>JANTPM010000001.1:1361183-1373339 GCA_025434745.1 Erythroxylum divaricatum
TTTCAACAGGAATGACATATTGATCATATCAAATTGATTGAGTTAACGATGTCATTTTGATAAAAATATCGAAACAAGGTTATTTTTATCCAGAATTTGATCAAAATTTGAGACTCATTCGAGTCGTGTTAGGATTAGACCATTATCGTGTTTAAAGTATAAATGTTTGGTTCATTCTATATAAAATGTAAATTTTTTTATGATAAATATAAATAACAAAGTCAATTTAGTTTAAAACAATACCATTTTATCAAAAAATGGATTAAATTTTAAGACTCATTCTAGATATACTAAGATCAAACCGAACAATACAAATCAACTTAAACTAAAAAAAAAGTTTGACTAATTCGAGTCAATTAAAATCAAAAGTGGAGCATGTATATAGTTGGATTAATTATTAAAAACTTCTTAAATTTAACTAACTAAAGTTTTCAATTATAATCAGAGCTTTAAAAAATGACAATAATTTATTTAATTTTTTAAATTTTGTGCAAAACTAGTCCACAACTAGACCATCCATTATTGTTCATCCTATTTGAAGTGTTGATTTTTAGGGATGATAAATTAAACCATTCAAACCAATTCAGTTCAATTCAATTAGGCTAAAAATAACGTCATTTTAATTTAAAATTTAATCAAATTTAAGATTAACTCGAATCATTTGATTAGTTTGATTGAGATTAAACCGAACAATCTCAACTCAAATAAACTAAAAAAATTTGACCAAGTCGGACCAATTAAAATCAGAAATGGAGCACGTTTGTAGTTCTAGTGGCTTCCTCGATCTGTTGCTCCTAATGCATTCTCATCTGTTCGTGCTTTGTGCCTTAATTACGAAAGGTTAGATTAAAGTTTTCTTGGGATACCAAATTCTATGCTATGCCTGGCGGTGCAATGGCTCAAGTTGCTTTAAAGTAATCAACCACTAATACTGACTTTAATGAACACATTAACCTTATTATTAATGCTTTTTATTTTTCTAACGTGTACTAGTAATTTTCAAATGTTTAATTTAAATATTGTTATTCTTCTTGTCGGTGACAATTAGGAATATTTTTTAAATAATTTCAACTAAAATTTTAAGAGGCACGATAATATTAATCATTAAGATATAAATAATTCAAAAAACATGTAGTATAATTTATATATACTACATGTTTTTTGAATTATTTATATATAGCATTCATATTTTATATATAAGCCGAGAAATATCATATATTAATAAATTAATGAAGCATGCAAAAAATGCAATAAATGATTAAATAATATTTTTCTTTTTAATTTTAAAATATATATTGATTACACCATATAAACAATTTTTCTCTTAAATTGGTGATTTTAACCTAAGATTAATATGTGTTTTGGAGTTAGTGCCAACCTCCATCGACTTCAAAATTAAGGTTCACCTAATTTTGACTTTTATTTTTTCAATCTTATACCTAATCATGTATGAATACCTCGTTATGCTTATGCTTGGTAAAAAATATCAATCTTTCGTTACAAGAAAAATGTCCTTTAGTGACAGAAATTACAAACAAAAAATGTACTAATTATCTACGGAAACAACCTACAAAAAAAAGGTATCGTTAAAACGGTCGTAAGGAAAATTTTAAATTTATTTAATTATTTATCTAATCTAAATTTAATTATTTCAAAATTATTATAATTAAATTGAAATATTATTTTTATTAATTTTTGTCTGATATTATTTGTTCATTAAATTTTAGGTGAATATTTATTTATTTTTTACAAAAGTAATATTTTAATTTAGTTTGTGAAAATTAAACACTAAATTAAAAAATCCCAAAAGTCAAGATTTTAAAATTTGTTATAAAATAGAATATAGTCTCGTAAATTAGTACAGAGCGATCCAAATCGAAGTTTTCTTTTGGGCTATTAAATTACGGCCCATGTTTTAGATGACATCAGCATACAATTGGACCCACCAAGAGAAGTGGCCCCCACACTAGCCCCTTTGTTTGACCTCGTTTTCTTCGTATCCCCTCGTTGACTAATTCCAAACTCCGACAGTCCTGCTCCAATTCCCAGTTAATATCTCATCTTTTTTTAATTATTTTAGCTATATAATTTAGGTTTTTTTTAACAATGGAATATTATCTTTTAAATACGTACTGGATAAATTTTTAAATTAACACAATAGTCTGCAAATTAGGCTAATTAGATGCTCCACACTAAACAGGCCCTATTATACTAAAGATTTTATCAAGAAAGTGTAATTAGAAGATTCGAACAAATGACCTTTTGATTTCATGCTCTCCTCATATTTCACTAATTCGATCACTCCCTAAAAAATATATTTAATATAAATTATAAATAGTAGGTAAGTTTCGAAAATAGTCTTTTTATTAGTTATGAATAAAGTTCTGTATATTAAATCTCTCTAAATTTCGTGTTTAGCATAATTTTATTAGATTTGGTAGTTATTCATGTAATTTTATTATTTGTTTCAACTTATTACCAAATTATAATACTTATATGCAATTCTCAAAATTACGATAGGAGTAATTTAAAATTTGGTTAAATTGAAAACTAAAATGATATTTACTAATTATTTCTTTAACAAATTAAATTAAATAATACTATTTTCTCTGAACCAATTTAAGTTAGATTAATCCGACTTTAAAATGGGATTTGAATTAAAATTTCGAACTACAATAAAGGATTCAGATTTCAGAGAATAAAGGATAACAAGCAACATAAAGATTTTTAAACGTTACTACAATAACGATAACATCACTCATTGCAAGTACGGCTAAAACGCAAATTCTATATAGATATGGTAACATGCAATCTTATTTTTATTAAGTAAAGAAATTGTTTATATGATAGACTCAAATATTTTAAAAATATTTAATAAATAATAATAATAATATGTTGAATGAATAATACATGTAAACTAATTAAATGTTGCTAATATGAAGATTTAACTTAATTCTTTATTTTAATCAAAATGAACTAAATTTAATTTAAATTAATAATTTATTATAATTATTTTAAATTATTAATTTAAATTAAATTTAATCAGTTCGAATCAAATTTAAAAACTATGTTGAGTCGCTATATTTGTAGCATTTTATCGCACTACGTTCATATGATGTATACTTTTTCATTATTCTTTAACAAAAGTTTGAGAGAATTTTAACAACACATTTTTACTATAACAACACAACACTTACAACATCACTCCACTCTAGTGCATAAAATGTTAAAAATACTTGTACCTAAACTCCTGATTTCCAAAATTTATAACATATTCATACATCAACATATAATTAAACTCACTAAACTCTTGAATTTTTAGAGGCATAAGTCATATGACTATTCATGATATACTCTACTAAATTGAGGACAATCATCTTAACATTTAAATTTATTTATTATCAACATCTAGTTGAAATCTCGCTAAGATGCAGGTTTGAGAATATTTAAATTCATTATTATCAACAAAAACTTCACACATAAAATCTATTACTTTATGCATAATTTATTAATTATACACATTACCCTAGATTAGAAGCCTTTGAAAGGTTAAATATGCCTTTGAATGGTGAGTTGGTATTCCGCCATGGTGTTTATGTTAGCTATTAACCCTAATGTTTGAATAATAATGACATTATATTTGATATCTTTTTTAATTCCATAAGAATCATTATTATTATTAGTTGCAACCCTTTTCTTGAAATTATAATTATATATGATTAACATATTAAAAATATAAAATTTATAGGAATAATTCACTTTTCTTTATAAGAATTTTATGATCTTATGCATACATGAAATTGTTCATCTCCCTATATGGCCTGTTCGCAAGAACAAAATTGCATCACTCAGTGTCATTTCCTAGCCTGTAACCTTCTGTAACAGCTAAACCTCCTAACTAAAAAGAGAGCATGACCTACTCATTACTTTTGAAGGTTTCTCTCATGTCTAGTCAGTCAACTGCAACCATCACTTCCTCACTAAGTTTTTTGGTTTCAGTAATGAATATAATAGTCTCCATTTCCCCAAAAGCCTACTGAATTCAAATTGTTCCTTACTTTCTCAAAGTTGTGTAGTAATATCAACTCGGTAGTACTTTTTCTGGCAACATTCTCATGCAAAACTAAGAAGAGTTCGTCATGGCTTCTCATGGTGCAGTGATAAGTACTTAGTTTGTAACAGCAAAAGATCGCTTGTACAGATATGCCAATGCCAAAACAAGTCATTTCGAAGTACTAGAAACAATATCAGAAACGCTATATATCACAGACACGAAGGCTTTAATAAAGGAGAAGTAAAATAAAAAATATCCAACATATCATATTCCAATATATAGGAAATATATATTTACCAGCAAGACGCACACTAGCCTCTTATGTCAGATGATGATGATAGTGAGTAAGAGCATGAATCATATCAGTTGATTTCTCATGTCTCTTTCAAGTTTAGGTTAACTATATTCTTTAATGCCCATATCCTCAAAAACCAAAACCTTCATGACCTTGCTAGCTAGAAAAGCTGTTTATCTTCTTCGAGGAAATCATGCAGCGAAGCAACCAAGGTGACACGAGTAAATCGGCTCGAGAGTTAGGTCAAGATCATTCCTCCTCGCCTCTGGAGTTTCTTCCTGGTAAGTGCCACTGCATTGTGTTCCAAATATTCTAGTCACTTGGTGTGCAAAAAAAAAAAAAAAGAAGATACCTCCATAGAAACCAGTTTCAAGTGAGAACTGTTTAAACCCTATATATGTGCAAACACAAAACATAATGTGCATGTATGTGATTACCCGATGTTTAGGCATGGAAGTGTGGGTTGTGGTAGAAGGAATGGTGATACAGTACTAGGGCCATGGTTTTGTTGGTCCCAGAGAGCTTGCTCTGCCGCTGCCTTTTCCTTCTCCTTGATCTACATATATACCAGAAGAAAGTGGAGTCTTCAGTTAAGTTCTATTACCAAAGCTTTATAGGGTCTTGAAGTTCAAAAAGATTGTCATATAGAATCTGCACGAAACATCAAAAGCATTTTCACCTGCTTTGCTAGTATGTTGTTTTGCTCCTGTATCGCCTTCTCCTGCATAAAAGCCCAAATGTTGATTTGCAGTTCTTGATTACTTGCTAATCAATCACTAAACTCCATTCTTAATGTGAATCATGGATGCTAAGCTATCTAAGCTATATCTAAGCTAACATACTTAGAAAAAGATGAAAGAAAAATTTTCAGCCTATTACTTGAACGGTGATATTTTATGATAAATCATTTTTATTTAAAATTTTAAATTATAAATTACATTTGAAAATCACACATTTACTTTCCTCTGTCTAGTTATCAGTGACTTGAAATCAATTGAAGTACGATATTCTCACCTTTCTTTGGAGCTCGGAAATTGACTCGTACATCAGTTGGTTCTACAGGAGAGAGCACGAGTTATATAACTTAAAAAAAAAAAAAAGAAGCTAAATTTCAATTAAGCATACTCAAGTCTGCCATATACTTACCTTTCTGGATCGAATGTTCTTAAGAGCAACATCAAGTTGTTGCTCCAAGTTTTGAAGTTCTTTCAGACTCAGTGAGTCTAGATCTTCTCCCAAATAATGCCTGTTAAAGTTGGAGAATTTAGGAACTAATCGATCTTAAAAAGTTGGTATGAGTTCGCGCAGTACCTGCAGTTTCTTTGAAGAAGTTCAACCTTTGCCTTGAGCCTATTGTACTCCAGAATCCAATTTCCCTGCATAAGGGTTGAACTTGGATGTATATGACATGTTCATCACAAGCATTTCCAGTTCTCATAACAATCATAAAACAAGATAAAAGTTGGAGAAAAGTACCTGTGAATCAAGATCATTAGCAACAAGTTGCCTCTCAGCATACGAATATCTTTCATAACGTTCAAGTATCTTTTCCATGCTGTTCAACCATAAATAACCATTAAATTTTCTTTTTTTTTTAAAGATCCCTTTTAGATAAATGGAAACAGAAGCTCAGAAGAACTTAAAACACTTTTGTTCCTCCATATCTAGGCATAGTATCTTGAACTCCTTACATTTCTAAAATAGCTAAATCCTCTAAAAGGTTATAGTGAAGGCCTAGGGCTAACATCTCCAAATGTTTCACCTTGAGAATGTCTTTCCATCTTTTCAGAGTCTCTGTAATTTTTTTTATATTTCCTTTTAAACATTTATTTGAGAAGTCAACAATTAATAATATAGGAAGTAGTCTAACATTGAATATGATTTATTAATATAGATTCAATATATTAAGTGTAATTCGTTAATCTAATTAAGTTTATTGTCTCTTAATGATATCAAAATGTGCTACTTATGAAATTGTGTATATTCAATATATCAAACAATATCATAAATCTAGATATTACCATATTATATGCGATTGCTGTGTAATATCTTTCAAGAGGCTGACATATTAGTATCAGAACTTAGGGCTCTCAATCTTGACTATGGGTATTTTTATGATTTTAATCTTTTATGTTTATTAATGAAGCTATTTGTATTATAAGAACTAGTATTTCGGGTTGGCTCTGTTAGTTAATGAAATTCCGATAATCTCTGCTAAATATCTTCTATTTGTATATATCTGTTATTGTGTATATATTTAGCAGAGATTATCGGAATTTCATTAACTAACAGGCTCTATCGAGGTGAGAATAGGGAGAAAAACTGCACAAAGAAAGAAGAGAGAGTCAAAAACATGAAAGGTCTTCTTCAAATAGTAAGATTTGTGAAAGCAATTTTGTGAAAATGATACAATAAAATGTCACAATAGTTTAAATTCATTATTAGCTATTATTTATGATAAGTGTTGATTTTGGAAACAAGTTTTGATGAAGTTATCAATGACTTGGTTGAAATGAAAGCAAAATTACAGTAACAAGACTCTTTAAGTGATTAGGTTGTCAAACAATTCAAGGAACTCCAATCTTCTTATGAAAACTTGAGAAGAAATAAAGCTAGATTTAACCTCTCAAAAGTTTTGAAGTCCTTAATCTAAGTTCAATGACTAATAATAATATGTAATGCATTAACCATGAAGTTTGCTAGATTCATATATTCATATATATATGTATTTATGACTATGTACATGTGATTGCTTAATATATTAATGATTTTTTAAAGAAAAATAGTTAATAAATATGTTTATTTCCTCTTCCTTATAAGTATGTTTGATTTGGCTTAGTTTCTTAGGCAGCTATAAAATCTAGGTTTTATTTTTGAGAAAAATTATAGATACACCCTGTTCAGCTTTTGGGTCTAGGTACCTATCATTTACTTCCTGGTTCCTTGTAATAATTGAATTATATAAACTTCATTCTATGTGAATAAATATTCTATTTGGTCAGCATTAACGAATTCATATATAATATAATATAATAATAATAATATTCCGAAAAGTCCAGTAATGTGCAACTTCACTCCAAACTAATAAAGAGGTTGTTTTCAAATTATATAGCAAATTTTGCTTTCTCTATTCCACTTCTAATTCCAAGAACATGGAGAGTATTGGAGACCATGTAAACACATAGTTCCAAGCTAGCTCATGAAACTTATTGAAGACCAATTTTCATCTTTTTAGTACATGAAAAAGGACTCTTCTATAATATGTGTTTAACCATTTCTTAATTTGCTAAAAGTATAAGGTAATTATAGGCTTACATGAGAAAAACCATTAAATGTTGCTATAATCTTTTTACTGACAATTATTCTACGAAAATATTGATCCATGGAAATAATTATTAGTAAAACAACTCACACTTTAGATCTCACGACATTACTTGCATTTGTTTACTCATCTAATATGGATCTTTATGGTAATTAATACTTTTCCTATATACACAACTCCTATTCCTGAGATTAAATTAAGATTTATATAATTCGAACTTATGATAAACATTGGTATTTTGTCTATATTTTTATGTTGACAAACAGAGTGAGTTTTCTTGTTAAAAATTAGAGGAACCAAAAGACTTCAAGAAGCAAAACACAATTAGGGATTGTTCACGTACCAAAGGAAGACAACAAATCTGTTAAAAGTATTATAATAAGTTGAATGACGGATTGAGTACATACATACCTTCTGCAAGAACTTGAGAATGCACCATTAATGTGGAAAAATAGTAGGGCAAAAGAAGACAAAGTTTACACCAAATATCACTACAACCACCATGAACATTTGTCATTTTAACCGTGTCTTCTAGTTTACATAACATGTATACACATACAAATCATAAAACCAAATATCTACAATAGTCAAGTAGTGTATTTTAACCTATAGGATATGTAAACCCTCTTTAACATTTTTCTGTCAATCAACCTTATTCTAGGAAGTTACACCAACGTAGTACCTGCGAGTCTACCAAAGGTCAAGAGGTTGTCATCATTTAGTCAGAATTTGAACAGGAGCAACAATCTAAAACAAAGTCTATCCTCTCACGTAGGGTCAATATCTGTAGGGAAAGGACTTGTAGCGAAGTTTTATGAATGATGTAGTTTGTTATATTACTCTCTTTTTCATGAATACTGTGCGTTTGTAACAGCTAAGTCTGCATGAAACTGCTCAATTGTATCTATAGAGATTGAACCACTTTCTCTGTGAAAACGAAAACCCTTATTTTTATGTCCATGAGATGGTTAAGAGATCTTTTGGTAGAGTCCCAAAAACATTTAAGGATGTCTTAACGTTAACGAAACATACGGATCATGCGTGTTTCTGGGACGAGAAAGCATCAGAAAAATTATCAGGAGAAATAAGGTTTTAATTGTGTTATTATAAATTGAAAGAAAGCGAAGTTGAGAAGAAACAAGAAAGAAGAAAAACCCCATAAGAGAAGAAGCGATACGAACATATAGATTATGTAAATGGAAGAACTGAGACAGTACCAAGAATCAGTGGAGTACTCAAAGAGCTTCCCTTTGTGAGAGAAGACAATCAAAGCGACCTCAGCATCACACAAGACAGAGATCTCATGAGCTTTCTTCAACAAACCAGCTCTCCTTTTGGAGAATGTAACCTGACGATTGATCTTGTTCTCTATTCGCTTCAACTGAACTCTTCCTCTTCCCATATCTATCTATCTAATCTCTTTCTTTTCTCAGCACACAAATCTTTGTTTCCTCTAAATAACCCCAACAAAACAGAACCCAATAAGAACAGAAAACAATAAACAAACACCAAACCTGAAAAGGGTTTTGCTCTCCCTTGCTAAATGTGAAGTTTTATCCCAAGAAAGCATGCACATATAAAGCAAAGGGAAGTAAGGGAAGAGAAGATGGTGAATAGTGGTTTAATAGGGAAAAAAACAAATCATGGGCAAAACCAGGGTGGTTTTTTTGAGGTTGTGCTGTCGAGTTCCCATTGGCTGGGTGTTGTACTGTCTAGTCGTTAGTGTCACCACATTGTACGGTGTCCCTGTGTAAGAACCACAATATTTGTTTTAGGGTTATTTAGACGGTCTACCTCAAAATTTTCAATGAAATTTATTTATATTATTTAATTATTTTATAATTTTTTCAACATTTATTATTACGTCTTTTTATTTATCTATACTTCTAAAATCATGCCATATTAAAAGTTTAATAATTTTAATAGCATGTTAATTTAAGTGATTAATAAAAAATATGTTCAAAAGTTTTAACCTTCAACTTTTTAATATTTTAAATTTAATAACTAATTTTTTGAAACTCTTATAACTCAAATTAATTTGTTTATGTAATTAACAGAGAAATATTATTTGTTAAAAAACTATTATTTTAATTTAATTTGTACAAATTTTAATAATTAATTATTAAATTAAAATTTTTAAAACTTGATACTAAATTAAAAATTTGCTAAAAATTTAAGAACTGTTTAGTTTATTATCTCAATATGGAATATAAAAATTGATGATATTTAAATAATGTAATTAAATTAAATTAAATTAAGATTATGAAAACTTAGATTAAAAAATCAAACCAGCCGTTTGAGTATTAATGTAGTTTAATCTTTTCTGTCTTGTAGCATTGGATGGAGTCTGCCACTTGGATTACTGTATTGACTATTGACGGCGGATATTTTATTTATATAATCTTTAGGTTCAAGAAGAATTTCGTTTTTATAAATTGGATCGAAAGTTAAATCGATAAAATAAAAAATTTAAGATTTAAAAAGTTTAATTGGTATTAAATTATTATAAAATTAGCTAAAATTAAAGAATTTAAAAATAATTATAAAGATTATCTTTATCTATAAGAAATTTATTAAAAATAGACATGTTAAATAAAAATTAATCAATGTATTTTAGTTTGTAAAACTTATTAGTTTACAAAAATTAGTTGATTAATTAATAAATTAATCATTTTTAACAATAAAACTATTAAACTAAAACGAATTAAAAATTAATCGATTTATATTTTATTAAATAAAAAAGAAAATCAAACAATTTAAACAATAATTGAATATCTCAAACAAATGAAAAAATATATGCTTTAATAGCTATACTTCAATAGTTACTTTAGTCCTTTTCATTACTTATAATGTAATAATTGGATATATTCACTCCTCCTTCCTAGATTTATTTAGCTTCATATTAAACAAATTCAATATTGATAGCAAAGAGGGTTAATTATTTCTATAGATCAAAATTAGAATCCTTCATCTATCTATTACTTAAAATGTGATAATGAAATGAAAATTCGAAAACTTCTTTAAAGATAAGACAATGTATTACTAGATTTTCTGAAATTGTCTCGTACTTGTGTTAGCGAAATTTTTACTAAGTTATTATTGATGTTATTATACAAACTAAACAAATTTAATAAACATAAAAAGATAATTTATATGAAACCCTTTTGTAAATTGGATTTTTTGACTTTAATTTCTTAATTTTAACTTTCTTGATTTTTATTTTCTTATCACTCATATAATCTTCCTTTAAAATATTTTTAGACTCATATAATCTTCCTTTAAAATATTTTTAGGTATTACATAGTATAACAATTGTCTTGGTTAAATTATGTAAAAAAAAATTAATACCACGTCGTTTGATCATTTTTCTCTTAGAAAAGAGTGATATATAAACATAAATTTAGATCATTAAATAATAATTTAAAATTTTAAGATTAAAATATTTATAAAAAATTGAAAGTGCTTATCGGTGTAGGTAGTTAATCCGGAATCAGGAATCCTATATTGGACAACTGTAAGAGCATTAAACAATATATAATAGTATGCAAACTTCTTCCTCTTGAGCTAGCTTTTGGGGATGAGTTAGGGACTTCTAACATGGTATCAGAGCCAAGTCAATTTATCTCGATGGTTTGGGGCAGTGTTTGATTATGTCCCTTTGCCCAATATGTCCATCAGATGTTCAGTCCTACTCTGGACTGAGGGAGGTGTGTCAAGAATCTCACATCGGACAACTATAAAAATATTAAACAATATATAATAGTACACAAACCTTCTCCTCTTGAGCTAGCTTTTAGAGATGAGTTAGACACTTCTAATAAATCCTCTCTACCGTTTTCCCGATTCTAACCCTGTGTCTGATAACCTCGTTCACAAGCTTTGCAATAAATAAATGAGTTTTGTGGATGATAATGCTTAGCACAGAGTTAGAATTAGGAAAAGGGTACAGAGAATTCGGAGCCAGTTAATGCAAAGTAAGTAAAAAGTGTGAAAAGTACTGTAAAAAAATAGACAGTGGCTCTGTTTTTTGACAGTCTATCACACATCTAGGGTTAAAAGGTTTCAAATTCTAATCCAACAAATCACCAAATCAAATGTCAAATCCTCTCTTGTCATGAATACTACGGTGTCGACTGCCTATTGGTTAGTCACTTTTTCTTCTGCTGTAAAATAGTACAAATCAGTTATCAATATTATGTAAATAATGCAATACTATGAATACCGAATTGAATTTTGATTACCAGTATCGATTAATAATTTAATGCTGCGTATTAATTTAGATAATTTTTAAATTTATAAAATAATTCATTAATTTTTTAAAAATTATAAAATAATCGTTCAATATTGTATTATATAATTTAAATCAATCTTGCCTTTAAAAATTATAATAATAGAAATTTAAAATAATAACAATTTATTTATTTTTCTTAATATTATTTTCACATATTTTACATATAAATAATAATAACAATTAATATGAAAAAG
>JANTPM010000001.1:1376706-1389489 GCA_025434745.1 Erythroxylum divaricatum
TATTATATACATAAAATAGAACCCCAATAATTCTCAGCTAATTTATCATGCACGTGTGGCTTGTCTCGTGTCAAAAGTCAGAACTTCAAAGAGTAAGAATTGTTAAATTACTTAAATCCACCGCACTTCTACTTTTTGACCCAGTTTGTTGCGTTGAGAGTCAAACCTGCGACCTGGAGCTAAGCCTCAGGCGTATAATTGTGCTCTGACATTAAGTGTCCGTGTTACCACTATAACTTAAACTTTTGCGTGAGACCAACTTAATTAGTTTTATATATTCACTAACAAAAATATGTACTAGTGGACATTTCTAGACCTCATGTATCAGTTTGATTCTCGCTAAATTTTGTTGTTGTTGTAAGAAAATGACATTGTAGTATTTGAACAAAATATTTTAATGAACTTATTAGTAAATTGATATTCTATTTTATAGTTGAGGCTACCCACTTAAATCCTATCATTAATATTTGTCACAATAAAATTCAAATTTAATGCATCCATTATCTATGGCTCGAAGGGGTTAACCAATGTGATACAAGGATGTTAACTCTTGGGTTTTAATTACTTAATTAGTATTAATAGATATAAATATATCATTCAAATAAAAACTTATATATAAAATTTGAAAAAATGAAAACTTTTGTAAATATTAGTTTAAAAATCAAATTAATCAAATGTTGATGTCACATTCATTAATTTTAAAAGAGTAATTGTAAACTAATTAGAAATGTCATATTTAAGAGATAATAAATTCAAAAATTGTCTAATTTTTAAAGATTTTTTTTAATTTAGTGCCAAACTTTTTAAATATATCAATTTAGTAATTAATTTTTTAAAATTTGTATAAATGATGTATCCATCAAATATTACGAGTATATCTATCTATTAATTACATTAGCAAAACTACTGTTTTGAATTGACTTGTATGAATTTTGAAATGTTAGTCGCTAAATTAAAAAACAAATTAAAATATTAGAAACTTTTAAATATACTTTCTCCGGTGCTTAACTTGGAATTTTAAAATGTTAGGTATAAGTCATTTTTTTATATAAACTACTTTTATCTTATATCCATTTATAATAATGAGACAACTCGTATATTTCCAACAGTCTCCATCGACGTATGTATCATGAAATTAAAACCCTTTGAGATGGCCTCAATTGACAATACAGAATGGCATTTCCCTCTCTTACAACTTGTGGACGAAGATAATTGAAAATAAAGTTCTAACTCTATGTAGAGGAATAGGGGATAGGGGATAGGGGATAGGGGAATTATATAGGCAAGCACATGGACATGGTCCATTCACTTAAGTTCCCAGTCAACAATGTCACACTACAATATGTATTTCATTTTCCATTATATGTATCCAGGGACGGAGCCAGATTCAACTTTAAGGGGGGCCGGAAGTTAACATCTAAATACAAAAATTTTTCTTAAGAGGGATCACTTATATTTATAATTTTAAAAATATTAATTATATAAGTAATTTTTTTAAAAAAAAATTTGAAAGGGGGGGCCGTGGCCCCCCTCCATGACAACATAGCTCCATCACTGTATGTATCCACAATTAAGGAAAATGAACAGAAGTATTATCTTAAGCAATGATTAAGGTCTATGCATGCATGAATCTTTAGCTTTGATTAGCCTTTCATAGAAACACGTAATCATATATTTTTACATATGATTCTTAATTAGGACACTTGCAATGAAAATGGTAATGGGTGAGTAGTCAAAAAGGGTTAACCAAAAGATGGAAGTGATAGGAGTAAATGAGAGGGATAGCTGAAGAGGAAAGGTGGTGGTTGTGGGTCATGACTCATCAAAAGATTGCTATGTGACATTTACTTGTAAAAAGTATTTCTTATGTGTATTTTTGTTGAAGAAGCTATTATATGATTGAAGTAATTACGCTTTTTTTATTATTTTAAAAATATATTTATCACACTAATGATAAATTTAAATTTAGAATAAGAGATACAAGACTTCTTTATGATTTAAGTAATTCCAATTTTCTGAAAAAAAGTAATAGCGAAATATGCTTTATATAAATAATAGATGTTCATCATCAAAATGTTGCTAACATGACAATACAATTTACCTCTTAAACTTGACCTAAACTAATAATTTATGATAGTTATAATAAATTAATAATAAGTTATTAGTTTTGATTAGGTTTAATTTGAGTCAGGTTTAAAAATTGAGTTAGTTTTTCAAGTAAAGAATATTTGATTGGTTCATGTGTGAGATTCATATCCTATGTGTTTTGCCATTATTTTGTAACAAAAGTCTAAGAAGAATTTTTTTTCAGAAAATTAAAATAAATTACAAAGAGTTTTTTGATAATATTAAAAATTAAAAATTATTTAAATTACAAGTTAACTCATGTATTTCATTCTTAAATTTATTTTAATCAATTATATTAATAAAAGTCTCCTAATTAAGGTTATCTATATCTTACAAATTGGGTTTAAATCCTAATCCTCAATCTGAAGTGAGAATATGACAATACTAATTAAACTTTGAATGAGATTGATTCCTCTTTTTGCCATGAAAGGCTACCTGAATTGTCGCTGAAGCAATGCCTAGTTTTGTCAGAAGTAATTTTAATTAAATTGCATTTCCTGCATAAAAACAAAAAAGAGCAACCAGAAAAGTCCTACATGGTTGGAGGAGGTAGATCTTCTATAATAATGGGAAGTCATAAAGTCGCCCAAGAAAGTGGCCGTGGGACACAACTTTGTGCTTGACGTATACCTGAAAGGAGCACTTATTTTAGAAGCTATTGGGCATTTTTTAAATGTTCTTTTAAGAAATCATATACCTTCTTTTTCTTCTTCTTCTTTTTTTTATGATGGGCATTAAGAAATCGTTTAGTCTTTGATTGGCTAAAATCTTAAATATACTAAATTATTTTTAAATTACTTGTAATGAATACTAATTTTGTACTTTTAATATGAAAATTTTAAAAAACAAAAATTAAAGTTCAAAGCTAAAACCACAAATACTAAAAACAAACAATTTCGTTAATTATTCACAAGTAAATTAAATATATGAAACAACCTCTCTATAATGTAAGGATAAGATTGCGTCATATCAGATTTTTCCAGACTTTACCTTATTGCGAGACTTTAGACTGGGTGTGATGATGATGATTCACAAGTAAATTATATATATTTTAAGAGTTAAAACTAAAAAAGGGTTTTAAAAACTAAACTGGAAGTTAAACCTATAAGATAAGAGGTTTAAGGTTTAAGAGGTTTGATCGATGTTAAACCATCCAAAGATTGAATAACTAAATAATTTGAAATATAATTGAAAGATATTGCCCTTATTTATAGAAGAATTTAAAGTTTAATTGAAAAAAGATAGTATTAAATGAAAATTAATTGATTTATTTCGATTTATAAAAATTTATTAATCAATAAAAATTGATAGATTAATTAATAAATTGAGCAGTTTTTAACAATAAGAGTTATTACTTAAAATAATAATAAAATTATTAAAGTAAATCAAAATAAAAAATTAGACGATTCAAATTTTTACAATTAGACTAGTCAAACCAGTTAAGTTTTTTTTATCACTGATAAATACTAGTCTAGCCTTGCATGATAACATCGAACCAGGCCTCTCATTTTCATTCCAACCCTTATGTTAATTATTATAGAGTTGTTTCAATATGATGATGAAGTTCCTATTCTTAAGCTTTCTCGTTTGGATGCGTTTAGTAGTAAACAAGAGACAACCAAATTTGTAGTAGTCTTAAACACTAATCAATTATTTCGTTTGACCTTCTTTCAAGTTTTGTTCCTATACCATTTAAAGAATCAAGCAAATCGTTTATAAGGAAGCATGAATTTACATATTTGTTAAGCACATACCATATTCACCATATCATATTCATATAACCAAATATAGGGTATATGATATAAAATAAGTATTTTAATTATGAATATTTTAGTGATAAAAATATATTATGGTATTCCTTTCAAAATATGTGGTAAAATTACATAAATTTTAAAAAAGATAGAAATTAAACATAAGAATTATAAATTTAGTTGAATAACAAGCAATAAAATAAAAAAGAAATTAAAAAGTAAAAATAATTTATTTTTATTAAATGGGCAATAAAATTTATATCAATACCCAAAAAAAAAACATCGATTAGCCCATGTTTCCTAATATCACCAGGTAATGTATATATGTCTACACATTTTGCATTGTGAATGGGCACTGCCAATGCAGTAAGTACACGTCCTAAAAGAACGATGGTTGTGGTCTAAAATGGTGAAGAAACCATTTTCAGAATAAAATCAAACTCTTCTTCCATGGCTGGAAGAATGTCTTCTTCTTTGTTTTTTGTTTTTTGCTTTTTTTTTGCTGTTTCATTTTTCTGAAACTGTAACGTGAAATGGGTCAGAGACTATTCGATGTTTATTGCTATTTGCAGTCAGAAATGACAATGGTTAGCTCCATATTGGAAAAGAACAAAGATGGACATCAGCAATTCAGGGGACTTAGGTTTTGTTATGAGAATTGATACGTTCCTTTCAGTGGACCAAAGCTCACTTGAGATGGAAAACGATGTATCAATGAGAGAGCAACCCCACTTCTTCAGGTATCAGCCCTGAGATATGTAAGCTATCCTCCGTTCCTATACTTGGGAAGTCAACTTCTTCTTCTCTAGATTTAGATGTGGGGTGTGTGTTTTCATTTTTGTTTTTTATCTTGTTATTAATTTCATTACCAATATTTTAAACTTTTAACCTACATTAGCAATAGTTCGAACGAGAATGGTAGATGCAAGCGAATATTTTCAATGATAAATAGAACCCTTTTAACTATTTTAATAGTAAAAGTTTTGAACAGGTCTATTTTTTAGTTTAATTTATATTAATAGCTTTTATTATTAAAAATTAATTAGTTTATTAATTATCAAACTAGTTTTAATAAATCAAAATAAATTAGTTATTTTCATTTAACTGTATTTTGTAAATTAAAATTTGACTTTTGGACAAGAAAAATAATCTCAGTCTTGAATTCACCGTTAAATATTTAAACTCTAAATCTTTTATCTTATTGGCATAATTTTCGATTCCGATTTTTTAAAATTGAATATTTTTAATTTTTATTGAAATAAAAATATTAATTGTTAATTTTTGAATATATAATAATTAATTTTTATATTTAAATGTGCCTGTAATTATACGTAATAATTAACATATTAAGTATTAAAGTAAAAATTTCGGATCTCTCTTGTAGTTTAAGTTATTTTTAAAAATTCTATTTTTAAAACTTTTGAAAATAATCAATTGTTTAGAAAATTCTCTCTTGAATTTATGTTACAAAATAATACTAAGCCACATATAAAATAAACATCATATGTTAACTAATCAAATGTTACGATATGATAAGTCCATCAATATTTTAAATTCGATTCGAATTAATTAACTCGATTTAAACTAATAATTTAATATAATTATAATAAATTATTATTTTAGGTCGAATTTAATTAAAAAATTTGAGCTACACTTTCTTTTTCCTTTCTTGTTGACATAAGAAAATTATTAATTAATATATTTTGAATATACTAGTTAAAGTTTATATTTAAATGTGCACTTATGTAAATCCATAATTATATACGAGTATTATAAAATAAGGGTATATTGTTAGAAATCAATCTCTAGGGTCTAGATTCGTACCCTTAGAACTCATTACAAGAAATAAATGTTTGGGATCCCTTCTATAGTACGGCTCGTTATAAACTTCCTTAGACTCTCACAAAGCAGAAAGCAGGAAGTCTTGTATATTGAACACGTTGACTTCTTTTTAGTACCATCATTATCATCATCAATACTTGGTTAAAATCTTGCTTAAGCGCAGAATTTAAGCAGGAGTTTAAAAAGGTCCAATAATATACAACTTTATTCCTATCTAATAAAGAGGTTGTTTCTAGTACTGCTCGGTCATAATTTGTATAAAACCATAAAATAACAAGATGGCAAGATTCATAATAAATTTCTAAGAATAAACACAGCCGTTTATCTCATATAAATTTGTCACATACGTAATTTAGAATTATTATGATCACAGCTTTGTTACACACAGCTTATCAAGCATACAATGTCTGTAATTTTCATGTTAAGACCAACCTGAATAACATATACAACTTCCATAGCTAGCTAGTATAGTGTCTTAATTATTTCTTTGGTCTGTGTATGTGTATAGTTCTGAGAATTTAAGCATCCATCCTGGAACGAACCCATTAACGTTCTGGGTTGCAGTAGAGGCAGTTCCTTGATCTGATCCCACCGAACTGAGACTGTAAATGAAAGCAAAAACCAGACACGTTTATAACTTTCCTTGTTAATGAATGAACTGAAATCATAAAATAGAGTTCCTTGATGGTATAGTTCAAAATTATGATCGTCACATACCCTATCTGCAAACTGTTCTTGCAGTGTAAAGGCTCCAAAGTTATTGAATTCGCAGGCTCACGACTGTATCCATTACTTTGTTCCCCAGGTTTCCATGCTGCAGGGACTGCTGCTTCAATTTCCTCCAGCTGCCACCATCGAGAACCATGCATTAATGCGTCGTATAGAAATAAAGAATTCAGAAGAGACAAATGTATCAGGGTAATAATGATTTCTGATAATACTGCAATGGATGAGACCTCCATATATTTTAAGAAACCTTTCAAGTTCTGTCAGTCTTGCCCAAGAAGAAAATCATCAATCTGGTTAAACTTATGATATTTTGATATGTTATAAATCATTTATGAGTCTACCATTTTCTGATAAAGAAAGTCAAAAACAAAATCTAAGCACTAATAGAAAGAATGCCATATCAATTTGGTTTAGTTTCATCCTTTTAAAAATTTCATCTAAGTATTAATATCCATATGTGGATATGTCAGAAACAATCTCTTTATCATATAAGGATAAGGCTATATACTATTGAATCTCCTCAACTCCACATTTTGGGCATATGCTAGCCACATTCACCATAATTTGGTATATGCCAAGTTTTGGTAAATGCAACTCCAATTTTAATTGTTAATTGTTAAATGCAACTCCAAATATTAAAGATTATTAATTGTTAGTAAATTTTAATTATCTCAAAGTTTATGGACAATAAGTATTATCTATCTAATTTTATAATTAATAATTAATAGAATTGGTGAAACAAATTATTTATATTTTAGTGATAATTTGTAACCAATAATTGAAATTCTGAAAGAAATGACAAATGTCCAAGAACACGTGGAAAAAGGAAAAGGGGTATATTAGAGTATAACACTTAAAACCAATGAAGAGCAAAGTGTCTAACTTTGTTAATTATTTTTTTTTTTTAAAAGTACCTTCATCCTTAAAGCATTGTTGGATTCCATTAGCAATTCCACCTGCAAAGCATAGAATTCCAGGAATAAAATTTTGACTGACCTAGAGCAATCACAAGTCACAACACATTTATGTTCAAGGAATATATACCTTCCTTTCATGTTCAGAAAGTTGATCAAGCATGAACTTGGCCTGCAAAATCATGAAAGTTGCCAAGTAAAGATAATCTCAGAAAGTTAATAAAAGGACTATTTTTATTATATGCAATTTAAATATTTGCGATGAATTTCTTTATTCATGGACCATTTTTATTCGAAATATAATAAGATCATTTAAAGTAAAACAAAAGCAAGATTGTGATTAGTTTAATTATGATATAATATAATTACACGGCTAAAGTCCAAAAACCATAATCTATATTATGATTTTGGTAAACAATAAGTAAGGAAATTGAAGCTTTAATGTAATATTAGTTACATTACATATCTCATTAAATGGCTTCACCCCATGGAATGCATTAACCAAATCCACTAGCTTAAGTATCTCTTTAATAAGAATCTAATTGCATTTTGTTGATTTCTATGTAGTTATAGTCATAATATTAAGTAAAGTAAGATAAATGGATTAACATGACAAGGAATCTAAACCTTTGTTGATAAACAGCAACTTACTCTCCCCTAAGCCAATCATCTCAATTTTCCAAACAAGAGGCAGAGTAAATTTGTTCATTCTCATGAAGAAGAAGAAAAACACTTTGGTTGTCACTTGTCAATATTGAAGCATGATAGAATCATTGAAGTTCAGAAGGTGCTTTTATTTTATTGCCAACACAGAATGAACAGCCTAAACAGAAGTTGAACATGCCCTACTGTCAAATTTAAGATGCAAAAAACCCTAAAAGTTCCACGGAAATTATGTTTAGAACATTCATTTGTACAACAGTGTTTTTTTAATATATTTAAAATTAAATGATATATAAAAGTGGAACACACGAACTCTTTTATAATTTAACTTAATTTTAAAATATTTATTATCTTAAATTATTTTTAAAAATATTTTTATATTAAAAATACAAAAAAAAAACACTTTTTATTGGGTTCATATCGATATATGATAAGAGTTTATATGATTATTTTGAATTGACTTTAATAAGGATTAACTATTTCTAATATTACAAAGTGTTTTAAAAACAACTTATATAATACAAATATTTTTTAAAATGAGTAAGACAAGAAGTAAATTTATATTATTCACCAATAGTACTAACTTATATCATCGGTATCAGGATTTAAAACTGATAGAAGTAGTGTTACCACCTGAACTTTAATAGCTTTTGCACAGAGTGTGAACTTTCATATTGTCCTTTTCAGAAGCAACCATATGAACAGCATTTATTCCAAGTTCTATAATGTGGAGTAATTCCAACTGAAAATAACATAAAAATTTCCTAAGTTGAAGTAGTAACTTAGAGCTTTTAAGTACCTTCTTCAACCTGATTCTCTTCAAGGACATGTCAAGCTGCTGCTCAAGTTGATCAAGCTCCTGTGTGCCCAAATCTCTCAAATCCTCCCCAAGAATATTCCTATACGATTTCAGTTAAAAGGTGGATTAATTTGTTGAACAAGCTCAGGAAGTGAGTGACAATATTGGAGATTAACTTAAATATTTAATGGTGCAAGTGAAAACTCATTACAAATACTATCAAAGATGATTAAGATTTACCTCTGCGAACGTTGCAGAACCTCAGCTGTGGATTTTAGCTGCAAATATTCCTGGTAGTTTTTCTGGAAGAGCACATGAATTTTATTCCTCCAACAATGCATTATATATTGAGCAAAAACATAATTTTTACTAACAACAATCTACTGCAAGAAGACTTGAAATGATTTAAAAGCCCATTTTCCTTCTACTAGAGTATAAATAAGTAAGTTTTACAATTCCAGTATACTAAAAAAATTTCACCTTGCTGGGTTAATTTTGCTGCATGAGCAATGCAAGTTAAACAATATACATTACAGACGTGAATAAGCTTCAAAAGTTCTTATGGTTCAGGTCAAATTAA
This sequence comes from Erythroxylum divaricatum, assembly GCA_025434745.1. NCBI lineage: Eukaryota > Viridiplantae > Streptophyta > Magnoliopsida > Malpighiales > Erythroxylaceae > Erythroxylum > Erythroxylum divaricatum. Next base: position 1,386,112 of record JANTPM010000001.1, read on the forward strand.
GATATAAACCTGTGTGTCATTTCCATGTTGGTTTGCTTCCAAGGCCCCATAAGTATGTATTTGGTACCTCTGGATTGTCTTGAGCATGCTGTGTTATATTCAAGCAAGATATAGCAAAATGTAAAGATGTCAAATTCACACAGAGAAAAAGCTTTCCTAAGAAATGAACAAGGTCTGGTGTGAATTGTATATGATCTATTGGGATGGCCTTGGCTTCACAACACTGTTTAGCACCACAACAAGCAAATATCAGGGTTCTAATTACGAATTGCGAGTTATGTTACGGTAATGTAAACTTGATTACGATAAATTATGATAACAGTTCTGACCATAATCACAATATTGCTTAATATAATCATAATTATAGTTTGCAATTTAAAACCATGGCACGTTGTCTAGCTTTCATGAGAAACTAAATCTGCAATTTCTCTTGTTAAGCTGATGTTTATCTAATGCAAAACACAATTTGTCTTAAAAATTAGCAGTTACTATCACTTCAAACTGGGACTTTGATTGTTGTACAATGATAAATTGTGTGAAGAATAGTCAATCCAGGTACTACCTTATCCTTGAACAAAAAAGCTAGACTTATAGGGGGCAAAAAGGGTTCTAAAAGTGTTAATTTACACCGTCAATCCGATATAGTCACCAAACTGAGTAAAAAGATCTATAATTGAATGAAACTTGGAAATCTCAGCATCTCTAGCACTTGTATATGCAAATTTGTGGCTATTCAAAACCTAGAATGCTCAAGAACAGAACGACTGTATAGCATCTTGAGGTTATCTTGAGGTCTGTATTTATTCAATTATTGAGGAAAATTTTGAGGTTAAGAACCATTCTGCTATTGGCCATAGCTTAATTTTTTTTGAAGATGAGTCACAGACTCGCAATAGATGGCCTTTGGTCTGACCAATAATCATAAAGCTCAGGAAAAGCAAATATCAACAGCAACAATCCAGTAAACAAGAAAAATGAAAGAACCATCGGCAATTTTCATTTTGATGGTCAGATCTCCCTGAAATAAACACTTAGATCAACACACAAGATAAAGATATATAGAAAATAAAACAAGAATTTATCTCAAAGGATGTATCACAAGCATATACCTCTCCAGGAGCAACAAACAGATGGAAGAAATTAAGAAAATTCTTGAGGCATAAATCCAATATAAAACATCCAACAACACCAGACAAACCTACCTATACATGCATGTAAAATTAGTGAATTGATCTGTGACCTAAAGGATCTGTAAAAACAAAAAATACCCAAGACCCAGACGAGCTTTTTGACACAGAAAATCAAACAAGAAGGTAGTGAAGTGAATGAGCTATACCTTGAGCTGCTACAGAATTCATACAGCTTTCCACGGTTGGAGAAGATGATAACAGCAACCTCAGCATCGCATAAAACTGAGAGCTCGTAAGCTTTCTTGAACAACCCATTTCTTCTCTTAGCAAAAGTGACTTGTCGGTTTATGTTGTTCTCTATCCTCTTCAGCTCTACCCTTCCTCTTCCCATCAAATTGTTTTTTCCTTTGTTCAAATATACATATATATGTATGAAGAAACAGTATGTCAGATACTAAATATAGAAGATTTAATCTCGTTTTCTCAAGTCTATGCTACTGTTAGGGCAAGAACAACACTTCTTTGTTCCTTCTCTTTATCTTTTACGGGTAGGTGAAGTCATAGCCATAGGATGTAAGGTTTCGCTACAGTAAGACAACAACAGTTCTTGTCTTGGAACTAGGAAGTGTAATGCTTGGCTTGTTTTTAGAACGATAGATCCTATACTGTCCTTTTTTATAGTAACATTACATTTCACTCTTGAGTTTGAAGGCTACCAATTATAGTAATTTTTAATGATTTATGTTTCATACCCTACCAATTTTTTTTATCCAATTTATTTTCTATACTTTCAATTTAATTCATTTGATAAAACTAGAAGATATGTAATTTTGATAAATTATTTAGTGTTTTTTAAATTAAAAGATTAAGAATGTGTATTAGAGTAGCTTAGATTAGTTAAAAAAAAGTTTAGCATGTGCTATTAGATGGGGTAAGAATTTAAAAGTTTAATTTGTTTGTAATCACTAAAAAAATTGAACACTAGGTTTGAGAAACAGTTTAGTATTGCATTATTTTATTTTATTTTAATATATATATTATTTATGTGGGTCATTAGAAATAATATTTCTATCTAATAAGAGTAAGATTGTATATTATTGAACATCTTCAAATCTCCTGATCGGCAATACTCTCCCTAGATATTGATTTTGTTCTTTGATAAACAATTTAGACTTTTCCTTTTGTTAAGGATAGATATTAAATTTGACTTCATTTATAACAGAAGAAAAATAAGAGAATTAGTTATTTTTAAGTAAAACTACATAACTTAAGTCCATTAAAAAAGAAATAAGTAACATATTTTAATTAAAAATTTTATATCCACAAATTCAAAGTTTTAATGTTGAGTTTTCTTTTATATTATATAAAGGTCTCAATTATTCTTATTTTTAGTACTTTTCCATATTAAACGAAAATTTTTTTAAGTTGTTGGTAGGAACTAATATTTCAAAAATCCACCAAAGTTAAATTGATAAGACAAAATAAAGTTTAAAAGGTTCAACTGGTATTAAATTATTATAAAATCAGCTAAAGTTTGAATAAAATTAAGGAATTTGAAATATATTGTTATTACTCATCGAAGAATTTGAAGTTTGATTTTAAAAAATTATTAAAAATTTTATTTATAAGATCTTATTAATTAATAAAAATTGACCAATTAGTTAATAAATTAATCAGTTTTTAATAACAAGAGTTATCAAAGTTTCAATATTCATACATAAATATGAAAAATAACAACTCTAAGTAATTGATTAATTTCAAACATTTGATTACTCTTTATAAGTAATTGTATCTTTTTATTTAAACATATTATCTAACATTGTGACAAACTTTAATGATAGATAATAGATGCACATGTGGCTTGAGGGGGAGTATTGTGACTTCAATACTTATAAACATTCGATTATGCGATTCAAGGGAAGTTTTTTATTTATGACAAAAATGTCAAAAAGGAGAATATTGTTAGGATATTTATGATATCTCAGTTATTTAATTTTAGCATTTTTTATTATTGAGTTTTGAAGATAATGTTTAAAATTTCAAATCAAGATATGATGTATATAAGTAACACTCCTTATTTGAGTTAGACTCTAGTATAAGAATTGCGGTGATATTAGAAGTCTATGGTCCTGTTTGGCAATCAGCTGATAGCTGATTCTATCAGTTGTTAACTGATAGCTGATTATATCAGCTGGTTTGACCAGCGGATTGCATTAGCTGTTTGTTAAAGATGTTTGGTAAAATTAGC
>JANTPM010000001.1:1389589-1403048 GCA_025434745.1 Erythroxylum divaricatum
ACAGAGGAGAGGAGCTGGTGCACCCCCAGCGAGTCAGCACAACTAAGAGTGGCCCAATCAGTGCCGCCACCGTTAGGCGAGGAAGAGACATTCCAATTTCCGAAGCAAAGAGTGGACGGCGAAAAACTCATGAGAGATAACTGTTTCAGGTAATCAATGGCAGGTGAGACAAACACCAACGGGTTCAGAGCAAAGATAGATCATTTCCTTTACAGCGGGGACAAGAAGCATGTTATTGCCGGCATAGTTATTATCTCTGCTGTCTTTGGTCTGCCTTGGTTCCTCATGGACAGAGGTTAGTTATTTTGCTCCATGTTCAAATCCCGGTCAATATTTAGTCTCTATTACTTGTTCTTTTCAGTTCCTTTAACTTTTGATTGTTTTTGGGATTTGTGGGTAACTTTGAGTTGGTGATGGCAATGAAAAAAGAGCTTAGATAAGGTGGAATGCGTTAATTCTTGTTATATGCTTTTAGTAGTGGATTGAAGAGAAGGGAAGGGAAGGGAAGTTCAGGAAAGTTTGGAACTTTTAGCTTAATCTTTCTTATTGGTATTGGGATAATTGGAGCGTCAAGTGAAGTATGATTCAATGGAATATTTTTGGTCATGTTTGTAGTTTGAAGGAAATAGAATTAAAGGATAATTTTGCATTCGTTTTGTTGTTTTTTTGTTTGCTTTCTGGAGTTTAGGTTATAATCATTTGGCTGAAGTTTGCTTAACCAAATTGCTGCCGTATCTGAGCCAATTAGCCCGTATAAAACTGGCCAATCTCTGTAGAAAGAGATAGATAGCAGAACTAGTCTTTTGAAATTGCGATTTCTTTTAGTTACATCAACTTGATCATGTGCAGCTCTTTTTAGCCGGCTTATGTTGCTTCAAGTCCTAGCTATTGTTCTTTAACATGTAATCCATGGCATGCTGCATTTCATTGTAATTGGGAACAACTACATATTTAGACAGAAAAACGAGAATGGTCTTCTTGATTCATGATATGACTCTTGATTTATCGTTAAATGGTGTATTTTCTAACATGCCTCGATGGGGAAGATTTAAATGATGCATACATTCAATGTCAGTTGCTTGTTGGTGTAATAACCTTGTCATAGTTACCATTTCATTACAACAATTACCTTAAAGCTACGTTGGAATCTCGAAATGTGGTTTTAATTTCTGTTTCTTGAAAATGTTGCAGTTATATTTTGCTTATGTTGCATCAAGAATTCTGCTTTAGTCACAATTACTAAATATAGCGTGCTGATTTTCCCCATCTTATGAACTTTTAGCCTCAAATAGACTACTAGTTTGTGTATTTGTCTATACTCTTACAGTAGCGAGGTCACTATTTCAATCAGAATTTAATGACATTGAAGATTCGTACTTTCTTTGATATATTCTTACACTTGGTACATATTATTCAGTTTGAGCTGATAAAGAGTCTTGAGTCTCTTTGGGGAATAAGATGTCTCCTCGTTTGCAATAAGAAAAGAAAATGATTTTAGAATGTTATGCTTTGCATGTTTAGGACCTGATTTGTTTAACCTAGTTATTCTTAGGAGAGTTCATGTATTAAATCAGGTGCATTATTGTAGAATTAGAGGCAACTGAATGTGGTTAGCAGAAAAGAGTCCATAAAAAAGGTAAGATGATTCCTGAAGTTGTTGCGCTAATGGTACAACAAATGGCAAGTTGCATATCTTTAGATGCTTGAAGTTGAGTTTGAAACTCATGAAAAAGATGCTCTTCCCATTGCCGAGAATCCGTTAGCAGTCTTCTGATTTGTATAGAACAGTTCTAATTGGCACTTGATGCAAAATTTAATTGATCTACCACAGTAGCTCTCCCTACAAACAACCCAGAATCCTGAATTCATGTTACCGTATTCTGTAAATTATGACAAGTGATCTATCAGAAAGAAATGTTAAGACTGACCTGCTGCTAAAATTTTTAAAAAGAGAATTGGAGCATGGAATATTTGGTAGCTGTATTACTGTAACAGCTACTTTTCACTGTTGCTGGTTTCTATTTAGGGCTGACAATTACTCTCTTCTCTTGTAGGATCAAAGCATCAATCCCATCAAGATTACATGGAAAAAGCTGATAAAGCCCGTAGAGAAAGACTTTCTTCTGCTTAAGGGATCTTATCAATAGACTTCTAATCCAGAGTTCTTTGGTTCATTAGTGCACTGCTTTACGGGTTTTTTTTTTCAAAACTGGCTTACAGCCCTGTTGAAGGCCAACACCTCATGATGTCTAGAGATGCATGATGCATTTGCTTACCAGAGGAATGCTTAAATTTATTGACAATAGAATTTATTTGCCTCTAGTGACCTTTATTTTGTCTTCATATAAAAACAGCCGAATGCAAATAAGAACCTGTGTTTGCTTGATTATGAATTCAGCTGATGATTCTTATTTCTTACAGAGGAGGAATCATAGCATTTTACTTCCGAGCTTTAACATATAATATTGAGTTTCTTGACATAATTGTTGTTATATAAAGCTTAATATGTTTTAAGTCGTTATTTATATACCACATTGCATCAGGAATTTTCTCACATTAGATCCAGTTGTTTCCAAACTTAATTCATCTTCCCGTATTGTAACCCCTTGAATGTTTCTTGTTCTGGGGCATTTCGTGAGGATAGAATCCTCCAAGCAAGCTCCTCTCAGTTTAACAAATACATCAAGATAAAAATGGTATGTTGTATGGCCGACTTGTTACACTTTGACAAGTTTCATTTTAATATTAAATAACTAACTCCCAAACAACTAATCAACTGAATCATCTATGTTACATCAAAGCAGACGCTGCATCAAGCAAACAAAGAGAAGTTTGTTAAAACCAGCTGCTGACAAGTACAAAAACTAATCTGTATCGATTCCTGAAGAAGGGCTATCTTTATTCTCTTTCGTTTGGAACAGCCAAGTATAAATGTAATCAATATGAGTAAATTCTTCACTCAAATAGAAATTCCTCAATGTCTATAGTGGCATAAGTCTTCTGTATTTGAAGAACCACAAAAATGCACAAAATATGATTATTCCACTAATCCCTGTTATTATGAGGACCCACATGAATGCACCTGGATCATCAAACAATGGAATTGTAAAGTTCATGCCAAAGATACCAGCTACCACCCCAAAGATGGCAACAACAAATGTCGCCGTGGTGAGGATAAGCTCAAATTGGATCAGTTGATTCCGGACATTATCCTGCAATGAGCGCAATTCAATTTTAGAATTCAACTCCTTTGAAATCTAACAACTGGTGCAGAAAGAACATTAATTGTTACTATTCGATTCTTTCAGTTATATGAAACAGTAAAAGCAAAGTGATTTCTAGTTCAATCTCGAGAGTCAGCAAAACCTAGAACAAAATTTAACTGAGGTATAGCTAAAACTTATAGCAAATATAATTTAAGAACAATAATGTTCAAGAGACGAGAATGACAGAGAGCATGTGGGATTCATACCAGCTGAATATTGATGAAATCCTCTGTGTCATCTATATACTCCTTCAACTGAAACATTGAGACGTTATACAGTTTCTCTACAATAAATGAAAAAAGAAAGTAAAGTTAAGAAGTAGTTATCAGTACCGATGTCAACTTGTTGAGAGTGCTATCAATGACAACAAAGTATGCTTCCAGTAACATCTCCAGTTCTTCTATGCTCTCTGTAGTACTTTCCGAACTTCTCATGCTCTCATGTCGGCTCCTAGCAAGGCTCAAACTCTTCTCGAGTTTTCTTGACTCAACGGGTGACGAAACAGGTGAAACTGGAGCAGAAACAGATATTCCTCCATCATTCGACTTCAATCCTATTGATGACTGATCACCATAAAACAATGATTCCATCCGCCTTTTCTTCTCAGTAAGATACATTTCAGCCATATCTCCATCATCATCCATGAGCTGCTCGATCTCATCCCTAACCTACTTACATACATAAGTCAAATACTACGTGAATATGGGAACTACATGTTAGGTAAAATTTGCCCAAAGATCAGATATTCTTGCAGTGAATTAAGAGTAAATTCAGATGAGAACTAAAGCAATACCTTCTGAACTCTCCGAGTCAGTGCAACAAGTCTGCTTTTCAATCGACGCACACGTTCCAAGTTCAGTGTACTGACCTTTGATGTTAGCTCATCTAGCAATGGGTATGCTTCAATTTCCAATTCTGCTGCCTTTCAAAGGTCAAATAGAAGAATTAGTAAATCGGTAAAATTGTCTACTTAATCCGGCTAAGTGATATGCTTTTAAGTCAAATAAAAGTTGACACACATAATACAATACCTTCATCTCGAAACAGGCATTTGCAGTCAAGGTTGTACAGGGACAGAAATTTAAAACAATTTTGCTCTACACAGTCCAATAAGTAGAAAAGGTAAAATTTTAATACTGCTACTCAGTTTCTCATGTTCATTGGAGTTTATCAGATTATTTTGGGGTCGAAAGACAAAAGAAAAACATTTCTACCACCAGGAAGCATATCATTAACTGTTTATGTCAATCTAAAACCACACAAGAGTCCCTCTCAATGTTTGTGACGCATGTACTTAAATTTAATAGAAAGCCCAAGATTTTCACATATAGACAATGTAAATTGCACATGTACAAGACAATTATGAAAGAGTTCCATCCATCAGAACATGGTTTGTGCAATTTGCAGGGAACTGCGTACTGCAATTTTAGGGTGAGTTTGCTTTCATATTGTAAGTTCTAGTCAATTGAGAATTAAAATTTATGAATATAAGTTAAAGATGATGGTATAGATTTTTAAGCCACAAAATTAAGGTAGAGAAAAATGTGAGTTTTTTTTTTTTGGAAAAAAACGTGAGATTGCATGGATGTTATTTTAGTTTTACAATATCCAATACTGAATGAAACCAAAAGAAACCAAAGGGGCCAGAAATTCAATCAAGGGCACGAAGACAATGAAGATGAAGCTAGAGAAGTAATTATTATTTGCTAAATATCAACAAGGTTGTATGTGATAAGGGTTGACTAACTCAAATTATGGTTGCATGGTCCACAGAAGAGGGAAAGCAAAAATAGAAGGAACATAATGAGAAACAGCTCACACAAAACAATAGGTGTAGATGATTTCTCATCAATGGCATTCTATCCTTACCAAATATAACAAGGCAAATTCAGAATTATGTCTATCAGAGATACATCGTTCTCCTTTACAAACCTGAGAATCAAGGAAAGTACAAGCTGCTTCCAAGGCAACCTCAAGAGCTCTAAACTCAAAGGGCAAGTAATCTGGGGATGCATTCTCAAAAACATTGTCAAAGTTTCTACTTCTCCTTCTATTGAAATGAGATCCTTCTGATTGCCAAATGTCACTTACACCAGGTGCTGTCAATCTTCTCTGTAGCTCCACAACATACTGCAAAACACAGCTGTCGAGGGAATTGAGGAGTAGAACTTCATCAGCTGTAATAATACATCGAATTTGCTCCAAGTTTACTACTATAGCCTTCTCTCTACCAAGAATAGTTGAAGGGTAAACAAACAAAGGATCAAGCAAGCGTAGATCACGAGCAGGTAGATCACATCGACGCATCACAGTGAACTTGTCAACCTCAACAAGCTGAGAGTTCCCAGATGCATCAACACGAATCCAAGACCGAAGACCCTGACCACGCTTTTTTAAACCCAATACATCCACACCTTGAAACGATTGGCGTCCAGAGGCAGATGGCCGATAAGATGCATCTCTAATGTTTATTGCCGAAGCAGCTTTTGATGGCAGATAAGATGCATCTCTACCGTTCATTTCTGAAGCAGGTTTTGGTGGCAGCAGGCGCTCATTGAGGTCCGTCATTAATAACAATCACTACTGGCAACTACACATTAAGAAACTAAAATTATAAACATCAATATTAGCTGTGCCCTGTTTATTCTTATTTGGATTGGGTGAAAAAAGAAAATCAGTTAGACATGTCATAATTTATTGAGATAATTACAAATTTAGGTTATATAAAGGACTTGTTCTTTTGTTTTCACAGTAAAAGCACTTATTCTGGAAATTTGAGACAACATTACAAAGGAGAAAATGTCAGACCCCAAATCTCTGTCCATGAATCCTTATCAGCAGTACTCACAGACCCTCCATCAACAGTGGATGCCAAACCATTACATGCTCAACTGTGGATCCTTTACCTTATTTACCCTCCCTCATTCATCCACTAATATTAACCTCCTCCTCCTCTCCCCCCTTCCCCCGACAAATTAAACAGAGTGGATGGAGAAAACACCTTTCTAGCTATGCTTACGCTATAAGTTTGATGAGATTTTAAAACCACCAAAACAAAGCAAGGCGAAGACTATAGCAGAGCCAATCAAAACAACCGTAGCAGAGTTCAAAAGACAAACGAAAATATACCCTACACCCAGTCATTGATGCAAGCTGCAGAACTCAAGGTACCCCCAAAACATATTCCACCCAAAAACATACCCGTATTAAGAAACAGGAAAAGGGTATACCTCAAATGGAGAAGTCGGAGCACGCCCACCAAATAAAAGCGGTGAAGGCAGAGAGAAGCTGGAAAAGATTCAATCTTTACACCCTTAAAAGAGCTACAGAACATCGCTAATTTAAAGACAACTCAGAAACTGCATTCTCCGACTCCGTAAAAGAAGTCTCCCAAGTGATCCGAAAACAGAAAATGCAGAGGCAATGATTGGGAAATTTTCTTTTCTATAATATAATAAATCAATCACTTAATTTACTAGAAATTGGTGGAGGGGATGAAAGAACACATATTGGACAAGTACATTTGAGAGTTGCTTTGAAGATTTATGGTTTTGCGAGTACTTCTGGTCATAAGCTTGCGAAAATGTGATTTCATAATACGAAGCAAGAGCCACAGATTGTACGGGGCCCGAGTAGGCGTGGTCAGGAGTCAGGACACCGACTCGGCTCTCAATCTCAACCAACTTTTGGGCGCATTTACGGTCTTCTTTTAGAAGTTTTTTATACGTCTTCGTCCTCCTCTTTTCTTTAACACTTTTAATAAATTATTTCTCAAGACTAATAAAAAAAGTTGCTTTGAATAATAAAAATAATTTTTTTGTAAAAATAAAAATAAGGTTATTTACGTCGTGGACCCCTTCAAATCCCTGTAAAACGAAAAACTTTCTACACTGGATTTTTTTAAAGGGTAAAAAGTAAAAATTTTATTGCTCTAAAGCAAGAACGTTAACAATAAAAAGCGGGGGAATTTTGAACTACTCTTTAGTCCTGTTTGGCAATCAGCTGATAGCTGATAGCTGATAGCTGATTCTATCAGCTGTTAGTTGATTATATCAGCTGGTTTGACCAGCGGATTGCATTAGCTATTTGTTAAAGATGTTTGATAAAATTAGCTGTTTAGTATTAGCTGTTTAAGTGTAAAATGACTTACAAAAACATGATTTTAAAAAAATATAAGAATATGAATATTATATATTTTAGTATTTAAATGAAAATTCTTATAAGAATTTAGATTTTAGATATTTAATTCTACAAAAATTAAATTTATAACTCTAATAAAAATATTAAACATATAATAATAATAATAACAACAATAATAATAATAATAATAATAATAATAATAATAATAATAAAGCTTCCAATCAGTAGTTTTGACTAAGCTTTAGTGCTTGACTTTTTTTTTGTAATTCAATCATTTCATGATATAATGTTTTTATTAGACATATAGTACGAAATTAATCTCTACTTTATTTAAGTTCATTCTAATTAGTTCTTCACTAACACCTCATGGCAATATGCACAATAGACATCTGCAATCATATTGTTGTAGATATGATACATGTACTCTGGTTTTTATATTGCTGAAGGAGGAAGACAACTCTCGGATGACTCTTCATGTTCTGATGATTGACACATGCCTCCCACGTGAGTCATTAACTCTTCAGCTTTGGTCTGCGTATTGTGCCTTTCTTGCTGCGTTTTTGTCTCTACTTTATGCATGTGTTCTGTCCCTTTTAAATTGCTTCAGTGTGTATTGTTGTTTACAACAAACGACCGTGCATAGAGCTCTGTAGCTTAGGTAATACGACGCAGCTTTGCTTCGTTGCTTCTGACTTGAGTTTTAGAGGTGTGTGTCACGTGGGAGACTGATGTAAGTCACTTTGTTCTGTCTTTCTACTGAAGTTTCGAGAGCTCTTCTTCATGCCTCCTTCGACATTTCAGACACCAACTGCTTTGATTCTTCATGCTTTCTTCAATTTTTGTTGCTTCTATGTATGGGTTAATGGAGAATATCGTGATATTCATCACAAACCCAAAAGAGTTTTAGCGTAATGAAGCAGAGTAAATTACAAGCTTTTTAGTGTGGATTCCATTCAAAGATGAAATTACAAGTAGAGAAAATGAAAGCAACGAAAGAAGGGAGCAGACTCTTGAAGTCTGGAGACTGAGAATTGAGAAGTGAGACATGCGAGAGTAACGAGGATAAAATGGAGATTCAGCTAAAAAAATCAGCTGGTAGGGTGAAACGCTCCTGCAAAGAGCTTGTTGAAAATTAGCTGGTTGGGTTGAATCAGCCAACCCAACCAGCTATTTACCAAACAAGCTTTTAAACTTTTTCTCAAAGTCAAACAGTTAAAGTAGATTGATCAGATAAAACAGAGCTGATAAGCTCTTTACCAAACAAGGCCTATCTCTAATTGAAGTTTAAGTGGATTATCCTAGATTATGGATAAACATTGTGTTTCTTTCTGCTACAGCAAGGTAGGCTTGTGTGTGATTTTTTTGTTGGTGTCTTGATTGTTGATAAAGCATGTATAGGCACATCATGTTGTTTTTGTGTAGAGTACACTCTAAGATAGCTAAAAGAGTGTGACTGATTTTCTTGACAAAAAGATTCCTATATGTGTGACCCTGCTTTTGCACTTGAAAAGTTAATGATTTGGTGAAGATTTTGATTAGGCGTTCACTTGATAGGGTGTGCATGATCTTGTTTTTGCTACAATACACGCGAGTGATTTTGGTGATTCTTTGGCTTCGGTGTTGATTGCAGCCGTGGGTGAATTGTGAAGCCTAATCACACACAGATTGGGCAGGTGCGACTCTGTGGGTGTATGACTTCTTGGCTACATTGTTTTTGGTTGACGACATGTGCTATGTGTCTACAACTCCATCTTAGGCAGCAACGATTGCTAAGGATTTTCTTGTGGGCTGCGTGTATCTTGGTTGGTGAATGTGTTAATGATGCAGTTGTGACTTTGTGAATTAATTAGTGTCATTGAACAATAGTCAGATTAATCTTCAAAAGAGTTGAAAATATTGAGAAGTTATTCTTTGTTTCTTTTTCAAGTGTTCTTATTTATATTGATTTTTGTTTAACCACTTTAGTTATTTATTTAGTGTTTTTTCGTTATAAGATTATTGAAAAAAATTCTCTGTTGAAGCTAGTACGAGACGATCATATTATTGGGTGTGAAATTCTTTCACGGATAGTGAGAACGAGAGATAGAGTTAAAAGTTGAGTGGTGTCGGCTCAATAAAATCTTGTATAAAACTATTGTCGTTAGTGAAAGAATTAAGCTAAGTGAGGGTCCCGCAAGTATAGGTAAGGTGTATTGAACTGTAATACCAAATTTAGGTGTTGATTTATATTTGTGTGTTTAATTTTTCTAATTTTTGATTGTGCTAAAAATGTTTGCGAAAAATCGAAGATTTTGTGAAACTACTACACTTTTACGGTTTCTTTTTCAAGAAGTATTGATTTACAAACATCAACTAATTAATTAATAAACTAATAAAATTTTAATGATAAAAATTATTAAAAATTTAATATTTAATATTTTTATAATTAATCAATTCCAACTGGTTGCTGTAATCCCTTATTAGAAAGCTTTTTTAGAACTTCGAACTTAAGAAAAGCATTGAGATTTGAGAAGCATCTTTTTATCTTCAACCTCCATATTTACGAAATGATGTGATTCGTGAAATCAAAAGGTGGAAAGCAAGCAGTCACTAATCATGTAGACAGCCCGCACCCTACCTCCCACAAGATGTCGAATCGACATTGGTCAAAGTCTCCATCAATACACGTGTTGAGAGTTTGTTGGAAGTCAATCGGACACACATGATTCACTGTGAGAGGGGACAGTGAAAAAGGACGTACTTAGGATAAATCCGTACTCTGGGTTTCTTACACGTGTCCATCCCATGTTTCTCAAATTTTTACCTTTTAGTATTATCTTTATTCCTTATGCCTCGCTAATCTATGCAACATTAAAGAAAGAGTAAAGTTAATGTTCGATCACTTTCAGTTAAATGGAGATCGGTAGCTTTAAATTGAATTCTTTTGTTTACCGAATGAATTATGATTACGTATTTCTAAAATTTTCTTTTAACACATACTTAAATTATAATATTATAATGTTGTTTTTAACCTAGAAATAGCTATTCTATTCAAAGTATTATTTTTTATGATAATTAAAAATAAAACTGCATATGTTAAATCTTTCCATATCTCATTTATTAATAAGATTTTTACTTAATATTATTGCTGTTTAATTTTATAACATTTTATTAATAAATTATATGTCAATCTAAATATATTCGGTGAGTTGATGAAAGACAAGATCAATAGTAAGAAATGCAACACTAAAATTGCCACATCATAAATTAGTTTGTACATTAGAAATACCAAGTTTTTCAAGTAAGGAAGTGATCTACCATAGCTCAACAACGATATGCAACAATATGCATTTTCAGTCACTTTAAAAGATAAGATTATAACTAAAAAAATGATAATTAGATGTAGATCATCGTTTATTAGGATAATCAATCTAATTAAAATTACAATTGGTATTAAGAATGAGAGAAGTGACTTTCGTTAAGTGAATATCATATGAGGGTAGAGATTTTAAATAATATGTAATCTACTAAACATAGTCAAGTGTACATTGGTATGGAAATGAAGGAAGTAGGAGACATTATTTTCAATAAATTGAACGTAAAGTCAAGTAAAGCAAAGGTGATGTAAGATTCTAATAGTAGTTGGTTGGGTCGGTCATGCTAAGCCCAAATTCGCTCAAAACGACTCATGAATCGATCGGTCCATCCCTCAAGGATTGACCTAATTCTTATTGACTATGCTAGGCCTAGGCTCTAGTCCACGCATCCATGACCTATTCGCAGGTGGAAGTCTCCCATGCATACGTAAAAACTTAAACCTAGCATCTATTCCATATATAAGGTATTATTTTGCCATGATACTGGTATGTGATCAGAACCTTAGCTTCTCTGTTCATAGCTATCAAACCCTCACCTAAAAGACTAATTTGAGTGTTGGAGGGGTCTGCCAGCTATCAACTCCCAGCGTGCTTTGTTCTGTTTTGCAGGTATTCTTTTGCTCAAGACAATCGTTCTCATGGACTCAAACGGTAACGTCCTGCCTCACCAGAATCAGGCAGAACCAGTAGTATTGTATTTTGTGGAATCAATAAGGGGTGATCTAATTTTTGAAGAAAAGTAAGACAAGTCTAATGAGAGTAGGAACATGTTTAAACGATAAAATCAGGCACAATAAACTTATTTAGGATCATAAAAAACTTCATAAAAATGTCAAATATAATATGGATGACGAAGTTCAACAAAATCAAGAGGATGAAGCATAAAACTTGGCTCTTGAAGAAGGACATTACTAACATCAAGTTGATATGAATAGTAGTAAGTTTAATGACAAGAAAGAAAGTGTGAGTATAGTCAATGCCAAGAGCTTAATAATTGTTTGAGTGCTTACAAATTTAGTGATTCAATAATCATATAATTGGAATAATGATCATAAATTAATTTTGAGGTTCAAAGGAGAGCCATCCATGTCCTGTATTCGATGAATGATACTTGATTGCAAACAACACAATAAAGGCATCATAGGCATCTAGGTAAGCATTTAACTGAGCTTTACATGTAATGTTTAAGTATCTAATTCTCTTTGTTCAATAACCATCATCTTCTCTTTTTATGTTATTTTATTTATAGATTTAAATATTTTTATTTCAATGAAGTGATTAATTTTATTTATGATTATGATTTTTATACAAATAAAAAGGAAAAAGTAGTGAAGGACGTGACTAGTACCCGCCTACTCCAGTTGGGACAGTTCACATGTCATCGTAGAACTTTATCTTATAAAATTCCCCAAGTCTTCATCTTTGCCAAAAGGTAGACAAAAGGCATCTAAATCAACCTCCATGCAAGTTTTCATTTTTTGACCGATGTTTTAAATAGTTCGATTTGTTTAAGAGTTAAAATATTGAATTGATTAATTTTTTAGTTCGATTTTTTATTTTTTGATTTGATTTATTTTAACAATTATTATTGTTAAAAATGTATACATTTATTAATTAATTGATTAATTTTTGTAAATGAATAAATTTTTATGATACAAAATAAACTTATTAATTTTCACTTAATAGTCTCTTTTTTAATTAAAATTTAACTTTTTATGGATAAAGATTATCTTCTTCAATTATTTTTCAAAATTTTTAATTTTAGTTAATCTTTAACCGTTTTTATGATAGTCTAATATTAGTGGAACCTATTAAATCTTAAACCTTTTGTCTTATCGATTTTACTTTTGTCTGATTTTTAAAATATTAATTTTTGTTATCCAATAAATAATACTCTTGAATAAAAAGAAACAAATTAAACTTATGAAACTCTTTTGTCACATCCCTTTTTAATAATCAGATTAACATTTTCAAGCCATAATTAGTTATATTTTGTGTTTGAGAGTTTTGAAATTAATTGGAATGCATTTGTTAATTCTTACTTTGCTTTATTTACTATATTGAATTGAATATAAGCAAAAATTATCAAATAATTATTCAATTCCAAAAAGTTTGGATGTAAATTTTGTTTTAAAACTAAATTTTGTTCACTAAAATATTGGAACTTGAAATTATAAGTCTAATTCTAATTGCACAAAACAAAACATACCATTGGTAAACAAAATGTCGGTTATGAACTTAAGTAATTATTTTCGATTGACATTCTCATAAATGATAATATAATTGCAGATTATCTTACAAATTTAATGGTTATTATTAAGAATCTTTTTCTTTTCTTGGAAAACTTCTCCAGCAAAATCAGACAACTCTTTTTCTTAATTTTATCGGGGTTTCATATCTTATACGTTAAAGGATTGTTTTGTTTCACTTCTGTTTTTTTAGTGTTTATTTTTGTTTTTAGTTTTTCTTTTAAATAAAAATAAAAAATATATTATTATTAATATTAATGCATTTATATTTATTATTGATGATAATATATATTAGATAAAATTTAAAATAAAATTTTTAATTAATTAAAATTATTTGAATCTCTTTTATAATATTTATTATTAAATTATCAATAAAATATATTTTATTTTATTAAATAAGTATATTTAATTATTAAATCAAAATTCATTTGAATATATATATTCTGAA
>JANTPM010000001.1:1447034-1457694 GCA_025434745.1 Erythroxylum divaricatum
AAAATTTTTAATAGATAAGGACAATCTCTTTCAATTATATTTTAAATTTTTTAATTTTATTCAATTTTAAATAATTTTATAATGGTGTGAAACCTTTTAATTTTTAAAATTTTTGTTTTATTGGTTTAGCTTATGATCCAATTTTAAAACACTCAAGATTTTAGACTGATCAAATGTTTTACAATATTAATTGTAGAAGGCAATCGTGACTATGACTACCATTTTTCTTAACTTATAACTAAATAAAAGAAAATTATAGTATGATTATTTTAATGTCACTCTAAAATAACATTTTAATGCCCATAATTAGGATTGGCAAAATAGTTTATGCCCGATCGACTTGATCCAAAACCAACAAGAAAAATCTATTTTAGTTATGATTTGAGTTAGTTTTAAACTAAAAATTTATTTTTTAGATTTAAGTTTGAGTTTACGAACTTACTTAAACCGGTCAATTAAGACAAAAATGACATTGTGTTGTTTATTTTAAAACTCCATAGAATTTTGGGTTTTTTTTTAGTATTCATAAATTGAAATAAAAGTGATTTAGGGCGTGTTTGGCAGATATCGTTTAAGCTATATTTTAATTGATTAAAGAGTATTAATTGTTTGACTATGTCAAACAGTTAGTATATTTGTCTAGTTAGGAGTTGGTTGAGTTGGTTGATTCAACCTAACCAGTTATTTTTAAAAAAACTCCTTCAAGTAGCATTTCAACCTATCAGCTAATAAAAATCTTACTCAAAAATAATTGTGGCTTCAAACTTATTTCTCATCTTAAGCAACTGGTAGCCTTTAGTTTTTTCACTTTAAAAAGAGAAAGTTAAGATTCATGTGTGCTCTTCCATAATCTTCTTAAGCGGTCTTCTCCAAATATCTTAAAATTATTGATTTGCCAATTATTATTACTTTTTTTAGAATTATTATTATTATTTTATTATGTCCTCATTGGTCATTTTACACATAAACAACTAATCATAAATAACTAATTTTACCAAACATCTTTAATAAACAGCTGATATTATCCGCTGATCAAATCAACTGATATCATTAGCTATCAGTTAATAACTTATATAATCAGCAATCAGCTAATAGCTAATACAATCAGTTGATTATTAAACAGTTACTTAGACTCCACTTTATCATCAATCCCCGATATAGAGTCCTTTTATTTTCTCATAATTTTAAGGGAAAACCTAAAAGAAATTCAATATCAACTAACTAACTCTTTAAAGTATTAAATCTCATACTTCAACCCAACTATTTCGGAAGCCAACAAGTAATACATAAATAAGATTTCTCAAGACATGAAATTTAGTAAGACATGAAACTTTCTGGCAATGGCAATACATTGACATGAAGCCAAATGTTCGTCGTGCTTATACTCTCCTCAGCTTCACTTCAACCCTGCAAAATGCAACCCCTAAAATGACGCCAGTCACCAAACTTTATCCAACAAATAATAAACCTGAAATTCATAGACCTTTCACTACTTCTGCAGAAGTTTTAGTTCACAAGGTTCGATTGCTTATTCTATCTGAAAGCTTAAAGAATGATCGAAGATGAGTTCTTTTTCAACTTCAGTTCCATTTAGTCGCTTGATCTTTAATTGTTTTATGGAAATTAGAGAAGAGAGGAGGGCCAATGCTTAATTACATTAATCTTGTTGCTCTGAGAAACAGTTCCTGCAGCAGAATTTGGGATGTAACTTGCCCACTGTAGTCCACAAATAAGCATTAGAAAGAATCAGGAACTGGAGGAAAATAATGAGTTAAAACAGAGAAAAAAAAAGGGTTACATTTTTAGCTGCTGTACTAAAGGCTTGTCTGTGTGGTATCTCAGGATTGGCTGCTTTGATCCGCTGAATCTCCTCCCTAATGATCAAAGAAAAAGTTATTTGTACAAAACGTCGAGTGCCCACTTTGATATGATCGTGAAGAACAGTGAAGAACTGAACTGAGGAGGGAATTATTTATATATATAAACATCCTCGTACTTCATGAACCTGTTGTAGGCAGATGGGAGTCTGTGCTTCTTCTCAGGTGCTGCAGGAAAAAAAAAAGTCCCGATTACTATAACACAAGAAGATCATAAAGAAGTGCAAAATATAAATGACACAGTCAAGTTTATGTACGTTTTACAACAAAGTGTGCTTTTGGTGATAATGGCTCACTGGTTGTGGACGAACATGATGAAGAAGGTTGGCCTCTCCTCAAGTCACTGTAAAGCTCTTGCCTCTCCTTGGTACAGATTCACCTTTTGTTAATAACTGTATATATATATACACACATTCATCTAATAATATCAGGATATTGAGGCATGAGGACGAACCTGAAAGCTCAGTTGATGGTGATCAAGGCATTGACCTTGCAGAGGACCTCTTGTGGTAAGTAAAGACAGGTTACTGCAATGACCACATTTCACTGTCACAGCGTCCAGGAGCGGCTTCAGTGGAATCCCAACCTACAAGCATCCAAGTCAACACACATTAAACTGAAAAAGAATGAACATATCTCAACAGAAAAGCAGTGACCTATCGACCATGAAAGAGTTATTATTCTACACAATAGGGTTTTAAGTTTATCATCATAAAACAGATTACCGCAAGAACAGTGTTGCAGAAGTTGCAGCGAACATAGCAAAGATGTTCAGAAGGTGGTGGAACCAAGTCCATGGTGACTTTATCTTCTATGTTCATGTTCATATCTCAAAGAAGAACAAAAGGGAAGAGACGAAGAAAAGAAAGAAGCCAAAGAAAGTGTAGTGTAAGGATCAGGTTTGTGATTAAAAGTGTCATCATAAAGAAGATCTTGGCTTACTAATACTAGACAAAAGCCAGCTAGCTAGCTAGCTACCATTGTTCTGCAATTTGCAGGCCTGAAGCTTTGCACGGCTATGTTTGTCACCTTCGTGCACTGATCACCAAATTCTCATCAGAGATCCAGACAAAATTTCTTAATAAAACAAATCCCATGTTTTCTATGTTATGTTAAAGCATATTTAAGGAATTATTTGTTCATAAAGTATATTTTTATTTATTAAAAATTATTGAAAAGAAGTAAATTTTAATACAATAAAAACGCTGTTAAGAGATTATGCGTTTTTATTATATTAAAATTTCGTATGAGAAACAAATTAGTAATTATGTTAAATTTTTAGTATTGAATCAATTTTTAGTGACCATTATATCAATATTAATGAGATGTACAAAAAGGGTTCAAAAGAACTAAAATCAATTTTTATTAAAACTTGGTGTGAGAAATAAACTAATAATGATGTTAGATTTTCATATTGAATCAATTTTAGTAAAATATAATTTTATTAATATTAATCAGATGGATTGAAGTGATTTAAAATAATTTAAATCAATTTTTGCTTAAATTTGACGAGAGAAGTTAATTAATAATGATGTTAAATTTTCAAATTCAGTAAAATATAGAAATAAAATAACTAAATAAATACATAAAATATGACTGTTAATTTACTTTATATTTGAAATTATTAATTATTAATTAACTTTTTGTATCAAGATTAATAAAAGTTGATAATTTCAAGAATAAGATAAATTAGTAGTCATATTTTATGTATTTATTTAGTTATTTCGTCTCTATATTTTACTCAATTGGATTCATCTCGAACAAAAATATAAGAGATAAAATAACTAATAAATATATAAAATATAACCATTAATTTATCAAACTCTTAATTATTTATTTAACTTCTTTTAAACATATACTTTTTTAGAATTATTATTATTATTATTATTATGCTGAAGAAAAATTTAAAGATACCCAAAGTGACAAGATGGTTAGAGAGAGGAGTAAGTTTTTACTTAGCAAGGGCATGAAAAGATAGTTAAAGGAGAGGAAGCTGTTGATGAATTCCATCTTTTGTGGGTTCAATGCTAAAGGAGGAAAGCTGAAAGAGACAGAAGCTAACATTCACAGGTCATTGTCACAATCCACGGAGGGTTTCATTTTTATCAGGGAAGAAGAAATCTATGTCTTTTACTGACGGGACGATTCATTAGTTTCCATACTTAGTAACAAAGTCATAGAACTACTTGGTTTTCTCACCTTTCTTTGTTCGTATAAACTTTGAATTTCCCTATGGGCCTCTTTTTCACCAGGGATCCTGAGTTTTTGTCTAGTCCAATCCAATCCGGTTTGGTTTAATTTCTTCTGAAATTAATAGGCCGGTTTGGTTGAATTTTGACCCGAAACTTGAAGTTTTAAAATATTAAATAAAACGATATTATTTTGAATAAAATAACATTATTTTTAATTATTAAATTGAAAAATTAATCAAGCTTCAAATCAAATTTTAAATTCAATATGAACTTTTTTTAAAAAAAATAAACTTTAAATTAAGTTTGAGATTGAACTTCTTAATCCGAAGTTTAAAGTTCAAAGTTCAAAAATATTTAGTAAAATGATGTTATTTTGAATAAAATAACATCAAATTTAAATTTTAAATTAAAAAATTTAATCAAGGTTCACCCAAGTCTGATTAGTTTTCAGGAGTCCACTATCAAACATATTTTTGACTATTGTCTCATTATGTATAAGTTAATTATTAAAAAATCTCAAAATTTACTTAATTTTGCAATATTAATTTGAACTTTAAAAAGTAAATATAAAATGTTTCAACATTTAATTTTTAGCAAAAATAATATGTCATTAAGTTCTTTATTAACGTGAATGACATTACTTACTACGTAGCTTATATATATTATGTTTATATTACACGTAAATTTTATTATTTATTATTAAATAATAAAATTTATACGTGATACAAATATAATATGCGGCACTGGCATAGCAAAAGATATTAGTATGTTATGTATCTTACAAATAATTCTTATGCTCAAATATCAACTATACTGTATATATGCCATCCTCTTACAATTTACAAATTTAGATTATAATATCTCTTAGATTCAACAAACAAGAAATAAACAAAAAATGTACTCCTTTTTTTTATCCTTGAACTCCTGTGATATAGGTTCCTCTCTTAAAAAATATAGATAAAGTCAACATAACTAGTTTAGAAGACTCTTCTCTTTGCAAGAGTCCGGGCAATATATACAATCTTCTTTTTGTTTCTTTACAAAAAAAAATTGTTTCCGTTACTTGAACTTGTGACTTTACAGTTACAAATGACCTAATTTTATGGTTGCTTTAAAATTCACCCTCAAAAGTCAACGTATCAACGCACAAAGTTTCCTATTTTACGAGAGTTTGGAGAGAATTATAGTCTTATAGATATACAAAGCCTTTTATTTGTATTTGTTTACAAAAAAGCTATTTTCGTGATTCGAATTTGTAACTTTTTAGTCACAAATGAGCAATTTTAACCGATTGTTCTAAGACTATCTCTTTTATATATATATATATATATATATATATATAGCTAACACAAACTAGATAACAAATATTTAACACAACTTTAAACAATAAAATTAATCCTTCCTACATTATATACAACAAACCTTATTTTCCAAAATATTTGTTAGGGAATTTTAATATGCACTTATCAAGTAATAATTCGTAGCATATAAAATGCACAATATGAATAAATATATAATTGGTGTCTTAAAATTACATAATCCATTCGTGCCAAAACTATATGTCAAGAGTCACACAATCCACATCCATAACACATAATTTTCTCTTTAAGTTGACAATTCAACGAAAATCTTAAATATGTCATTACGTAAATTTTATAATTATATTCAAAATAAATTAATTAAGGTGCGTAAACATTTAATTAAGTAATTTAAACACATTATTAATAATACAATCAACCCAAAAAAACCTATTTAGCACGTAATATGTGTTAATTATACAATCAACCTAAAAAAACCTATTTAGCATACGTGTTAATTATATAAAATTTATTATAATTTTTTAAAATATGAGACTCATTAAATATCACTTTTTATCTCAATGTCTCTTCTCCTAATTTTGCATAAAAATACCTTTAAAAATTTCCAATTTTATGTTTTAAAATCACTTATTGAAGAGTTTGACTAGTTAGAGTGCTTTTGCATATTTGTTTGATTAGAGTTTAATCATTCAATGTATGGATAATATTCTTAACTTTTAATACTCTCTCAATCACTATTAAAAGTTATAATCAAAATATCAAACATAAATTAATAGATAATAACACGATAAACTCACATGCTTCTTCCATCAAGTTTTCTTATTTGAATTCAATACATAAATATCTTATTGTCAATTAGAGGCATTGCTTTTAATTTTTAATAGTTTATTAAATTACTTCAACTCAATATTTTATCAAAATTGATATAAAAAGCTCTAAGAACTTTCTATGGCAAGGAAAAACAACATACTAAGTTATTAGAATAAAAGATGCATATGTTTATAACTTTACTTATTCCAGAAAATATTAAAAATATCTTGTGTTATTAAATTACTAAAACAAAACATTTTGGTTAATTTTTGTGAAGTTATTCTAATACAAATTGTTATTTAAATGCATATTAAACACGAATTTTAAATTTGTACAAATTGATCCAACTCAATTAACTAAAATGATTAATTAAATTAAATTAAAAATTAAAATTTTTAGTTTTAGTTTTAGTTTTAAAAAATAATTCATTTAACCTAATAAATTAATTTAAAATAATTTAATTTACAATTGTTGTCTATATATACATACATATATATATGTATATGTATATACATACATACATACATACATACATATATATATATATATATATATAGTCAAAATTATGACCTTCTATATTTATTTTTATGAGTTGTGATTATTATTTTGTGTATATTCTTATAAAAATATTTTACAATTTTTTTGGAACAAAATGAATGAAAATCCATCGCACCAAAAAGAGTTCCAAAACAGTTACAACCAGAGATACCCAAAGAAATCAACTAACAATTATTCTAGGAGAAATATTTAACCACTTATACCAACTCCTAATTTGCCAATTACATAGCAAAAACAACACACTAAATCTAAGTTTTAGCTAGTTAATAATAATCTTAACACATCTTTCAACATAAGCCTCTTTCTGGTGAAAAACAATTTGATTTCTAAACCACCAAATATAATAAACAATAGCAGAAGTACTAGCTGCTTTCATCATACAAATGTAGGACTTCTTTTTAGTTCTTGTGTTAAGTCATTTTAGCCAAGACTTTGGCCCTATTTGACAATCAGCTGATTGCATTAACTGTTAGCTGATTCGTTGATTATATCAACTAATTTGACCAGCAAATTGCATTAGCTATTTGTTAGAGATGTTTGGTAAAATTGGCTATTTAGTGTTAGCTGTTTATGTGTAAAATGACTTATGAGGACATGACTTAAAAAAATTACAAGGGTATAAATATTATATATCTTAGTATTTCATTGAATATTCTTATAAGAATTTAGATCTTAGAGAAGTCATGTTCACCTGTACTGTTTCATCGTCTATAAGAAATTTATGCGACTCTTTCTATTTTTATTTTTGTTTAAGGTCAGCATTTTATTTCTAACCTATAACTGCATAAAACAATTAGAAGAACAAATAATATTCCTAAAATGTAGATATCTAGGAACCTCAACTAGGTTGTCTTATTTACTAGAAATTGTTGTATATTAAAACTAACAAAAATATGACTCGTGTAGTACTTAATTGCAAATTAGTCAAGAATACAATTTAAACATCAAAATATTACATAATTACGCAAATGGAAAAATTGAAGGCTGACTGGCTGGTATCACAAATAAGTGAAACAAGAAAAGTGGAAAGAATGTCCTTATTTAAGCAAGGGTTGTAGTGTTTGATGTCTTTTTTCTTCTTTAGCTGCTGGTGGCAGATATATATAGGAAAGGATATAGTTGGATTTTGCTACATTTTATTTCAGTTGTTGGACGAAAACGCTCATATATTGCAGCATTTTCATTTTCAATTATTTACCTTCAATAAGCTCATTAAAAAGTTGCTCTCCAAACATTGTTGTTAGCTGTTTGAAAAGTCAAACAACTAACAACCACCAATCAGTTAAAAAACAGCTGATTGGTTGGTATCCAAACGACTCCTTTAGGTTATCATCAATAGGAGAAACTCTAAGCCAATGCATTACTCTCTGTAGAATAGCCTGGGAAAAAACACATTTGAAGAACAGGTGGTCCACATTCTTAATATGTTGCCCACAAAAGCTGCAATCCAAATGAAAACCATGATCCATTCCTAACTTTTGCATTATAGCATATGTATACAACCTGTGTTTTTCAGTAAGTCACAAAAGAAATGAGCATCTTGGGATATGAAAACCATGCCACATATTTTGGGTGATTAGGAAAATTTCAACCGTCTTTCGAAACATATCGTAAGCAATACCAACATTTAGTCTACCATTTTTTCTCTCATATTATCAAATAAATTAACATAAGTCTGAGAATATAACTGCAATAATTCATCTCTAACTTTCAACAAACTCTTTCAGTGCCACACATCATTAGTTCAACTCTTAACAAACTAAATGAAGTGATGTTTAAGAATATTTGTATGAGCCCATTTCTGCCAGATTAAAGCATAATCTAAACAGAGCTCAGTTAAATGTTGTATCATTACACCTTTATTCCAGTCAAGCAATTCCTTAAAACTAAGCCTACCTTTCTCTTTTGGAAGAGTAACAATTTGCCAACTCACAAGACTTTTCCTACTCATAAGTAAGATCTACAAATAGATTGAATCTTGGCAATCACAAACTTAAGAATGGGAAAAATAGAACACCAAAAGTTCTGGTTACCATAAAGCACAGATCTAATCAATTTCATTCTACCAGCATAAGATAAGGTACAAACACCTTAACTCCTAACTCTAGCTGTCATTTTCTCAATTAGTAAAACATAATCAAAAATTCTAAGTCTACTAGAACTTAAAGGAATACCTAAGTACTGAATAAGGAGTCTTCCCTCCTCAAATCCGAGCAGATTAAGAATATGATTTTTCAAATCAGCAGTGACTCCCCGAAAGAAATTTTGACTTTTTGTCATATTAGCATAAAGTCCAGATTGGTCAGTAAATTGACCGAACAAAGTCTTCAGCCTAATAACAGAATAAATATCAACCTTACAAAAGACTAAAAGATCATCTGCAAAGCTCAAATGAGTTAGATTGAGCTTCTTGCACTTAGGATGATAATGAAATTCCCTATCACTCCCAACCACCTTAAAAGTCCTCGTCAAATATTCCATAGCTAACACAAAAAGATAAGGGGACATGGGATTTGCTTATCTGAAACCTCTAGCCCTAGGGAAATAACCTTCAAGGCTACCATTTACCAAAATAGAAAACTGAGTAGTTCTAACACAACTCATAATCTACTGTACAAATCTCTGAGGAAATCCAAAACCATTAAGCAAATCTTCTAAGGAAGTCCCAACTAATAGAATCATAAGCCTTATGAATATTAATTTTGTAAGCACATTGAGGAGAAATATTACCCCAACCATAATGTTTCAAAATATCTTGACTAACCAAAATATTATTCACCATAGGTCGACCTGGAATAAAGGCTCTTTAAGCTGGATCAATCAAATCTTGAATAACCTTCTTCAATTTTTCAGTCAAAATTTTTGTAATTCCCTTATACAGGACATTACAACAAGAAATAAGTTGAAAATCCTTCATGTAAGTCGGATTTTTAACCTTAGGAATCAAAGAAACAGAAGTAACATTTACATGACCAAGAAGTTTTCCTGAATGGAAGAACTCTATAAAAGCCAAGCAAATATCTTTCCTAATAATATCCCAGCTCTTCTTGTAAAAATAAGCATTATAGCCATTACGACCTAGCGATTTATCATTATCAATACTAAAAAAAAGCTCTCTTGATATCTTCATCAAAAAGCAAAGCAAGCAATATAGCAGCTTGAGACTGAGAAATAACAGGGACCTCTACATCCTGTTGGAAAGAAGCAGAATCTCTACCAGTACGTACCAAATAAGTTTTTATAAAAAATCAACAGCTTGGGCTACTCATTTGAATCAGTAATTTAAGTGCCAATATCATCAAAAAGTAAATTAATTTTGTTCTGACTTCTCTTCTGCTTGACAGAAGCATGAAACATAGTAGAACAATCATCTCCATATTTCATCCATTTGAGCTTTGCTTGTTGAGAGACCTGAGAAGATAAAGCTTTTATAACAACAGAAAAATCTTTTAATAGACGTGTTTCTTTAGCAGCCAACTCAATATTCAAAGGATCATCTTTAATAAGATGTTGGACTTGAGCCAAATGCATCTTAACATCTGAAATCTATTGCTCTATATTACCAAATTTCTTGACATTTAAATCTTTCAATCTGACTTTCAAAATCTTCAATTTGGACACCACCCTATACATCTCAAAACCATCATCCCTAGAATCTCAAAACCATCATCCCATCATCATCAGCCCAGGCATTCTTAAATCGAAAAAGAATTCCTTTTGGTCTTTGATAGACAAATATAAAGAGACCATCTGCAGGGTCCGTGAACTTTGGCCACGCGACCACTACAGTAGAGCCCGGCCTCTACCGCCATCACTTCAGGTATTGTCCTCTTTGACAGTTGGGTGAGCCACGGCTCGAACCCTCAATCTCAAGGTTTTGTTCCACTTTAAGTGGACGTCTCTT
>JANTPM010000001.1:1459158-1488252 GCA_025434745.1 Erythroxylum divaricatum
TTATTATTATTATTATTATTATTATTATTATTATTATTATTATTATTATTATTATTATTATTATTATTATTATTTAAAGAATATAATAATAAATGAAATATATGTAATAAATACTTTGCAAAAAGTTTCATAATAATAAGAAGTAAGTATCCGAATAGTTGAAGTTGAATATTAAAAGTTGCATCAAAACTTCATAAGTGCAAAAGATCCTCTGTCCATGAAACACGCGGCTTTAACTAAACGACTTTTATAAAAAAAACTAGTGGCTTGGTTGTCCAAGAGGAGAAGAACACAGGCACTAGACGTCTGTTAAAATTTGAAGAAAAAACGTCACCGTTTTACTCTTAGACAGAATAAGACAGCGTTATTTTAGACAGAGGATTCGCTCTCTCGTTTAAAGAGGTCATTGAGGCCCCTAATATTTCATGTAGCAATAATGAACCTATCCATTAGGTCTTGTGGAACCTTGCCCTAAATCAAATGTTTCCTTCTCAACCAATTCCTCCTGGACAAATCCCAATACTCTCAAACAATAATGAACCTATCCATTAGGTCATGTGGAACCTTGCCCTAAATCAAATGTTTCCTTCTCAACCAATTCCTCCTGGACAAATCCCAATACTCTCAAACCATTTTCAACCATAAAGGGACATGCTTCTACCTGCAAGTTGTGTTCTATTTTCAATCAGGGTAAGACTTTGCTTTTTGTGTACCTCCTATCACTCTAATTGAACATCCGCCATCCCTGTAACAGAAGCAGCAGTTTGTATATCACCAGGAATAGCATTAGCATCACTTAGAGTTTCTAATGAAGGGTTCTTTTTAATAATCCATTTTTGAACAACTTTTGGCTCATTTTGAATATTTTTTGGACAAATAACAAAATATAGTTTTGAAAATGTATTATAATTTTAAACAACTACATATTTATTAATAAACGATTCAATGATTTATTTATATTTACTATAAAAATTTAAAAGATATAAACTTATAAGTTAGACTCGATTTTATGATATATGGACATTGAATATAAAAAAATGATTTATTTTGTTAGTTAGATTAGATATGTACTTATATTTTCTTATAGTTTTTGAAGTAGTCAAACTCAATCAAGCTTATAAATAACTCAATATATATTCATTGATTTGAATTTTTAAAGATAAATAATTTTAAAATAATTTTAAAACACTTATTAGAATATTTAAAATTTTACTACAAAGTGTTTTTAATTTTAAATCGTAAAAATACCTTTTCTTAGAATAATTAAAGTACACAATTTTTTTACTTTACTAGGAATTTTTATGCACATGCATTGCTATAAGAGTCTTTTACATTTTTAATATATAAAATACGAAATGAACGAATTAATTCAAAATTATGCAATGTTTTAAAAATTAGATTGGATGTTAAACCGGTAAGACAAAAGGTTTAAGGTTTAAAAGGTTCAGCTTGTATTAGATCTTCATAAAATCAGCTAAAGATTAAATAAAATTAAAGAATTTGGAAGATAATTAAAATAAATTACTGTTAATCTATTAAAGAATTTGAAGATTAACTAAAAAAGATATTATTAAATAAAAATTAATTGATTTATTTAAGTTTATAAAAATTTACTCAAGATTTTTAACAAATCAACTATAAAAGTAATCGTTCATTTATCCTAACCAACCATTATAAAATGATTATATCCATTCTCATTTTTCATGTATTCATTAAGATTTTTTGTTACTTTAAAGCATGTCTCATATGTTATATTCTTTTAACAAATATTACCAAAAAATTGATATACTATAAATTAGATAAGTAATCTTCATGTCACATAAATAAGGTCACATTTTTTTTGTTTTTCACTAGTATGCATCTATACAACATAATAAAGAAAAGATGGTTAAACATTACATAATATAATTTACAAGATTAAGTACTTGGAGGAGTTTATCTCATTATAATAATGATGACAAAAATTAATACGTTCTTTCCAATAGATACCCTTTTTGTGTGATATAAGGCTTGATACAACTAATAACTCGTTATACATATACATACATTTAAACAAGTACAAATGCTTAGAGATGACATTTAGGCCCAAATTGCCTCATCCAGGCCCAAGTTAACTTAGCTTTTGACCGAGCATTAGGCTTAATTTTTTCAAAACAAAAGAATCTTGGGCTGCCCAAACTCGGACTAGCCCAAGGCCTGACAAAATGATGCCATGTTTTATTTTTAAATTTTAAAAATAAAATAGGGCATTTGGAAAAAAAACGATATCTTTTTTTATTTTTAAATTAAAGAAATAAAATAAATAAATCATGCTTAGGGAGGACTCTGGCCTGGGGCTTCAAATCCTCTGGTCCACTTTTTGTGGACCTACTCTGTGTCATTTCATCTGATCCATCTATTTACGTGGGTCTCATATAAATGGATAGACCAGATGGAGTGGACCAGAGTTGATCCACAAAAAATGGACCAGAGGATCTGGTCTCCTGGCCTGAACATGGGGGATCCTCTGTCCCTCTTCCCCTGACCTTACTCTGATTCTCTCTTATCTGAGTCATCCATCCAAGTAGGACTCACATGATTAGATGACTCAGATGAGAGGAGGTTAAAGTAGAGCCAGGAAAAAGGGTACAAAGAATTTAAGGTCCTGAACATGCCCGACGCATTGTCATACCTCGGTAGAATGTTAGATCGTAGTTAATTTAAACTCAATCTTTTTTATATTAAAACTATCGTTTTAATAATCTTTTGCAATAAACAGATATGAATTAGGAGTTTTTATTAAACATAACCATATAAAACTTATCACTACGCAAGATGTGTTATTAAAATTAGTTTGTATTTTCATACCATATAAATTATAACATGGTTGCTATTTTATTTACCATGCATCTATACAATGTACAACAAACAGAAGATATTTAAGAATAATTTTATAGAAATAAAAACTTTGAATATAAAAATAAATATTAAATAGATCATTATTCATCGGTGCGAATTATCAAAAGACATAGATCTCCTTAAAATTTAAAAACTTTTAAAAGTCTCTGATTTTTTAATTTTTCAAAAAAATATCTTTTTAAAAACTTCTTTTAAAAAATAATGATTAAAGATATACAATATAAACACCAAATGTAATTAATCAAATATTATTTTCATAGTGATCCAATACAATTCTTAAACTTAATTTAAATTAATAAAATTAATATTTTATTTTAATTATCTTAAATTATTAATTTAACTTAAATTTAATTTGTTCAAATTGAGTTTAGAAATTAAGTTAGATTACCATAATAGTGGTGTTTAATTAATCTATGTTATATATTTATACTGCATGTATTTCATCATTATTTTTAACTAAAATTAAAAATTTTGAAAATTTAAAAATATTAAATATTAAATATTAAAAAACATTTTAAAATTTTGGGTTAATTATTAAAAAATCTCAAATTTTACTCAATTTTATAGTTATAACTTGAATTTCAAAAAATGATAATAAAATGTTTAATTTTTTAATTTTTTAAATTTTAACCCGACATTTTTTGTTTATTTTTTCGATGCTCCAAATTATTCTATTTATTCTTTTGATGCCTCATACTACTTTTAGTTTTCAATTC
This sequence comes from Erythroxylum divaricatum, assembly GCA_025434745.1. Taxonomy (NCBI): domain Eukaryota; kingdom Viridiplantae; phylum Streptophyta; class Magnoliopsida; order Malpighiales; family Erythroxylaceae; genus Erythroxylum; species Erythroxylum divaricatum. Next base: position 1,462,773 of record JANTPM010000001.1, read on the forward strand.
GTTCTCCTGATGTCGTGAACGTGAAGACATCAAAGCTGGGCAATTTAAAAGTTAAAGGATGATAGCATCGAAAAAAACAAAAAAATAAAATAAAAGCATGAAGGATTATGCAATATATTTTTAGGTCATTTTTAAACAATATCGTTTTAATCAAGTGATTAAAGTGCATCGTCTTATTAATCTTCATTTGTTGTGTTAACATGTCTCGTTGTACATGTACACATATATACAGTATGTACATATCCTGTGCAAATGCTTAATTATTTGTCGCGAGCTACTTGAATATGGCATAAGCAACTAGCTGAATATAATTTGTTTCTTAATTTTTTATTTAATAAGAGAACATTAAATGCTAATATTGACTTTTAAGATTTGCCAAACATAAAACTACTGTTTATAGCTTTTTGTTCTTAACCTTACTCCCAAAAAAAAAAAAAACTACATAACTTAAATTGGAATAGCACTTACTAGTATCAACTCCAGTGACTCAAAAAGGCAGATGGGAATGCAAGATCATTAACATGTGTATATCGCTGTATAGGGTAAACAGTTTCATACAATGAAGAGCCTAAAGCTCCCCTAATATAAAACTCATTGGGTTAGAACTGATTTCAACTTGATTGAATGCAAAATTATTTAATGAAGCAATGACGCAATCAACTAAAAACAATTATAAGCCACATTTTGTGAAGGAAAGGAACCTTTTTCTACCCATCTTCTTGGTTTTCGGCTTTCTTTTGTGAACGTCGATAAACCAGCAATTCCCCTTTGTCGGTTGCTGCCGTGAAGAAGCTTGAATTTGAACGATCAGTCCCGATACAGTTGATACGTGAACCTGATGCCAAAGTCAACCGGTTAATTAAAAATAATACAAAGAAAACAATCATCAGCAGTCTCTGCGGAATAAATTTCCAAGATCCTATCACATCCTGCATAAGACTGTTTGTGGTTTCCTAGATTGCCCACTTGTATTTTCGTTATGTGGTGTTGATAATTGGCAAGAAACATGGACAACAAACTTGTGATTAGAAGAAAAACTTCATTAAGGAAGAGGTGAAATGATTTGTTTTTGAAATCAGGAATATCGATGATATGTTGAGGAAGTACCACTAAAATGATGCAGTATGCCAAGTGTAACTCCTGTTATCAAGTTCCATACGCACAAAACTCCATCAATTGTGCCCATGATTCCATGACCAGCCGAAGAGCAAATAGCAGTAGCCCTGCAGAGTTATTTCCAGTTCAAAGATGTAAGCTTTAATAGTTGATTCCCTGTCTCAGATAAAAAACAAATTTCTACAGACTGAATTAATAACATGGTGATTTCTACTTAAGTATCAGGTTAACAATTTGTTTGTTAACACGATACTTCTGGGAAAGTATAAAAAAAAACTATAATTCATATTAACTTAGCTTTTCACCCTACATAAGAACGATACTACTTCACTAATCCTTGCTTAACAGGGGGAAAGTCGATGTACACGGGATGTTGGTGCCCAGTTCTCATAATCACTTAACCTCTCAAAAGACTAGAGAGTAACGAAATTGGAAATGTCCACTAAATACATGGAAACACGAATCATATCAGCCCAACAATCTTTTATTTTATCATTCTTAGCATTCCGATGGACATCTAACCAAAGTCGAGGAGAAGCAGCACTGCCAGTTAGGAGGAAGGTTAAATTATAAAATTAGGAAACTAAACCTGTATGTACCTCGAATCCAATGAACTTCCCATGAAAAATTTATTCTTCGAAAGTAGAGCCAACCTCCATTTCCCAACTGGACTTTTACGGTTCTCGATTGATGTATCATCTTGGGTATCAGAATCACTGGCAGTTGATACAATAAGCCAGATGGCAATATCCTCCCCATCAAGTAGTTGGAAGGAATGGTTTTGTTGCTGCTCTAGAAACCAATTTGCATCCATGATCTTATCAATGTGCTCCTCCACACTGGTGTAATTTAAGCCACCAAGCTCTCTTTGCCAGCTGAATAACCCAATAGGAAAGAATTCAAGGACTGAAGCGCTTGGAGCACAGAACTTAGACACCAAAACACGTCTTGAAATATCCCTGAAAAATACAATAAGAATTTAAGAATCTAAATATAAGACTTCCATTCTTGCCATGGGAGGATACTATGAAGTAAAAATCAGCCAATTAAGAAGCACTCCAAAATAGTAACAGGAGCAGGTTAGCTTCAGATAGCAAGTAATGGTCGGTTGAGGTCCTTGAGGAAGTGAGGAGTAGATCGAATAATTTGACAGAGGCCAAAAGAATTTCAATTTCAGTAAAAGAAAAAAACAATTTTATGTCAAAAAAATTCATACATCAAAAGATCTCTTCTAGTGCTGTCCAATAAATAAAAAATCATAAAACCATTGATTAAAAAATCACATTTCAGTGACTGATGAAGGTATTATGCAAGCCACGTACCATACGGTAAACTCTCCAAAGCCATTACGGCCAATAACTAGAGAAGCTGAAATTCTCTTCAATTCGACTATGCAAGGGGATATAGAATAACTGACTTGAATAGTGCATTCCTTTGTTTGTGCACTGCAAGGGTAGAAAAGCAGAAACTACATGAAGCCGTTAAACTTATATAAGCAACAAAAGTAATAGAATGGCTAACAGCGAGAATCAAAGAAAAGGGTCAAGTGGTGCATGAGGGACTAGTTAAATCATAAAACCCTCCATAAGTTTAAGTGACTAACTAACCAAAGCAAATAGTGAATGTTACCCCAAAAAAAAGTAATTAACAATACATGAATATAACGAGATGGGTAACTGAGTACTGACAATATTCCAACAGCTATGTTGTAGTTCTACATGGATGAATTGCTCACTTTTTTCTTTTTATGAATAGACATTACCTACCATAAGTCATGAAATAGATTGTGAAACTGAAAACAAAGAAAACCTCGTCGTATCAATTTCAATATTCACATGAAAATATGGACCACAAGTCCCCTTTGACTAAACAATTCAATGTGAATAGTGCATCTTAATTATAAAAATCCACGACCTAAACCTGTCTCTTGTGAAAGAATTATCATTAGTATCATAGGTTTATCTATGTTGCAATGGCGGAAGAGTGGTGCAAATGCCTGGGTCCTGAAGTTACTTTTGAAACGTCTAAAATAGTCGCAGTAGATTTTTTTGTATTTACATAATGGAAGAGAATAAGCTTATAAGCAATTAATGCATGATAGCATAAATTCTGAGCTTAGAAATTGAAAAAAATAGGGATGGACATTTTGTATAGACCTCCACGTTGAATTCATAGTCCACACATGTAGTGTTCCACTTTCACCAGCAGCAATGAGATGGTTAGGTTCTGACACCAAGATGCAATGGAGACTTTCAGTAGTTCTCACTTTTAGTAAAAGTGAAACATAACCGGCTTTAACTTGCACAACTTTCACCTCACAGTTTTCGGAACAGTCTGACTTGCATCTTGAGCACAAGCAATCAACTCTTCCTTCACTGAAGGCATGCATGCGAAGTTACAGCCTGGAACTTAATCTTATAGAGTAAAGAGAAACAAGCTACAGAAAGTGACCAACCTGCAATAAGGTGTTTTTATGCTACCAATTAAAACCAGGCACTGCCCATCTGGGGTGAGCTGCAAACCAGATCCTTCAGCTGCAATCTATCCGAGTCGAAACTTATATTATGAAACTAAGCGCCAATTCCAGTAAATTGAGACGTGTGATTGAAAATGACAGCTATAATTATGCGAAAGAATCTTACCTCTCCACCCGAAAGATCAGTCAAAGATGGCAAGAAAACCAACGTGTGGCCAGAAGAGCAAGGGAATCCTATACTTAGTTCTTCAATGGCTATTTGGTAAAGATACAAGGTTTTTTTCTTAGCGTCTGTTGGACCACATAATGCAGCAATGTAGAGTACACTCCCTTTTGTTCTCAGCATCACAGATGAAAGAGGCCTATGGTGGAAATAGCATCCCAGAAGTTCAATAATGTCTGAAAGCTCATTTTTAAGCTCCAAGTTCCTTTCTGGCTTCTGGTGTGATTGTGCATCGACATCGTTGCCATTGGATGTGATATTGTTACACCATCCTGTTCCTTGTTTCTGAGATGATACAGGATTTCCAAATTCTAATATAGCAGTGCCCCCAACCAGCCTCTCTTTAGGCTGGCAATGTAATTCTCTATCCGAACCTGATGGAGAAAAAAGTTTTAGAATTGTTGTCTGTTAAAGTACAAGCAGAAAATTGAAGTTAAAACATGAAAGGGGTTCTATAACATGCCCTTCTATTGTGAGTTCAGTATGGCAAAAATTACTTGTATGTGGTTTGTCGGTAGAATGGTGCATTTGCAACAGCTCCGAATCAGGTAAAGTTTCAGTAGTTGGTCGGACACAAATTTCTTCAGAACTTCTACATATACTTTCTGAGAGCAGAACATTGTGTAGAGTTGTGGTGGAATTTGCATGTCGGACTTTCTTCCTGCTGTATACTCTTCTTGCAGTACCAGTAGTTGAAGTATCATGAACTGAGGCTGTTCCATGATTAGGAATGATGTCCTCTGGTAATTGCACGGACACCCCTGAACCTCTTGCTTCTGTAGAAATAGTCGCAGACATTGGAGATGAATTTGAAGCATCACCCACAGAATTAGGTTCCATTAGGAAACTCTTTTCCTGAGATTCAATTCTGGCATCTGTCAAGTTTCCATGCAAATATTCACTTACATTCTGATGTTCTTCAGAAAAAGCTTTATTCCCAGAAGGAATTATGTGATCAAGAGCCTCAGTATCATGAGGCCTTTTATGTATTGCTAGTATAACTCCATCATGGCAGAGAATATCTTGATTAGAGCTGGCCTTAACATGACAAACTGAGGAATCCTTCACACACATATCAGCAAAATGTTCATCATTGCAGGCAGGATGAGGAACTCTAACAATATTTGATAGATCAGTTTTTAAGTTGCAAGGAGGTATAATGTGCTGTTCTGTAGCATGAAGCCCACATTGATTATCATCAAAGCTGTGAAAACCAATACACTTGAGCTTTTCAGAACCTGATATAACAGAATGATCAACTTGGACAGTTTGAACCTCCGCCAAGCCATCGGCTTCTTGAGATACTTCATCAGGTTTCGGCGAAGAAGGTAAATTCTGTAGAGGGCTAACAGATTTCTTTTTCTTCTTCTTCTTGCTAGAGGATCTTTTGAGTAGAGGTACTGCTTGTGGAAGTAGAACTGTCATCATGGACTTTGCTACTTCTTCACCAACTGAATCGAAATCACTCTTTCCAGAATTAATGTTTGAATTAGATGTGGCTATGTCTTCCTCAGGATGCGACTCAGTCACCAATCCTTCAGAAAGTCCCATATCACCTAAAATATAGACGTCAGACAACCCGCAAGAATTTCTATCCTGAGTACCTGAAACAGAGTGATAATTTTATCTGCATCAAACTAGTTTCCATGTCCAGAAGCCCAGAGAGTAGAGGTTTAGTGACGATCATGGATTCGGCAAATGAAGAAATTCAGAAACCTACGTTCTAGCATTTGATACTTTAGAATTAAAGGTGTAGATATCTTAACAAGTACCATGCCCAAAATCTTCGGTATCGGGTACAAAAAGACTCATACGATGATTGCCTTGAGAATCCTCTGCTGTAAAGGCATTTTCTGCTTTTTCATTGACCGATATCGGACAATTTGGCTTTTTCACTTCGATATGCTGTGACCTAGGAAGCTGTAAGAGCGTAAGAACAGTTCTACTACCATAGCAAATCACTGCATAAACATAAAAATTCTGTTTTGCAGAAAATAGATAAAATTGATGGTTAGCAAATGTGCACACCAAAAGAAGAGCTGACTTGACCTAGTAAATGGTAATGCCCAATTATCATTTCTTTGCAAATAAGAAATGTGGACAACTTTCAAGACAATATGTTTCACTATCACTCGGGAAATTTCAAGGCAAACAAAGTCCCAAAACAAAAGTTAGAGATGCTTACATAGTTTTCATCTATAAGCAAGTCATTAGAAGCATGAGGTTTGCTTTCTTCATGTCCATGGACAGACTTCTCCATCAGATGGACAGAATTGTTGAGAAAATTTTGCGTATCACCTTGGGCTGACAAATTGCTAGGTTCTTCTCCACCAAGAGATTGTAAGTTTCCAGATTCTGGCATTTTCTGTGGAAGGCTGTCATGTCCATTTTCTTCATTGAAACTTGAAATAGAGTAAGCTAAGGAATTCTGTTGTATATGCTTGATAACTGTTGCAGATGATGCTTTAGCGATACATGTCACGTCTTTCTGTTCGGTGCTATTAATTTCACCGGCATTTGATGAATTAGGATCTATAATTTTACATCTTTTATTTCTCTTCCCAGTAATCCGTGGTGTAGAAAAACAGGAAAGCAAATCAGGAAGTACACGCTCATCCGGGTATTTATCAATTGGATATGTTCTGCAGGCTTCATTCAAGAAGCTGGAAGATGCCAGACTTTGTTCTGCAGATCCATTAACATTAGCCATCATTTCCCTTAGCAGTCTCTGGACCAACGGATTTTTTAACCCAAAAAACTGAAAAAAAAATACGAAATTAAACCGTGAAAATTTAGTCAAATTCCTTTTTCTTATAGCTATATGCAAGAACTGAGTATGCCAATTGCTAGCAGAATAATATGCATGACCAGCACTCAGCAATAGGATTAACTCGTAGAGACATCGTCCCAAATGGCCAGGCGTAAAGTACGTCTTAAGCAAAAAGAATAACTGGAAAGAAGCATTTCATATTCCTTCATCTATATTCATTCGGACTAGTGCCGCAGATAAAAGGAATCAGGGTCCAAATTTTATGACATTCAACTTTCCAGAGTGTTAGCACTTTGAACGTATAGTTAGAATGACCCAAGATTCCGGAGCTAAAGCGTAGATTATAGTTTTTCTTCAACATGAGAAATTAAACCACTTCAGACTTGTCTGCTTTAGCAAAACCAACAAAACAAACATTCAGATCCCTAATTGACAACAAAACAATGTACTTTAGAATGGTAACACGATCACTTAGCTTGAACGCTCAATACGTGTCAAAACGGAAAAGCTGAATTGCATTACCTCCACGCCATCAATCTTGCACGAAGATCTTTTGCCGGGCCAAATTTTGACATTCTGGAGACCTCCTCTCTGAAATTTCTTCCATGCAATCTCCGGAGTTTGGCCAGAAGAACACAAATGACCATCCACACTAGTGATCTAAAAACAAGATTAATTAAAAAAGAAAAAACAAATACACTAAAAATTAACAACATCAAGAAATGTTCGAAAGGATACAAACCTCAAACAGGGGGCCTTTAGGGCCTTGACGAATTTGCATGGTATAAACGCCTCCATTATAAGATCGCCGAGCTTCGTATCCCACAGGATACGGGTATCGATCTTTTCCCTACAAGATTAAACACTTTAATTTAGCTTGTCCAAACACACACAAAAGCCTACCAGAGTCCATCGGATTAAACAAAAAAGTCAAAGAGAAAATCAGACCCGAGACGAGCTCCAATACTTCTTGTCCCAGGACCCCGAGTAGAGAGATCCTATGCAGATGATTTCCAGACCGTCCAACTGCTCATCCATTGGAGAAGAAGAGAACGTACAAATCGATTCAATTGGATTGCGCAGAGTGAGAGAGAAGATAGAGCTGAGACGGCGGGAATAGAATTGTACAGGTTAGGGGTCAAAATGTTCCCGCCAATAGTGTAGTGTTTTTTTTTCAAATATACGAGGCTAAAATTGTCATCGGAAATTATGATATTTTGGCATAACATTTCTAATTAATTAACCCCGTTCAACATAATTTTAATGATTAAAAAATTGGATTGGTTCGACCAGTTCAACTGTAAAAATTTTAAATCGTTCAATTTTTTGTTATATTTTTATTTTTTTGATTCAATTTATTTTAATAATTTTTGTAGTTAAAAATTGATCAATTAATTAATTAATTAATTAATTTTTGTAAATTAATAAAACAAATATTTTATATCAATTTTAATATATTCTAATTAATTATACATAATTTATGCACCCATTTGTGAGAATATAATGTTTAAAATTAAGAATATTGCAATATTTCTTTTCTAATAGCTCTTCGAAAAAAAATTGCTTTATCATTTGCTTGTGTCAGTAATCATCAGCTACATAATGTCCTCAATATACAGCTAATCATTCAAAATATTGTTTTGCTAAAAAGGAAAAAAAATCACATGCATGACACTTCTTGTCACATGCATGATAGTCCTGTGACAGATCATGTTACGCTGGTGATGGCCCCTGTCACACGTGAGACATTTTTTTTTTGTAAAATAACTTTCATTTATCTCATAATCGAAGGAATAGTGTAGTGCCTCAATCTTGGATATAAAAATATTGTTCATGCAATGATAATATATCACCAAACAGTTGTATTTCATTATTTACCCATTATTGTAACGCCCCAGCATCAACCCTAAAAATAACGGCCCAGCATCAACCCTAAAAATACTATAGCATATCTAGGGTATATTAAAAAGTGAACATAATAAATTAAGTGCATCTTAGTAAGAGATATGATAGTACTCAATGTAAAATTCAATAGCAAATGGATAATTTGTTCGCTTTAACATGGACATAGATACTTATACGTGAAATATGTATGGAAATTTTTGATATGTTTTCTTGGATTTATGAATGTGATGTGAGAAGAATTGATAAAAGAAGTATTCCATAAGAGGAAGGATAGGAAAGGCAATAAAAGACCTACTTTGTTAATTTTCAGGTTTGAGACTTTACTTAGTTAATTTACGTATATATGTATTATTGAATGAATATAAAGATTCGTTTAGATGTGGAATTGTCACTGGGATATTGCTTTAGTGTTATTTTGGTATTATCTTTGGTAGAATTAATTGAATATGACAAGAGAGTATTGTTTAGCAAAATTTTGTCTAAGGTTTGTTTGAGTCATAACTCAACCTATAGACCTCCAAATTATGTGATTTCGGTTGTATATGACCTTTGAAATTGAGATTGACAAAGGTGACCTAACACTGCCCCTATTTTTGAGCAGTTTGTGATATTTTGCTTATATATCATTATTTAAAAGTTCAAATGGTCTAATTGTTAGTTTTATAGAAACTAAAGACATAGAGGAAAAAAATGTCTAGAAGTCCTTGAAACCTAGTTCGGACTTATTCTATATGCGTATTAAGGAACAAATAGCGATATGAAGGGAGAGAGTGTTTGTCATGACCATGACGTTGTTTTTACTTCTGATTTTTATCGCATCTTATCTGAATCTTTATAAATGTGTATGAAAATTTTCAAATGCCTATAACTAACTGAAATAGGACTTACCATATACGAATTGGGTGATTGAACTTTGGGATATAAGATTAAGCATAATTCTAAAGAAAACTTACATATACATAAATGATCTGTATGCATATTTATTGCTCATATGTGTATAGTATAATTATACATGTGTGATTTTGACAGCTTTCTAATGGTGATTAGTAATGACTTGCATGTACGAACACATAAATAGATTTTTTGACTTGAAATGTATATCATATGATTTGTTGATATATGAATTATGAAATTTGCAAATGGTTAAAGGAAATGTTATAATGTCCACTCTATTATCTTGGTTATGGATAGATAGGCACGCTTATAAGGTTACAGTGCAGCTGCTACAGTTTGACACTACCGATGTCCATAGTTTGATAGCTTCGAGTATTCACAGTTTGATACCTTTGGGTATCCACAGTTCGATATATTCGGATATCCATAGCATCTGTTATCCACACCCACAAAAAATGTGCAAGCCTAACACAAAAAGTAAAGTAAAGAGATACAAATAAGAAATACAACATGACAACATAAATAATCGGCATATGAATGATCATTTGCATTTGTATTGATAATTTGTACCATTGAGTGTTGAATATCAATGTTTGAGTTTTGAGGGTGAATTTATGATATATGAACAAAAAATTGAAACATGTTTGCGTTATTTATTTGATTAATCATGCCATCATTATTTATATTTGTGCGACAATATTTATAAATGTATGTTCTTGACAGATGACTACTGTGAGTAGTCGTCAAATTAAGTGTTTCCCCACTAAGCTTTTAAGTTTAGTACGAGTGTTAATCCGTATAGATCCATGTCATAGGAGTGAGGTACAGTGAACATCTGCAGGGACCAAGGCTAACAGATAAAAAAAAATACTCATGGAAGGCGTATTTAGTTAAAGATTATTGTATATGTAATGGTTAAAAGAAAGTGTACGTTTTCATTTGGATTACCATGTAAATGTAAAAATATTTTGCTATTGTTAAATGATAATGATAAGCATCGAGGAGTTTTGTAATATATATAGCATTGAACCGAAACACATGTCATGAACGTATGTACAGGAAATTAGTTGCCTTATGTGTGGATGGTTATAGGTTCTGTATAAGAGGTGTTACAATTATTTTCTTCCTATACTTATTAATCAAGCACCCCCTAATTTAAAAATGTATATGTAATGACTAAAAAATTTAACCCGTTCGGTTGATTAATCATAAAAACTTTGAATTGTTTTGAATCGTCTAACTTTTCGGTTTAGTTTTAAATTTTTTGATTCGATTTATTTTAATAGCTCTTGTTAAAAACTGGTCAATTTATTAAGTAATCGATCAATTTTTATTAATTAATAATTTTTTATAAACCAAAATAATTAATTAATTTTATTTAACAAATTTTTATTAAACTTCAAGTTCTTTGATAGGTTAGGAAAATTTATTTCAAATATATTTCAAATTTAATTTTATTCAGTTTTTAGCCAGTTTTATAATGGTCTAATATCAATTAAACATTTTAAACTTTTTGTCTTATCAGTTTAACTTTTGTTCTAATTTTTAACCATTATATATATGTATATGTATATGTATATAATGGTATTTATGGGAAAGAGTACTAAAAATAATTTACAACATTTAAGATAATAGCTATTTAATAGATAGAGTTAGTTACCTCTTGGAAATAAGCATTAAATATCACTTGGGTAATTTTTAATTGTCTTCTATTTATTTTATGTTATATGAATGCAAATTAAGTAAAATAATAGATATAATCTATATGACAAGAAAATTGAGTATCTAATTTTGTACAATATTGAGTTTCTCTTTATAATATTTGTTAAAAATTGATGAGAAGTACATTAAAACTTAAAAAATATCTTAGTTTAAATATTGATAAGTTTTGGATGTCTATATTTAACAAAAGCCCCTAGCTCATGTTTGTTTACTATAAATTATTAAATTAATGATAGAGAAATGTTATAAAGAGATAAAATTGATATATTTGAATATTTAAATTGATTTTAATACAAGAAAAGCCATATATTTAAGTATGTTTAATATTTTTTATTGAAAAAAAGTTACTCAATTAATTATTTTTCTTTTTCTTTATTAAATTTATTTTTTGCACTCTCAATGCATATTACTTTCTATATTAATATTTTTTTATATTTTCAATATTGACCTTATTTACGACAAGAAATATATCGTGCCAATAATCCAATAATATTAGCATTTAATTTACTCTTATTAAAAATAAGCTTCTAAGAAATAAATTGAATCTAAATTTAATTGCATAGACGATATTCTAGTATAATTTGCATCATTTAACAAGGGCTTAATAGCTTTTTATTGATACAATAATGTATCTATCAGTACAAGTTGAAATGTTTAATGTTTGTTTTTATAGTCAAAATATTTAAATTCCATATTAGGTAAATTGCAATTATCTATATATTACATGGTGTATTGATGTATAGGAGAAGTTCCACTTAATGTAAGATTTGAGGAAGTTCAAAAATATGTAATATTACTCTTAAATAGTAAAAGATATAGTGTGTAGATGCATAATATGTACAATAACAACTTTATTCTAATTGATATATTAAGAAAATCAAGTATATAACGTCAAAAGATCCACACTATGTTACAAGTCTTACGGGAGCGCCCAACCCCAAAAGCTAGCTTAAAAGTTGAGAAAATTCATAAGCCTATAAACCCCACATTAGTCCCTCTTATTACCTATGTGGGACAATTAGACCATAACATGCCACCACGTTTTGCAACCCAGGTACCCACGGGTTGACTATATGCTAGACCTTTTCTAACCCTGGACGAACAATGCAATATCGACGTCACCATCTGTTGTCCCAAGACTCGGAGGTGTTACGGTTTAATTGTCCCACAATGGTAATAAAAGGAGCTAATGTGGGGTTTATAGGCTTATAGGTTCTCAAATCTTTTAAGCTAGCTTTTGGGTTGGACTTTTCCATATGACTTGTAACACAATAGATAATTTTGATAAATAAGCACTTATAATTATTTAAATATATGTACTATCGGACCTCTCCAGATCCGCTTTATTGCAAGATTTCGGACTGAGTGTGATGATGACTACGACGACAACATATATACATTTGTATATCTTATTCTTAAATAATGCTACAAATGGCAATATGACAATAGTAAGATGTCTTTGTAAAATATAAAAGTATTGCTTCTTCATGCTTTAATGGTTAAATGCCTACAAATGGTCCCAAAGTACTGAAAATTTGACGTTAATATGACAAATGCATTTATTATTATTAAATTTTGACTACATTTTACAACCTAAAAGTTAATGAAACTTTGTTGCTTTAACTGTTACAAGCCATGTGAAGCATCACCTCATAAGTTTCAGCAGTTTGCACCATTTGATGCTGCAATTTTTAGCTATTTCTTTAATGCACATTGCGTGATTAAGCTGGCGTTATAAATGAGTAAATGAAAAGTAAATTTGGGAGTTAAAAAGCTTCCATCTTGGCTATGGAGCCTAAAAAAAACTAATTACTGGGATATTCTGTCTGCTAGCCATGAACAATTTAGGGATGATTCAGTCTGTTCTGTAACAAGTAAAAAACATTTGATTGATTGGTTCATTAGTTCAACTGTGTAAAGAGGTTAAACATATGTTTTATGAGTAACAATACCACCAAAAAGAAAAGAGTTGTGTTGATGGAGATGTTGGATTTTAGGTTGCAGGAAGCCATTCACTACAGCATAACCACCAAGCAGGACCTCTGGGATTTAAGGTTGTTCTGTTCCTTAGTGTTCCCTCTTTTCATACTACATGTAATTGAACTCAAACTCAATCTGGAGCCATAGTTGCAGATAAAATGGCGACCTCGTGTTAGACAGTAAATTTCAGTAGTTGTATTCACTTCCTTGGTGTGGATTCTGGAGGCAGAAGCTCAATTTCAAACTCATCATACAATTAGATTTCACCATCAGAGTCTCATCACAATGACAAAACTTTTGGATTCTTTAGAACAAAACACAAATCTGTATTATACCAGCAACTGAAGCTGTTATATATATTCCAAACCTGATATCTTGTTTGTGTAAGCTCATAGTAGTACAAGTTCCAAACAGGTAAGAGGAAGAGAAGGAAAAAAAAAAAAAACAGAATCCAAGATATAATTAAACAGCAATCAAATTTCTAAGTAGAAAGGCATCTACTTGGAATTGTCATTAGTTGCAGGTTTTTCCTCTACAGATTTTCCCTGAGGAGAGTTAGTTCATCCCAAGCTTCAATCCAAGTAACCATGGCATCTGCTAGCTTAATGAAGTAAGGATCTAATTTGCCAAGTTTCTGCTTAACTTGCTTAGCCAATTCAATATAGCACTTCTGAACAGTATTGCATTCGTTTGTAAGCACAGCTGACTGAAAAAATGGGATTATCTCTTCCTGCCAATAGATCCCCTTATACTCCTTTTTCAGATTCACGAAAGGGTTGCTTGCTTTACTGTGCCAAATGTAGGGCAAGCCGGTCTTAATACCCCACCCCATATGATCACATATCACCTGAAAGTTGAGAAAAATGCAGAGTTGAGACTGTTTGTTTAAACACATGCTAAGCTAGGCTGCAAAATGGAAAGAGAGCTATTGGCTCCAGGGAATTGTGAGCAAAATCTACCTTCACGCACCAGCCTGCCCACATGTCGTCGTATCGTCCAATTGGCTGGCCATCACCCATGAGACCGAAATACATTGCAGGTCCGATCAACTCACGGTTGAATGCCAGATTCATACCACACATAGGGAATAAGGTTCCCTTAGGAATTGTCATAACAGCATCAACATACCTGGAAAAGGGAAATGAGTTAGAAACTTTAATGGTGTTAGGATTACATAACTCCTGATGATCGCAGATACTCCAAATCTATAGGGGTCCCAATACCTTGTGTTCCTCTCCATAGGCTTCACAAGTTGGGTGGGAGCATCATAATCAGGAATGTTGAGCCAGAGACCATGAGAAACAGCAGTAGGGTGACCTTCCCGAAGACTGAAGGGATATCCACGGACAAAGTCTGCCCCTTCTCTGTATGGATCATAAAGAGTATTGAAGAAATATGGAGTTGATGGACTTAGCAGGTTCTTTATATGCTGCTCTAGTGCATTGATCTCTTTGCCTGATGGGTCTTTAGCCACCTGCCCAAGAACATACAAAGTTTAGGACCTAAACAGACATGAAAAGTCACAGGTTTAGCTACTATAGAAAATGTAGGTGACATGCTACTGGAGGCTGTCACTGAGGATCTGAATTGCTCAGCAATTTCTTCAGTAGAGTTTCCATAACCAGATGTTGAAGAACTCTATAGCTTGAAGGTTGGATCTTTAAGTCGGATTCAGCAAGAATTATAAATTAGATCATAAACCATCTTATAAACAGAGAATTTAAGCAAAAGGGTATTCAGGAATCAGGAGAGCTAGAAAGAAAAAGGAACTTACAAAGCAATCATCATCAATGGTGTAGACATACTTTTTCTTGGAGACCATGTAGCCAAAGCAACGACAAGCAGAGTCCTTGAAGGAAATGCAAGAGGCCTTAGGACCCAAAATCTTGTTAATGTCATTCCTGTTGTAGAGCTCATAGTTAAAACCTTCAGGAACCTTGATGGTCTTGGAGGGATCACCATCTTGGACTATGATCAAGTGATATGGCTCAAAGAATGGCCTCCACATCTCCAAGAAATCAAGGTTTCGAATTGTAGGTATTACAATATCAAGCTCATCTTTTAAGAGTGGAGTGGGTTTGATGGAAGATCCCGCCATTGGTGGGAGAGAATGAGCACGAAACTGGCAGAGTATCTTACACAGCTACTAGGCAAGATGAAAGTGAGCAACCTCGTGCTGCTCTGCTATGCTCTGCTCTGCCTCATTCTGTTTACGAGTCAACTATTATAGACGTTCATGAGGGGCAAAATTGGAATAAGAAGTTGACACCTTTTGAGGGTTTTGGTTTTCATTAAATACAGTGAAAGAATCAGAAACAGAAAAAAAAACAAATATCATAAATAATAAAAATAAAATTTTCTTCATTTAATAATAATAATAATAAATTCACTAATTATTGATTATTAGGTCTATTCCTTTTTCCTTTTTAAACCTAAACAGGGACTTAAAGTAGGAATTTCCACCTGTTTAATTTTGTAATTAATATTCAATTAATGGTCAATTTGTATTTTCAATTTTCATTTAATTGGTAACTTAGTATTTGCTCATTTAAGTTAATATTGAAATTTTTGGGTTCAATTCTTCCTAATCTCTTAAGATTATCAATATTTTAAGGTATTGTATTCTCAGTTCTCCAACAATAATAACAACAATTTAATAAAAATTTCGCTCATATGCAAAATGTAACAGTACGCAATCTTAAGCAATTGGCCTATTGCTATTAACAACATTATAACATAAAACTTGCCACTTGGCTTTTTTTTTTTGTTTATAGGAAAGCAAGTACTTTATTAAATTTTAAATTTTGGGATTAGAAATTCAAATTTATCATTTATACATTAACCACATTTGGAGACAAAGATAAGAGTAATAAATTTGATGAATTGAATAGAATAAAAAATTGATTATGGAAGTTATTTTTTTGGTGGGGAGGAGGCATCAAAAGGTTGAATAAAAATGCAATTACTCATCATCGTAATCATACCCTGAAGTGTCGTAGTGAAGCAAAATTTGGAGGGTCTAATAATACGCAATCTTACTCTTATATAGTAGAGAGACTGTTTTCGGTACACCCACATACATGCAGATGTGACAAGATAATAGTGATGCAGGTTAAAAAGTAAATAAGTAAAACTGACACGTTAAATTATTGTGTAAATGAAATTACAATAAACACATAAATGCAATTATTAAAAAATTTAAATCTATTCGATTGATTTTATTATAAAATTTTGAACTGGTTAATCTTTTAGTTCAAATTATTTTAATGATTAAAACTTAACTAGTTTATTAATTAATCAGTCAATTTTTATAAATTATATAAACTAATTAATTTTTATTTAATAATCTTATTCTTAATTAAAATTTAACTTTTTAATAAATAAGGATAATATCTTTCTTTAATCTTATTCTTAATTAAAATTTACCATATATTTTGTTAATAATTATCGGTTCAAAGCTACTTTTAACTCTTACCCCATTTGATCTAATAATATTATTATTTGTATCAAAGCAGTATTTCAATTTTTTATAATTATTATAATAAATATTTTAAATTATTAAATAATATTATAAATATGAATATAAAAATTATTAAAACAATAACTCTTCCACTTTTTTCTTACCCAAAATCCAGCTGCATCCATGACTTCCAACACTTTTGACTGTCATTTTTAACTTATGATTGTATTTAAGATGTCAACTTTAGCCTTAATTTCCGTTTGAGTTAAGTGGGTTAAGGACGGATTACATGTTAAAAATGGTTTGACTCAATCGGGCCACGAGTTAAAGTTGGAATATTATCAATAACTAATATTATCAATAATAATAGTAATCATTCATCTGTTTTAAGTCCTTACCATCATAATTATAATGGTTATATCAATTTTCACATTCTCATTTCTTACTATTGTCTCGTATCACCCAAGCATTCCTTAAAAATGTTTAATTTCAATTTTAACGTATTCAAAATGTTCAAAATAAGCAAGTAATAGATATTTTTTTATGAAATTAAACTTTTATCAATTAAATGATACGTCATTATTGATATAATTTTTATATTTTAAAATTTTTTAATAAATTCTATTATTACGGGTAAGCTATATGGCATGATACCACCCCCACTAACAAAATATAAAAAATTGATTTATTTTTTATATTAATATAAATCAGTGCAGTATAATGTTATTTAGACAGTAAAATTCATTAAAAATAAAAAATGAAAAAATATCACGTTAGTAATTAACTCATTGGATTTTTTATATATTAAGAGTCTATTTTGAACTTATTTTTAAATGTTTTGAAAACGTTAAAATTAAATTTTAACATTATTAAACATTAAATTTTAAATTGTATTATAATAAAAATCTTGAAATTTAAATTAATTTTGTTATTAATTTATAAGGTTCGAACTCCAATAAAAGTAAGAAATGAAAGAATTTTTTATTATGTAAGTATTACATAAATTAATTTACATAAATGAACAAGTAAGTCAATTTATTTGAATATATGATATTAAAAAATAATCTAAAATTTTCTTATGAACAAGAAATTGGCTAATACAGTTATTAGAATCAAATCTACAGATGAGCATAAGTGATGTCATTAAATTATGTGAAATTTAAATATCAATAAGTGATTGTTATATCTTAATAAGAGGTTAAAAAATTCTCCTTATGCCTATGAATTATTTAATCATAAAAATAAAAAAGATAGTGTATTATTTATCAATATTTTCTAAACCGAACTGGAAGTTAAAATGGTAAAATAAGAGGTTTAATGTTTAAAAAATTCAATCAATATTAGACAGTTATAAAATTATTTAAAAGATTTAATAAAAATAAAAATTTGGAAAAATAATTAAAAAAGATTGTCCTTATTTATAAAAAAATTTAAAGTTTAATTAAAAAACTATTAAATAAAAATTAATTGGTTTATTTTAGTTTATAAAGACTAATTAGTTTTTAAATTTGGCCAATTAATTAATAAATTGATTAATTTTTAACAACAAAAATTAGTCAAAAAAATTAAATACAGAACCGAAAAATTAGTCAGTTTAAAGCTTTTACTGTTAAATCGACCCATCTAGTTCATTTTTTAAAACATTGTTATCTGTTTATAGTAGTCCCTTTTGAAAGATGGGTTGATGGAATGTGCTTTAGTTTGTTCATAATTTCAAGTAGTTTTCATACCAGAAAATGTGTATTATCCAATCAATGATTTTCTTTTTACAGATCTCGAACGTGAATAGCTTCACATATCACATGTTTCTGCTTCGCTTGCATTTTGATTCTCCATCTTGTTGCTTTTTATTATGTGTGTTGTGCCTTTCAATCTCCATCTTGTAATTAAAAATTGTCTTTCTGTCCTCCTTGACGATCAGTTGACGATCAGTTGAGCGTTAGTTTCTTCTTACTCGTTTTGTAATTTGTATCTTTTCTTTTTAATTAAAAAAAAATTGTCTTTCTGTTATGATTTTGCATGCTGAACATCACTTTCTGACATGAAAAATGTGATCAAAATCGTTACCTGAAACTGAAATCTACTCCAAATCTCAAGAATTTTACGTAATCCTGTGTCAAACACGTTGAACGTTGTGTTGAATGCTCGTGACTTTGTCAAGGAAAACAATGATGAATATTAAATATAGAACAAAGAAGTTACGAAATAGCTCTAGCTTTTGTTAATATCAAGTTCTCGGTCATTTTGACATGTTTCATTCTACAATGGACGGTCATGAAGCACGCTAGCTTTGTTAATTTTATTTCTAAAAATTAAAATGATGACCATTAGAATTTGGTACTAAAAGTTACAGGTTAATTCTTAAAAGTATTTTTGAAATTTATTATAATTAAATTTCAAATTTATTTATACTTAATTCAATATTTACTAATTGTTAGTTACCGACGTGACCTTGCTTGAAAAGATATTTAGACATTTAATTTTATGTTCTTTCAATTGTTCAAGTTACAGGCTAATAAATGACATAAAAGATGAACAAAATAAGTGAGATTATTAATTATAATGCTAGGAGATTATCCAAAGTTTGATTATTACTTATAATTAATAACATTAAAGAGACTTATCTATATACTTGGTGAATATTTTTGTGTATCTAAAGATAACATGGATACTAACTTGAGTATAATTGTTTGTCTATTAAAGTGTGTGTATATTTATGTTGTTAGCATCATTATGAATTAAGGATATGTATTTAAGTATTACCCAGAGGTGAACTTATATATGTATATATAACATATATACTAAATATCCCCAAAGTATTAATATGTGAGTTTGTTTTTACATTTGTAGCTTCTAATAATTTGTTAGTTATAGGTAATGGTCTGATCAAGTTTAATAGGCTAAACTATGTTGATTGGTCTAAACAAATCTAATTTCAATTGGGTATTAAGAATAAGGATCTGACATTAGTTACTGAGAAACCTGCAACTATTACTGAGACTAGCACACAAGCTAAAAAGACAATAATTGAGGCTTGGAAAAATTCTAATAGGTTTAGTCTAAACTTGATGTGATTGACAATGACTGAAAATATTAAGCTATTAATGCTTAATACGGACAATGCAAGGAAATTCATGATGAAAATCAGTGAATACTTATAATCAGACATAACTGACAAGTTTATTGTAGGAAACTAGATGGGTGAATTGACGATTAAGAAGTTTGATTGGTCTTGACCTATCTATGATCATGTAACAGGCATGACAAATATGAAATCAATGGGCATGGATGTAAGTGAATCCTTCCTAGTACAATTCATCATCAACTCACATTCTCTTGAATTTGGTTAGTTTCAACTGAATTATAACACTCTTAAGGAGAAATGGAACTTTCAAGAAATCAATGCCATGTTGATACAAGAGGAAGGGAGATTAAATAAAATGAAGGACTACTTTGTTCATCTTACAATATACCGTGAAGCTAGTAGTAGAAAGGGAAAAGCTAGGAAAGAAAAACAACAAGAAGGACAAAGACCCAATGAAGGTTAATCAGAGCCAAATCCATAAAGAGCAGTTTTGTTTCTTCTACAAGAAAGTTGGTCACCTCAAGAAAGATTGCCTTAAGAGAAATGCTTGGTTCGAAAATAAAAGTAAGTACTATGTTTCAACACATTTTGAATCAAATCTTATTGAGGTGCCCAATAATACCTGGTGGTTAAATTCAGATGTAACTAC
This sequence comes from Erythroxylum divaricatum, assembly GCA_025434745.1. Lineage (NCBI taxonomy): Eukaryota > Viridiplantae > Streptophyta > Magnoliopsida > Malpighiales > Erythroxylaceae > Erythroxylum > Erythroxylum divaricatum. The sequence goes on from JANTPM010000001.1 coordinate 1,483,053, forward strand.
TCATGTGTCACATATTATGCAGGGATTCCTTTTAATCAAACCATAAACAAAACTGAAGAATTCATGTATATAGGTAACAATTGCGATATGCATATTAATCTGAGACACTAGTTGTATTCTAAATCTTGAAAAGTGTCTTTATGTTCCTGGATGTACTAAAAATTTAGTTTCTGTTAAAAAGTTATAAGATAGGTTTTAATTTCAATATTAGAAATAATGTTTTTCTTTATATAAACAACAGCACTATTATAGTTTTAGTACATTAATGGATAGTTTATATCGTTTTAACCTTGATGTTAATTATTTTGAATCCTTATTTAATGTTAAACACAATATTGGTAATAAACGTGGTGCATATAATGAACACTCTGCTTACTTGTGGCATTAAAGGTTAGGTCATATATTTAGAGAAAGGGTGATCATGTTAGTGAAAAATGAAATCTTACCTCAACTAGATTTCACTGTTTGGGATGTGTGTGTGGATTGCAATTAAAGGCAAGTAAAACAAACACATATCAAAAAATTTGGCCATAAAAAGAACTAAGTTACTTGAATTAATACACACTAATATATATGGTCCTTTTCATGTTCCATCTTGGGGCGGTGAAAAAAATTTAACACCTTTATTGATGACTATTTCATGTTATTGTTATCTCTGTTATTGCATGGAAAATCTCAATCAATGGACATTCTTAAGGTGCAAAGGCAATTGGTTAAAATTTAAAAGTAGTAAGGTTTGATTGAGGTAGTGACTATTATGGTAAATATGACGAGAATAGACATTGTCCGAGTTCATTTGCAAAACTTTATCAAATTCGAGATATTTGAGCATAATATAGAATGCCTAGTACACCATAACAAAATGGTGTAGCTAAAAGATGGAATCATACTGTTATAGATATTGTTAGGAGTATGTTAAGTTATACTAATATACCTTTATCTTTATGGATGTATGCATTAAAGACAACAACATATCTACTTAATAAGGTTCATAGTAAAACAATTCTTGTGACATTTTATGAATTGTGGACAGGTAGGAAACTTAGCCTGAGGCACCAGCATGTTTAGGGTTGTCCAACAAAAATAAGGATTTATACTCCTCGTGAAATAAAGCTTGATGCAAGAACCATTAATGGTTACTTCGTTGGTTATCTAGAAAGTCTAAAGGGTACAATAATAATTGAGTTTGGTAATGCTAGGTTCAATGAAAATGGACAAATCAGCGAGGGCAAGGAATTACAAAAGGTGGATATTCAAGAGAATCATGTGGAAAATCCTTCACCCAAAGTCTCTTCTTAAATTGTTATTCCTCTTATTGTATCACATTCATGCAACATATCAGAGCAACAAGTTAATATTCCAAACCCACAAGAAGAGAATGTCAATAATAAACTGCTAAATTATGTGCAAGTCATAAATGATCAAGTGATACCACAGGAAACAATATTGTCAAGGTATATAAGGATTTAGTCTCATTTAAAGAATTCGTGAAAGTTTAAATCTATAGATGATAATCAAGTATAGGAACTAGTTGAGTTACTTGAGGCTCAAGGCAAGTGTGTTGTAAATGAGTCTTTAAGATCAAAAGGGTCTCGAAAAATACTATTAAAAGGTATAAGGCTAGACTTGTAACCAAAGATTATACTCAAAAGGATGATATTGACTCTAAAGAGGCCCTCTCTCCAGTTTTGAAGAAGGACTAAAGTTGTTATGACATTGATAGCTCATTATGATTTAGATCTTAACTAAATAGATGTAAAGATCACTTTTTTGAATGGTGACTTAGAAGAAGAAGTTTATATGAACCAACAGAAAGGTTTTATGACTGTAAGAAAAGAAAATATGGTGTATAAATTAAAGAAGTCAATGTATGGTTTGAAGCAAGCTTCCCAACAGTGATATCTCAAGTTCAATGATAACATTACCTCGTATGACTTTGTCGATAACACTATTGATAGATGTATCTATATGAAGGTCAGTGGAAGCAAGTTCATTATTTTGGCACTGTATATTGGCGATATTCTTTTGGATGCTAATTATTTAGGCTTATTACATGATGTAAAGTAATTTCTCTCTAATAACTTTGAAATGAAAGATATGAATGTGACATCCTATATGATTGGAATAGAAATATTTCATGACAGGGCACAAAGATTGTTAGGGTTGTCTCATAAAGGATATATCAATACAGTATTAAAGAGTTTAAGATGGAAAATGCTCAATAGGGGTAGTTTCAATTCAGAAAGGGGATAAATTTAGTGAAATGCAATGTTCCAAGAATGATTTGGAACAAAAGGAAATTTAATATATTCCTTATGCATCTGTAGTTGGGAGTCTAATGTATATTCATACTAGGATATCAGTTTTGTTGTCGGAATGTTAAGCCAATATCAAAGTAATCCCAGAATGAACTACTGGAAAGTCACAAAGAAAGTTCTTATGTATGCACATGGCACCATGGATTACATACTCACATACAAGAAACCAAATCACTTAGAAGTGATTGGTTATTCAGATTCAGACTATGCTGGTTGTGTAAACTCAAGGAAATCTATTTTTGGTTATCTATTCTGACTAGCAGGAGGAGTAATTTCTTAGAAGAGTGGAAGACGGTCTATCATTGCTACTTCCATTATAGACGCTAAATTTATGGCATGCTTTGAGGCCACCATTCAAGCATTATGGTTGCGAAACTGTCTTAGGGCCATATATTATAGACAGCATAGCTAGACTACTAAGAATTTATTGTGATAATTCTACATTTGTCTTTTTCTCTAAAAATGACAAGTATTCTAAGGGTGTTAAAACATATAGATTTGAACTTGTCAATTAAAGACGAAGTGTAAAAACATAAAGTGTCAATTGCACATATTGAAACTGATCTAATGGTAGCAGATCCGTTAACTAAAGGACTAGCGCCTAAAATATTTACTGGTCATGTTAGAAGGATGAACATTATAGATAAGTCCTTGTTAACATGAGATCGTGTTATGTATATACATATATATGTTTGGTTATTTGCTATTATTGTTTTGACACTTAAGAATTCAATTAAAGTTCCGTTTTTGCTAATTTGTTAGTTATCATATTATATTGTGTTCACGCATTGTTTTATTGTGATGAAAAATTATGTTTTAAGAAAACATTAAAGTTGAGAATTACATTATTTCTCGGTTACAGTTATTTTGGGTTGATTTGATTGTGTGATACATTGAAGGAACCATGTCGTTAGATGACTTTTGACCTTCATGATCCCAACATTTCAATTTATTGAAGATTGATGACTTTATCGATTTAATATATGGTGCACGCTTATATTGTTGGATCATCAAGTTGTAAAATGGGCAAAGTGGGAAATTGTTAGATTAATTTAATAACCATAAAAGTGTAGCCCGCATTACTTATGACTCTAATGTAAGATGGGTCCATCTTTTGCTTTTCTTCATTTTTTCGAATGGTGCAAGAACGTACATTTTTCTTTTGATAACTGTTCATTTAACTTAAAGGGAGAGGAAAGGGTTTTATTCTTTCTTGCACCATTCGAAAAAAAACGAAGAAAAGCAAAATGTGAGAGTCGATAAACTTCTTTACGACAAGAAGCGTTTGCAATAAAAAAGATTAAAGATATATTATTGTAGACACATAATAAGCATGAATCAAGACTAGTATTTATTTATCTCTCTTATAGTATGAATGTTAACTGAACGAGTTGAATCAATTGTGTTATGCTTGATCTTAGGAAAATTCTAGACTTGAAATATTGTTTAGAATATTATAGTTTCATTATACACAAGAAACAAGCAGCAAGCAAGAATTATACCATCCAATTCAATGTCTTGAAGTGCTTTTCTCAATACGCCATTCATGAATTTTGGTAATCTTGAGGTTTCGAATATCACCTGCAACCTCGAGCATGAAATTTCAATACCATAAATAATAAAAAATGGAAACTTTGATATCAAGACGGTGACAACATACAACACAAGTAAAACTCATGGACTTGTACTCATTCCAGTCAATTGGATCATCTTCATTTTTGCTTTTTCGTATGGCCAAGTGCTCTTCCTGGTTGTGTTTATGCAAAAACATTAGTTTCTTCTTCGATGAAGTTACAATCACTGAAACTTTGAAAGGTTAGTGTTAGAATTATATACGATTTTCAGTTAAGCTAGTTATTCATTCTAAAGACGTACTGTATAAATATTCTTAAATCTGATGAAATGAGATAGATTTTCTTCTCTCTCTATTTTGTTTTGCTAACGTGGTATCAGAGACAATCTCTTCGCTTCTCCAGTATTTCTAGAATCTTTCTAAGGTTTCCAGTTCTTCTTATTTTTCTTTGCAGCCGAAACAGAAACTTCACAGTTTCTTTACAATCTTTACTTCTTGTGTTCTTTGAATCTTGCTGCTATGGCTACTTTCAATGCCTGGACAGCTAATAATCATACTTTTGGTTCAACGTCGAAACCAAAAGATAATCTCTCTAGTCCTTATTATCTTCATGTAAATGAAAATCCAACACTTGTTTTTGTTTCTTCGGTATTAACTAGACCGAATTACCACTAATGGCAACAAGTCATGAAGATGTCATTGCTATCCAATAATAAACTTAGCTTTGTAGATGGATCAATTTTGCAACCACTACGCTTTGATTCGTTGTTTCTTCCTTGGGAAAGATGCAACAATATGGTAATCTCTTGGCTTATCCATTCTGTTTCACCTTCAATTGCATAGTCCATAATTTGGTTAGATTCAACCTGTGAAATATGGATTGATCTCAAAGCTAGGTTTGCTCAATTCCTTTCATATATGTGATCTTCATCTTGAGATTTATACCTACCAACAAGGTGTTATTTCTATGCATGAATATTTCACTAAGCTCAAAATCTTATGGGATGAGTTATAAATCTTGCGTCCCCTCCCATCTTGTTCCTGTACCCCTCAGTGTTCTTGTGGCCTATCCAAGGACATTAGGTACTTTCATGAAAACGATCAGGTCATGGTTTTCATTAAGGGATTAAATGAGATTAAATGAAAATTATTCAACTATGAAATTCCAAATATTGTTGATGGATCCTTTGCCTTCCTTGAATAAGGCATTCTCTTTGGTTATTCAACAAGAACGACCTTTGGTTTCTGTTGTCAATGCTTTAACTGTTAAAGGCGGCAATGCTTCTGCACCAAGAAAGCACTTTAGCAG
>JANTPM010000001.1:1488338-1505007 GCA_025434745.1 Erythroxylum divaricatum
TGAAGAATTCTAAGAAACTTTCCAATCGAGTATATGCTAATGCTGTTGATGTTGATTCTACTACTCCAACTGTTGATCATCATTCTTCTGAAAATACAGAGGATCAAGTTTCCAATTTTCAGCTTGCTAAAGATCAGTATGATCAACTGTTACAATTGCTTCAAGGTCTTTCCTCTACCTCCCATCATATTAATTCAGTGACTTTGTCGAATCGTATTCAGACAAAGTCTACTTCAGGTTTGATTTCTTCGAATGGTCAAATAGTTTCCCACATTTCTTTAAATATCTCTACTGTAAATAATTTCCATTGCAATGAATGGATTATTGATACTAGTGCTACAGATCATATAGCATATTTCTTAACCTTTTTCCATTCTTATAAACTAGTTCATAATGTTTATGTAACTCTTCCAAACAAGTGCAGGGTTCGGGTTACACACATTGGTACTGTTCATTTGAATAACTCTCTGAAACTTTTCAATGTTTTATGCATGCCTGTATTTACTTTCAATCTTATATCCATTAGTAGCTCATGATCTCTCTTGTTGCTTTATTGTTTCATCTTCTCATTGTATAATTCAGAGTATCCAGCCATGGAAGATGATTGGGGTTGCTAAGCATTCTCATGGATTATACAGAATAAAATCCAGTGCTCTTTTTACTTGATTCACCTGTCATAGTTGCTAATTATGTTTTATGTAATAAAGAAACTTCATTACTTTGGCATGCTATGCTAGGCCATCTTCCTTTTTCTCGTTTAAAAATGATAGTTCCTTCTGTTTCTTATGATGAACCCTGGGATATTTGTCATATGTCAAGGCAGAAACGCTTGCCCTTTCCTATCAGTACCTCTGTTAGTAATGTTGTTTTTGATATAATTCACATTGATATTTGGGGAGACAATTATGCTCCAACTTTTAAAGCCCATCGATATTTTCTTACTCTTGTAGATGATTTTGGTAGATTTACTTGGATCTTTTTAATGAAACACAAATCTGAAGCTAGAACAATCAAGCAAAATTTTATTTTTTATGTTTCTACTGAATTCAATACCACTGTTAAATGTATCCGAAGTGATAATGGACAGGAGTTCAATGTTCCAGCTTTTTATGACTCTAAAGGTATTATTCATCAGACTTCTTGCATTAAAACTCCTCACAAAATAGTGTTATGGAAAGAAAATATCAACACATTTTAAATGTAGCAAGAGCTTTACGATTTCAAGCAAACTTACCTATTTATTTCTGGGGTGAATGTGTACTGTATGCTATTTACTTGATCAATAGAATATCCACTTCTGTTCTTCATAATATATCACCTTTTGAAGCATTATACTCTAAACCACCAACTTTCAATCATTTGCGTGTTTTTGGTTGCCTTGTTTTGCTTCAAATCATTCCAACATTAAAAACAAATTTGATTCCCAAAGTATCAAATCTGTTTTCTGTGGTTTCTCTTCTGTTATTAAAGGTTTTAAACTATTTGATATTAAAACTCAAAAGATATTTATTTCCCAAGATGTTTCTTTTTATGAACATATCTTTCCTTTTTCCACCCTAACATTTGATATGCAGCTCTCTAATAGGTCAAGCACTGATAAGTTAATTCTGCCTTCCTCTTCGGTTCAGTGATCATATGATAGCATTCCTCATATTCCTGATATATCCACATTACCAGTAATGGATGTCACTTTCTCTTCTTCTATTTCACCCACACCAGATGATATTATTTCTATTGCTCAACCCAAAATTAGCTTCATGATCAAGCTCACATCCAACAGCCACCGAATCAACCCTTGAGAAGAAGCACCAGAACAAAGTTCATGCCGCAGTACCTAGCTAACTACAAAAGCATGGCTATTCGATGAGCAAGTCCTAATCATCTCTCTCATGTCTTCTCTTATTCTAAATTAACACCTAAACATTATGCTTTTGTAGCTGCAGTGGATCACGATCGTAAGCCTCATACTTACGAATAAGTAGTACAGAATGACGATTGGAGAAAAGTCATGCAAACAGAACTAGATATTCTACAGCAAAATCACACTTGGGTGCTCGCTAATTTACCACCAGGAAAGAGAGCGATCGGATGCAAGTGGGTCTTCAAAATTAAAAGAAAAGCTAATGGATCAGTAGAAAGATACAAGGCTCGGATAGTTGCTAAGGGTTACACCCAACAAGAAGGCATCGATTTTTTTGACACTTTTAGTTCAGTAGCCAAAATGACAACAATTTAACTTTTATTTGCATTAGCAGTAATCAAAGGGTGGTATCTCCATCAACTTGACATCAATAACACTTTTCTCTATGGCAATCTCGATGAAGAAGTGTACATGCAACTTCTTAAGGGCTATGAAGGTAATCGAAACAAAGTGTGCTGCTTGGTTAAATCCATTTATGGCTTAAGACAAGCTAGTCGTCAATGGAATGCAAAATTGACTTCAGCCTTACTTCAGTATGAGTTCACACAAGTTATATCGGATCAGATGTTGTTTATCAAAAATGGACGTGATGGTTTCATGGCACTGTTGGTATATGTAGATGATGTCATTGTGGTTAATGATAACATGCAAGCAATCCGTAGCATCAAACAACACCTACATGATACATTTACCATTAAAGATCTTGGTGAGCTCAAGTTTTTCTTTGGACTGGAAGTAGCAAGAACAAAGCACGGCATCAATATTTGTCAAAAGAAGTATACATTGGATTTATTCAAAGTTACTTAGTTTTTAGAGTCCAAACTAGTCTTCACGCCAATCTTACTAGAAACCAAGCTCTCAAAGGATGGAGGTGCACCGTTGGAAGATGTTACATAATATTGAATGTTAATCGGCAAGCTTCAGTATCTAACAACGACCCGGCCTGATATTTCGTTTGTTGTTCAATAGTTAGCGCAATTCCTTGATTCTCCTACAACGGATCACTTGGTTGCTGCTCACAGAGTCCTACATTATTTAAAGGGTTCCGTTGGACAGAGTCTTTTCTCTCCTTCTGATAAATTAAGTTCAAAGCTTTCTTGATTCTGATTGGGAAACTTGTCCAGACACTAGGAGGTCTCCTACGGGGTACTACTGCTCACAGAGTCCTACGGTATTTAAAGGGACCGTTGGACAAGGTCTTTTCTTTCCTTCTGATAGTGAAATTAAGCTCAACGCTTTCTCTGATTTCGATTGGGGAACTTGTCCAAACACTATGAGGTCTCTTACGGGGTACTGTGTATTTCTTGGCTCGTCTCTTATTTCTTGGAAAACTAAGAAGTAGAATACTATCATTCGTAGTTCTTCAGAAGCTGAATACTGAGCGTTAGTAACGATGACATATGAAGTGCAACGGTTGCATTCTCTCCTTGGTTAGCTGTAGATGTCTCCCACTATTCCAACGCCACTATTCTGCAACAATCAATCTGCTATATACTTGGCCCAAAATCCTGTTTTTCACAAACATACAAAACACATTGACATTAATTGTCATGTAGTTCGAAAAAAACTTCAATTTAGTGTTATTATTTTACTTCTTGTTCCCTCCAAATATCAGCTAGTTGATTGCTTCACCAAAGGGCTTTCATTATTGTTTTTACGGATTCTTTTTGCAAACTGGGTGTATATAATATATACTCAACAGTTTGAGGGGGTGTTAGAATTATATACGATTGTCAGTTAAGTTAGTTGACAGCTAAGTTAGTTATTCATTTGTAGTGTATAAATATTCTTAACCATGATGAAATGTGATAGATTTTCTTCTCTCTCTATTTGGTTTTTCTAACATTTAGTGCAAATCTGAGTCACTCTCATACATCTAAGTGCTTTTGGGTGGTCATAAGGATACTTGAGTGCCGTCATTGTAGTAGTTGATACTGTTTCATATCCTGAGGACGGCATTGTAATGATTTGATCATATACTTGCGTACAGTGAGCTTGTACTTACCATCCTGAATCATGAGGTTGCCAAGAATGTCATTTGGAGTTGTTGCAGAAGTTCTTCTTGAATAAACAACTTGTCTCAAGAATTTCAGGACTTGATTTCTTCCTTGGAAAGAGATGTTCATCTCCATATATGTATCAGTAAGTTTTGAACTCGGCTAAAAAGAGAGAAGATGAGCAAATGTTGTGTGAGGATTGGAGATTTAAGTTTGTAATCAAGAACCTGTAGACCCTTGTGGTAGGTTGTGCCTGGAATGTTGATAGGTAGAGACAATGCACCTAACCCCAATTTATCAAACGATCTTTTGAAGTTCTTCGGAACCTATCTTGAATCTTCTTCACCTAGAATTGGGTCGAGAGGTAGTACAAATCATCTGGAAGTGAAGAAGCATCAATGCAGAAGAAAATGGGGAAGTTCAGATGAAAAGGTTGAAGAAGTTCCTGGAACTTAGATCATGTCTTTTGTGTTTCCATTGATGAAACTCGTATTTTTTGTGGTCTGCTGATCTTTGAAACAAAACTAGATATGAATCCGCAATCCCATGAACACAGACTAAAACGACTAAACTTTTGTGTTTTCGAATCAAACCTCCTCAGTTTTACCCTTGATAACGATGGTTTTGCCTTCCCCGTTCGAAGTAAATGATCTGATAGACATGTATACCTCTACCAACAGATCGTCCTTCATCACAGGAGGATCAATCATAGAAAACAGTGACCCTCTGATGTGTTTGTGATCAGAACCATGAACAGCAGAATCGCTTATGTGGATGATCATATTTAGCTTAGGATCCATGGAAATAATTGTTGGAGAGCCCAGCACGTGTGTTTTTAAAGAAGTTTCCGTATCTGTCAGGAAAAAAGAATTTGGATCTCTCTAAGAACACTGCAATAAGAAGAAAGTTTTCTAGTGGCTTCATGCAAAAGAACGAAAAGGGCAGGCCCATTTTTTAGACACCTGACATGGTTAAAACTGTTCAAAGAACTGACAGAACCTGGAATGCTCTTCCATTTTCTAGGCTATACTTCAGGAGTGATGATAGCAAACAAAGAACACAATATCCGCCATGAAAAAGGATCTTCAACGTCCTGACAAGAGAAAGATATCAAAACAACCATACGTGGCTGTGTCTCGTCATGTCCAAACTTGAGAAACTCAATGGTCTCGCCAAAAACTAGCCACCACATTGTTCCTGGAGGCAACCCATTTCTTCGATACCTCATGTTCCATTTCAGTATGAGAGTAAAGAAGCTACACACACTTGAAACCAGCCCGCAAAACAACCATCCTGACCTGACGCTGCCATTTTTACCACTTAGCTTAGCTTTGGATCAGGCTTTATAGGCCAGTGTAGTGAAGGGAAGAGTCCAATTCATATGTATTTCAATTTCTAAGTAATCAATAAAATGAAGTCTGTACATATGTACATTTAATAGAATTAGATGCAAATAACAACTTCTTTATTAGAATATAAGAGTAAAACTACGTATTACTAAACCTCCTCAGATTTTATGTTTATGTGAAATCATCACCTTGTGTTGTTTTTATTATTATTGTAAATGTGGAGAAAATATATATATACATATATATACATACAGATCGATGAGTCCTTGAAAATATAAAATTAGGAGAAAATATATTTATTGGAATCATAATAATTTTAAAATACTAAAGATTTGTGGATAAAATTAAATTAAGAACAATAACTTGATTACATGATTTATTAAACTGTTTTCCCTTTTAAGCTTTTGTTCCTTTTTTAATTATTTTTTCAGCTTTTGGGTTTTTTTCAACTTTTGTCATGTCAATATTATGAATGTTGATATGATATTTTTTTTATTTTTAAATAAAAGTAAAATTTATTGTCCTAGCTAGCAATTGAAATTTATTGTCAGAAATGTATATCAATTGTCCATTGACGTATAATAATAGACTTCATTGTCACATGACAATACAATTCATTTTCTAAATTTTAAAAAATTAATTATGTAACAATAAGACCTACTTTCTAAAAAATATATATAATAGTTTTATGCCTATATTGACATAATATTTAATTGATGAAAAAGTTAATTTTGTAAAATTTTTCCGTCTATTTAAAGTTTGTTCTAAACATTTTAAAAATGTCATAATTCAATTTAAACATTTTAAAATATTATAATTAAAGTTGTATTTTATTGTAAATATTGAGATTCAAAATGCACCTTTTAAGTTAAAGTTACTACAACTAAGTTTGTTGAGGAAAATAAGATAAATAAAAATTATTAATTAGTATTTAAAACTCACAAAAACAAAAAAATTTGAAAAAAGAAAAACAAAAATTTATAGAATAACTTATAAAAAATACACGATTATAAACGATTAACATCAAGAACTTTTTTTTTGAATGTATATAACATATATAATATGTAATTATGACTCATGAAATATTATTTTTATCACTCTATTTCATCTTAAAATAAAATTTAATAAACTCTATAACATGTTTTGTTTGGATAATATTTGTAAAAATTAAGTTGATATTTTATAGTAATTTATTTTACTCCAAAATTATAAATAACTTCTTATAATTAATGTTTCTCTTTTTCAATGTTCTTTTTAACAACACTCTTAGTTAGTTAGCCTAAATATATTTTTATTTAATCTAAATATTTTCTTGTAATGACTTTCTGTCTTTTATTTTGACTTTTTAATTAATTATATGATCTTTTATGCCTTTTTTATTTTATTTTTAACTACTACTATTTTAATATTTTAATACGTATATTTTTTTTTCCATTACGTGGTCCACTTATTAGCCGGACTTATATTGAATTGTTGTTGTTGTTGTTATTCTTCAATATATAATAACAAAATGAGCTTGTGAAAAGATTTGCAAAGCAAGCTAATTGAAAAGGAAGACCACAAATTTATCCAATTCTAAGCGTTTGGAACTTAGATTAAGCCACCATTGTGGTTGCATTGTCCTTTATTTCCAAGTGTTACATCTCTCTTTGTCAATGAAATTCACCTTCTTCAAACCTTGTAATTCTTCTACTCAGGCCAAACCTGTCTTGTCTTGGTCTTGTGTTGCTAACCTGAGCACACTTTTTTGATGATCCAGGCTACAAGAAGAAGTAAACATTCAATATTTGATGTTCATGTTAAGTGTTTTTGGAAAAAAGAATGAGTTTTTTAATTAAAAATTATAAAATGTTTTTTTGGAAAATTTTAAATATTAATTATTTTCAATTATAAAGAGCCCCATGCATGCCTTTTAGAAAGGCTTGAAATCGCCCGCACAGGTAGCTCAACTGATTATTAACAAGAAAGTTGAGTGTAAAGATCTCAGGTTCGAATCTTGGTAGCGGCAGTGTGGGAGCTCATCCAATGTAGTGGCTTCTTGTGCACACCGAAAAAAAGCGACCACCTTGTTAATAATTTAAGTAAGATTAAATCATAATTTACCCCCTCATAATTCTTTCAGGCCGAAATGTGGGGTGTATAAAGTGGACAATTCCACCTTTGCAATGCCAAAAAAGGCTTGAAATTTTCTGATTCATCAAACCTGTGCCTTTTGTACTACAATCAATCCCAACCATTGCTGTATGGCTGGGATTGATTGTGGTACAGAGGATAGGGTTGGTGGGACAGAGATCTGTCCCCATTTGGAAGATTCTTTCAATCTTCACCGAATATTTTCTGAACCATCTTACGTCATAACTCACCAAGCATGCAGTAACATCATTGCAGCCACACAACAGCTTTCCATTCAGAAAGTCTGTGGCTTGAAATGCTCCTCCCCCCTCACTCCTCTGCAACAAGAGTGAAAATTTCTGTTAAGGCGGATTCAAATGCAGCTTGAAAAGAATTATCTACAATGTTTATCAGAAATCTGCACACTTATCTTATGAAAATCTGTTAGTCTATACCTTGTAAAAATCAATAGCAACGAAGTTAGACCATCTGTTTCCAGCTTCTGCATAACATTTATGAAGTGCATCCAACAAACTTGCAGAATTCTGAATGCATGCAAGTCCAATGACAGGTACTGATGCGAAGTGATTCACCAGAACCAATGATTTAGTCTTATCATCTAGTGATGATGATTCTCTTCTGTTAGTACATTTGTTCCCTAGCAATCCATCGTTTCCATCTGATAGGAATCGTAATAACAGCATTTGGTGCTTAATATTAAAACACTTGAATATGAGTTGTATTTACTTGGTTCACGGAACTGCTTACATTGATTTTCGACCATATAGTTCCATTGATATGCTATTCCTTCTGATTCTTGCTTGGATTTAATCGAACTGAAGACAATAAGCCTCTGGTTATTAGCGATCATATGGTTTACTAGTGGCCAATCTTGACCATTTTGAGGCATTTTTGACAATGGAAACCAATATTTCTTCAATCCAGAATCATTGAAAACTTTGGTTAATCCATTTGGAGCTTGAACATAGTCTTCCAGGATCAAAGTTACAATTTCCGATGGATTTCTTGACAAGAAAGCTTCAATTTCCCTGAAAGTATATATCGCAGGTTCCTGAAAATTGAAAAAAGAAACAAACTTTATCTGTTTCCGGCAACCTGGAAGAGAGATAACTTTCAGGTTTCAAGTAACCTGGAAGAGAGTTTGAATTTTAACTAACTCACAAAAGCTGTGTAATCATGGCATTCACCATTAAATGAATGGCACAACCATACATCTCCTTCAAAGTCATAAGTATCGAGCATCAGTGCTCGAACACCGTTCTGCATATAAATTCATCAGCAAAAGGGTTCAATCTGTTTGCAGTGAGGAAGCTTCTAAACAAAAAAGTTCTTTAAGATAGCTGTACATTGAGTTGTTCTGTGACACTGTCCTCCTGGTTTGAGAATGTAATCCGAGGAACTCCATTACGAGATGGCTCTCCTCTGATAGAAAAAGAATTGTGAGTCGTCAAGAATGCGTACTTGTTGAACGGCAGAGAATTGTTCTGTGGAAGATGATCATAAGCAAAGAACTTAACCAGATTGATTTAACTTGGAATGGATTTTAATTTAACAGATCTTCATTTTTCTATTACCAGGAGCTCGAATTGGTTTGTTATGCTTGATCTTACACATCTGTGTCCCTTAAAATCGAAAGAGCAAGATAAACAAGACTCCCCAGAAACACAATCTCCGTCAGACTCGCAATCTTCTTCAAGCTAAAATGACAGAAACTATACAAACTCAAGCTCGAGCACAGAAAAACCAGAAAATTAAATCATTCCTAAACTAAATAGATTTGTTAGCACCTTGAACGCATCAGATGTTGTGGCAATGGCGGCCCTGACAAAAACCAAAATTGTGATGAGTGCAAATGTAAGTTTAGCCATTAGATAGAGGATGGTAGTTTGTTCTTTCTTTTTCTTCCTGCAATGAAGTTCAGAAGTACCTAAAAAATGGCAGCTTCTGACAGATGTTACAGAACACTAAACGTCTTAATGATTTATGACATTGTAACAGTACAATCATTACGAGAAAACCCAACAGACTCTGCATAATAATGCAACAGTCGATGGATTGGAAGTTGGAACCTTCTCTTGTTGCGAGTTCAATCCAATTCTTAGTTATTTTCAAACTTTTAGTTATCTAAAAATAAAAATAAAATTTAAGAATTTAAAATATAATTAAAATACATTATTCTTACTTATCAAAAAATATAAAATTTAATTTAAAAAAGATATTATTAAATAAAAATTAATTAATTAATCTTAATTTACAAAAATTAACTAATTAATTAATAAACTGATCGTTTTTTAACAATAAGAGTTATTAAAATAAATCGAACTAATAAGTTACAAACATGTAAAAATTGTAATATTAAATTGTTCAAATAGGTTGAATTTTTTTATTAAAACTGATTTTTTGCAAAGAATTTTCAGTTTATTTCTTATTAAAAAAAAGATTTAGTACTAATTACTAAAGCTTAGCCCAATATTCCTATTTACTTCAATAAAATGCTTTGAGTAGGCTACTCTTGTTGGACTTCAATTAAACCCATTAGGTTTCAATAGCGTTACTTGAGCAATGTCAACAAAGCCGACCCCAAGTTTAGTTTGATTGATCCCTTACCCTATTTATTTGAGTTTTGGTTTAGATTTCTTCCTATTTTTAAAATTTATGAAAATTATATTAAATTTTTTTTTCTGTTTATATTTTTATAATATGATTTACTCTCAATTAAATATATTATTTAATATTAATTATTAATATAATATTGTAATTCATAATAAAAAAATAAAACCAAAAATTACAATAAAAATATAAATACAACCAAACAGTTTCTTAAGTTTTGTTAGTCAGTCAAATTAAGATTCTATTTAAATTTCAATCTTTTAAATTTTCATTCATGAGAACTTCATTGAGATCATTATTTAAATTAGTACTAAAATTTTCCATTTTGTAGATGATTCAATTAAAAAAATTCAATTTTTGTTAGCATTTAATTAAATTTTATGGAGTTTTTATACACAAGAAATCATTCTAAAAAAGTTTAGAATATTGTTATATCATTCTTTTCAACTTAAAATAAAAATAAGAAGCCCAATGTCATAACAAAAATCCCAAATATTTATATTTTCTGATGATTAAAAAATTTAATTGATTCGATCAATTCAACCGTAAAAACTTTGAACCGTCTAAGTTTTCAATTTGATTTTTAATTTTCCTGTTTAATTTATTTTAATAACTTTTTTTGTCGAAAATTAATCAATTTATTAATTAATCGGTCAATTTTTGTAAATTAATATTTTTTATAAATCAATTAATTTTTATTTAACCGTTTCGTTTTTCAATTAAGCTTCAAAATTTTTCGATAAGTAAAGATAATCTCTTTTAATCATATTTTAAATTCTTTAATTTTTATTTAATATCGATTGAATCTTTTAAATCTTAAACTCTTGTCATACAGATTTAATTTCTGGTTCGGTTTTTACAACAACGATATTTTCTTTGCAACTAATCAGTGACTACCAATTAAACCCTTCAAATTAAAGAGCAAAAAAAGCAAAACTATCATGTTAGGAAAAAGCAAAGCAAAGGCACTTTCCAAGGCTTTAAGACTGCTTTATATTCTGGTGAGCATTATAAGGGAATCAGGAATTTCTTTATACTATATACCTTTGCTAGAATATGTTCCTAAATCTTCAAGATTAGACTAGCAACAATGAAATGATTATTGGCTGGATACCATCATCAATAAATCAGAAAACAGATCTTCTGTTTTCAAAAACGTGTTTTGAAAATAATATCGTCTATTTATTATAATAAATAAATTAATAAAAATTGAATTAATAAAATTGCACAGAAACAAAGAGAATAAAGTATTTAGGAACAAAAGATTTGTTCCTCAATAAAACATAATTCTTAAATTTAAGAACCAAAAAAAAAGAGCTTTTATGACTAAATTAAATACATATTTCACTAAGTGAGATTCCCTTTTATGATCATATTTTTTTTAATATTGAGTGGGTAGAATAATTTTATAAAGTAAAAAATTGTATATAATTAAGGGTTTTTCCTAATTGCATCACCCTATTAGCTACCTAGCTCTAGTTAAAATGACACTAATCTAAAAAATTGAAAAGAATTATTTCTTATCTTATCCCTATCTCTTACTAATAATTCACATAATTAATGTGATTAATAGTAACACAATCTCTAAAATAAATTTTAAAGACATAATTTAGATTTTATGAATATTATATGTTCAACTAGTAGTTAGTAGATTAGCTATCTATACTACTTTTTAATTTAATTATCCTTAAGGATCAGGAGTAATAAAGGTTCTCTCATTTAATTCTTTTATATTTTACAAAATTAAGTTTAGTTTAGTCAGGTTTAGACGTCCTGAAATTAGTTCAAGCTCGAATTTAGTCCGATGAAATATATATTTTTAAATTTTGCTTGAAATAACGTTATTTTAGTTAATTGCGAGCCTCAAATTAGAATAGACCACTTAGAGCTAAAAATTATCTCGAATTTTATCGGTTCGAATTGATTCTTTTAATTTTAGGATGCATTGAGAATTTTTTTGTCATCCTTAATAAAAACTTTCTATTTTTAACCAATTTAAGGAACTAAACTAGTTTAGGTGTGAACAAATAAGTTGGAACATCACTAAGATATTGACCAAATTGCTAATAATAAAAAGTATTTAGGCATTAAAAAATCTAAGTGGGGTTAGGATTGGACCAGCTTCCCGTCAAGAATAGGAACCTTAGGGATAGAATAGGCGACGCAACCTATGCATCCTCAAATCCATTGTCTTATTTGTAAATTATAATAATGTTATTATTGCTTTACTCAGACAATACTTCTTGGAATGTTCCAATGTCTGAAATTATACTCCAACATGTGTTAGATTGAGACAAAAAATGCACTAGTGTAGACAAGCCAATTTGGGCACAACAAGGTGTGACTGTTTCCGTTTTCATGCGTCACTTTTATTTTCGAGACCATCTATCTATTCATTAACAAAGGTTATACACAAAAACGAGAACAGAAGAATTAACACAAGCCAATTTAGGGTTCCATAACTAGGGTTATGTAACCATTTCTAGAATTGATGCTTTCAGTTCAACAATTTCAACAATCATTAACCCTATTGAAGTTTAACAATTTCCAATGACATATACGATTATTACATTAATGTAGCCATTTAATTATTAAATTTTAACTGTTTTAGAGAATTTTTTCTTTTTATTATTTATTTATTTATTCATATTTTTTATTTAGTAAATATTTTCAATAACTTTAACATTTCTGGTTAAAATTTAACATTTTAATAATTTATAAATGTTCATTTCTATTATTTATTTATTTATTTATTCACATTTTTGTATTTAATAAATATTTTCAATAACTTTAACATTTCAAGTTAAAATTTAGCGTTTTAATATTGTATAAGCGTTCAAATTTAAAATTGATTTACAGTGTTTACGTGTGACACCGTAGTACTTAATTATAAATTAAAAAATTTAAATTTATCAAAATCATTAAATTAGATATATAATTAAAAAAATAAAGGTCTATTTAATTTTTTGAATAAAACAATTTTAGTGTACAAAATATTTGATAAACTGAAAAAAAAAAGTATTGTTAATAGGACATGTGAATAAAATTATAGAATGAATGCAATTATATTCTATCCTAGTACAAGGAATATATGTATGCATAAAGAGAGATAGGAATCAAAACAAATTACACATGAAAGCAACTTGCACTTCATGGGCATGTGGGATTTGGATATCCAAATCTAAATTGCATCTCTTTTATAATGAAAAAGACAAAGGCTTTTTTGAAGCACAAACTCACCCACCTAGCTAGCTATGTCCTTTTAAAGAATAAGAATCCCAATTATATATTTTTACCATATTAGTGTTTACCTTTTTTGGTTCTTATTCTACCACTGATTCAATCATTTGTAGAGGCTGCACTGTAAAGTTTAAAGCCCTAGATAGGGTATATATATAGTTACAGCCACAACCACTAGCAAGGAATCACACCTTTATCTTGTAACCCAATTCTTCTTCTTCTTTTTTTTTTTCATTTTTTTTGGTATTTTTTTGAGCTTTTCATTTTCTTGTAACCCAATTCTTTTTTTTTCATATTTTGTGGTATCTATTTTGAGCTTTTTAATCGCACCATCTTTGCCAATTCTTTACGGAAAATTTGTTTCAATCTTCTCATTTTTATCAAACTTTTAAAATAATTTTGACCTTTTTAGTCATTCCAAGATTCTCATTTTGAAGATTGTTTCTAATATTTGTACAAAACATGTGAATATAGTTTTAATCTACTCACTTTATAACATTTTTAATATAATTTTGCGCTTCTTTTGAGCTTTTTAGTATTACTATCTGTCTCAAAATTTACATTTGGAAGATTGTTTCTAATATTTGTACAAAACATGTGAATATGGTTTTAATCTTCTCATTTTATACCATTTTTAATATAATTTTTGAGCTTTTTAGTATTACCATCTATTCGATTTGGAAGATTGTTTCTTATATTTGTACAAAGCATCTCAATTTGGACGTGCCCTATTGTTACTATGATGTTTGGAATTACTTATTTGTCTCTCTATAAGAAAAAGAAAAAAGAGTTGAAAGCCTATTAGTTCTTAGAGAATTGATGCAATTCTATGTTTATCTTCCCAAAGATTTGACAATCTTAAACACTACTTAGTACTCTTAATATGTGTAATTTATGCTAATGAAAGGCAGTTTAGCTTTATAGATATTATAACTTTAAGACTCGTAGTCTTGAGTCTATTATATTCTAATAATCACCAACCCTTAGAGTCTTGAGTCTATTATTATATTCTAATAATCACCAACCCTTATTGAGGCAATTGGAAGACAGGGAGTGAGGGAATTTGGTCTTTAAAAAAATTCCATCAAATTAAAGAATAATCTTATACTAAGGAACAGAAGAACTCCAACAAAATATTAAAAAAATGGAGAATGAGAATAAATTTAGGAATAGGTAAAGATTAAAATGTGCAAAGGCAAAAAAAGGCCAAGTGTGGAATTGCACAAGTTATATATAAAAAGCATTAATGGCCTTATGCATATGACCAAAAAAAAAAAAAAGATGAAGAAACAAAATATTCATTCAAGAAAATTAGAAACAATAGTTAAATTTTCTAACTTTTAATTTCTAATTTTAAACTTGTATGGAAATTAACACGCGTGTATCAACAAAGAGAACTGAAAAAACATGTAAAAATTAAAAAAATTATTTGTAATAACATAATTTTTAAATTAATAATTACAAATTTCTCGATTCAGAATTAACAAGTACCTTTTTGCATTGCCAACAAAACGTAACTTTCCCTATATTAAACTGTTCAATTTTCAATGTAAATGAGTTTTTATTATATTCTAATTTTATATCATTTTTAAATAATTTGTGCTTTTTGGTCACACCATCTATGCCAAAATTCTTATTTGGAAGATTATTTCTACCATTTGTGTTAATATAGTTTTGATCTTCTCGCTTCACACCATGTCAATACAATATTTGGACTTGCCCTCTTGCCACTATGGTGTTGTGGAGGTTTGGAATGCTTATTTGTCTCTCCATAAGAAAAAAACAAGAGTTGAAAGCCTGTTAGTTCTTAACAGTGTTTTGAAATTTGGATCGGACATCAAATTAGAGATTTTACTGGTCATCGATTTGAAACCGGTCGAACCGGTGTGACGTTATAATTATGCAATAATTATATTTAATTATATATAATATTAATAATATTAAAACTACAAAAGTATATCAAATAATATAAAAAAATAAAAAAAATATTGAACTAGTGATCGGATAGGTGACCGGTTCGACTGATCAATTGACCAGTTTTGACCGATTCTCACTCGGTTCTCACTGGTTCAATTAAGAACCGATTTTTAAGAGTGAACCGAACTAGATAGTCAACCTGTTGATCCGGTCCAATTTTTAAAACAGTGGTTCTTAGAGAATTGAAACGATTTTATGCCAAAGCAGTTTAGCTTTATAGATATTGATAAGCTAAGACTCATACTTGTTATATTCTAATAATCACCAATCCTTGTTGAGCAATTGGAAGAGAGGGAGAGAGGCTTTAAAAGCGATCCATCAAATTTAAAGAAAGAAAAAAGAATAATCTATGCTAAGGAATCAAAAAAATCTCCAAAAAAATATATTAAAAAGGAGAATGAGAATAAAGGTATGAATGAATGGAGGATATATTGTAAAGGGGATGGTGAGCAATGAAATAGTTACATTTAGGGTAGATAACATGAAATGTGCCATGGCAAAAAAGAGGCCAAGAGTGGAATTGTATAAGGTATCTATAAAAGCATTATAGGCCACATGCACAATAACAATCCAAAAGGAATAAAAAGATGATGAAATAAAATATAAATAAATGCAATATTAAATAAATATAATATTAAAAAGGCATTATTTAAGAGTGGGTAAAATAATTCATAAATAATATGATAAAATATTATTTAAAATAAATATTCGTGATATGCTAAATTATTAAATTGTATTTATCATTTAACATTCTATCTCTCCTTCTATCATATTTCATTCCATTTTATTATAAATCCTTCTTCCAAAAACATTAGGTCAAAGTCAATAACATTATATCATAGGTCTTAATTCCATTTTATATTCTATCTCTCCTCAATCATACTTCATTTTATTTTATTATAATTCTATTTCATTATAAACCCTAGTTCTAATAACATTTAAGTCTAGGTCAACAACATTGGTCATAATAAAGAGATCATTATTTTACATTCTATCACTCCTTTATTATAAACCCTTCTTTTAATAACTTTGGTCTTAACAAAGGATTCATCATTTTGCATCCTCTCTCCTTTATCATAAACCCTACTTCCAATAACATTAGGTCTTAACAAAAGGATCAAATTAACTGTTCCAATTAACTGTTCCAATTTTACCACTCCCTCTGTTTCATAATAAGAGTCGTTTTAGATACATTTTAATTATTCAAAATAAGTGTCATTCTTAACTTTGTATGCATGTTTATAACTTTTTTTTTCCAAAATTAACCTTTCATTTTTCTCTCATCTTAATTATACATATCACAATTTCAAAGCAATTTCTCTCACAATTTCATTTAAGATGCTAATTACCGAGTTGATTTTATGAGAGTATTAATAAGGGTATATCTATAATTTTATTAGCTTTCTTAATAAGCGTGTATTTTTCTAAAACGACTCTTATTA
>JANTPM010000001.1:1533930-1571019 GCA_025434745.1 Erythroxylum divaricatum
AGCTTTACCAAATCCAAAAGCCTATGGTTTAAAGCATGGTTTTGAAACCCGGATCGGACCGGCCGGTCCGATCGGTGATCGGTCGGTGGTCCGGTCCGGTTTATGTCCCAAAACCGGTCTTCAATTGACCTGGTGTGAACCGGTCAAAACTGGTCAATTGATCGGTTTTTGACCGGTCGGACCGGTCCGGTTGGACCGGTTCGACAATTTTTTTATTTTTTTTTATTTTTTATTTTTTATTATCTTTTTGAATTTTTTTAATATTATATATAATTAAATATAATTATTGTATAATTATTACGTCACACCGGTTGGACCGATGGTTGAACCGGTCAAACCGATCAAATCGGTAACCAGTAAGGCCACTGGTTCGGGTTTCAGAACATTGCTTAAGACTCTCATTTGTAGACGATCTTAAGTTTGAGTTACCAAAAAGAAGGGGATAAGAGAATTTTCTTGTTGATGATCCTCTAGTCATTGGGCATACTCTTTTATCAGATCAATTACGGGCATCTCACATTCAACAACAGTGTGAGATTTGGAACTATTAAGAATCCAAAGCTGCTGCAAACTTGATGCTAAGTAGGATCAGTGATCAATCAGTAGCTAACTGATCAGTACGTAACGACTCCTTATGTACAAAAGTGTACAAACTACGTAGGAATCTCAAAGATTTCAAAATTTCAGGTTTACCCCTTACAAGACTTTTAAAGTAAGGTCTTAGAAGCTTAAGATTAGTCCCGCAAAAGTTGGAATACCATGTATATATATATAACATTAGGATTCTCCTTTTATGAATAAAACCCAACGCGTGGCTAATTTCGAGAGGCCCAAACGGAGTGACACTTGGCACCTTCTGCTTGCTTACTGGGTTATCGACACGCGTCCTTACCTAAACCCAACTTTGTTTGGGACAAAGACAAGCACTTCCCGAAAGGACAAAACACTTGGAAACTGGAAATAAAATAAATTAAAAAATACAAATAATTAAAAAAGGTTTGTGTCAGTCACTCCCACGTGTCCATCAAATGCTTTATTGATTGCCACTTGGCAGTCTGACAGGTATCTTTTCTTCTTTGAGAAGGGTATTTTGGTCATTCAGGATATTATTGACGTTATCATTTCTTTAGTCTTTATTCACCAACTCAGCACGCTCTCTGTCTCTGTCCGTCTGGTCTATGAGTCAGTGCGACTCTGTTTCCCTTTCAACTCTGGTCCTAACAAATCAGTAGCTTACAGTCTTCTCTCTTGTTTAATCTTTTCTTTATCTTGTTTCGGATTATTTTACTGGTGGTTTTTTGCAATGAGTTGTGAGAAAAGAACAAGCGAAGCAGAAGGGAATTGGTTTTGCTTTTGTTTAAACTTTGTTTAAGCAGCTGGGGTGGTGTTACAATTGGTGTTTAACTAAGGAGTCTTTGATAAGGACAAGAAAGTTGAAAGCTTTTTCCTTTTTGCTCATGGGTTTGGCTCAATCTGATCAACTGGTGGTTCTTCTCAGTGTTCTGTTTCAAGGGCATGATGTTGATATTTAATGATTCTAATCCATTAAAGCACTCGGCTTCTTGCTCTGTTTTCTCTTTTTTTGTTTTTCTTTGTTTTTCTTTGTTTTATATGAACTGCACGCATGGGTGACGGAAACGAGAATGAAAACAGAGGAAGTAGTAGTAACAGCAGCAGAGCAATGGAGCGGCTTTCCTTGGAAATTAGCAGGTACCCCAGAGATCTATTGCAGAGATTTATGCCAAGCGATAAACAGAAACACAGTACACTGGTGACCGAGAAAGAAGATAAAAACGAGATTGAGCTAAACCTGGGCCTGTCATTAGGAGGAAGATTCGGTGTGGATAAGACAACAAAGAGAGGATTGACGCGATCATCTTCTATAGCTGGCTCCATACCTCTAATCAGAGAGCATGATGTATTCAGCACACCACCTGTGTCATATCCTCCCCTGATGAGAACATCTTCTTTGCCTGCAGAGACAGAAGAGGAATGGCGGAAGAGGAAGGAAATGCAGAGTTTGAGAAGGATGGAGGCTAAGAGGAGGAGAAGCGAGAAGCAAAAGAACGTGAGTTCTGGCTTAAGAGGTGAAGTCAATTTGGAGGATGAGAGGAGGGAATTGAATTTGAATATAGGCAATTGGATGCAAACATGGGCAAGGGAGGGTGTTATTAGGACTATGAATGCCAACAGGAGTAATAGCTTGCATGGATTGTTGGTGCAGAAACAGAGTTCACAAGGTTCTCAGGAGTCTCATAAAGGGGATTCCTCGAGCTTTTCGGAGATGGAGAATGTCCAAAGTACTCTTTTTATCATCCTCTCTGCGTCTATTTGGTTGCCAGTTCACTGTTTCTGTGTTTTTGGAGTTTCGGGATTTCTATGCTATAATGATCATTTTGGTTCAGGATAGAATTCAATTTTTGGAATTGTCAGCTACACTGTCATTTAACTATTTGGAGCAGTAGTTTGTTTCAACTATGGAGAAAGGAACTAACTTGGGATTGTTCTCTGGTCTTTGAGGAATGGAACTTTACTGGCTGAAGTAGTAGTGTTAGGCTCTTTTGCAGGAGATTCATTTAGTCTCTCAGAAACATTGAAGAAAGTGAATGAATTCTAATTCTAATGAAGCAAGAAATTTGTTTTTGTTAAAATTTATTGGTCTTAGGAGTTAATGAGGTGAAATGATGATAAAGAATCCTTTGATGTCATATGTTTCCCATTTAAAGCTTAGAAATTTCTTGAAATTTTCTCAGTTTCAAGAAGGAGAAGTTTCAAATAGAGTTAATGCATTGTTCTTTTTGGATTCATATCCTCTTGTATGTGCTAGAACATTAGTTAGTAGTTAAGTATTTTGTCTTCAACTTAGCTCGATATTTGTGTATCGCACATGACATTCTGGAGCCTCTCAACTAGACCCTGCATCTCAGCGAGATTCATACTGAGACGTTGTCTG
This sequence comes from Erythroxylum divaricatum, assembly GCA_025434745.1. NCBI lineage: Eukaryota > Viridiplantae > Streptophyta > Magnoliopsida > Malpighiales > Erythroxylaceae > Erythroxylum > Erythroxylum divaricatum. Next base: position 1,536,884 of record JANTPM010000001.1, read on the forward strand.
TATATGACATTCTAGAAAAACTGTAATAGTATTGTTGTATCTATAGTTCTTTAGGATTTGAAGAACATTGAAGATTTGCATTGTTTGAGAGCTGAGGGTTGATTCTTAAATAGATTTTCATCAATTCTGAGACATATTTGTTGCGTAAACCGCAGCAAGAAAAGAGACACTCTTTCAGCATGTTCAGAAGATTGAAACTTCTGTTTCGTAGATTAATGTTATCCATTACTTAGGCCCATCAGATGGGCAATGCTTGAGGTCTAAACAAATGCTTCCTGTAGTATCTGCAATAAATAAAAGAAGTGAAAGCATTCCTTCTTCAGGTTGTTGAAGATTTTTCACATTCTTCCTTCCCAATAGGCAAAGTATCTGTAGGAAATACACGTTTTCACTAATCTATCCTAACATATAGGTACTTTGAAGCATTTTCAGTTGGTCTATGCTTTAGGTTTCTATATGGCTGTGAACAATGTCATTGCAGTATACATTGAGTCTCTGTGTGTTTGTGAACAATGCCATTGCGGTATACGATTTTTAGTTGCATTTGTGTACGGCAAGTACTTTAGGTTTCACATTCTTCCTTCTCTGATAATCTGTCACTTGTATCCAGGATCAAGCAGTGTTGGTGAAGCAAAAAGCGCTAGCAGTAATCAATCAGCTCAAGAACAAAGTCACCATGAAGGTGTAGATTTTTCAGCACCAAAAACAAATGAAAATTTACATAGAACCTCAAGATCAGAGTTTGAGAAACCATCCAAGAAGTTTGATCCCTGGGGAAAAAAAGAGAGGGAAGTTGGGACGAAAGCAATGGAAGACATGCCTTGTGTGTTTGCAAAAGGAGATGGTCCAAATGCGAGGACAGTAGAAGGAATCCTGTACAAGTATGGTAAGGGAGAGGAAGTGAGAATAATGTGCATATGCCATGGCAACTTTCTCTCCCCTGCAGAGTTTGTGAAGCATGCAGGCGGAGGTGATGTCGATAATCCTCTTAGACATATAAAAGTTGCAGACCCTGCTGGTGCTTCATTTTCATAAAATCAAAAGCAAACTTGAGGATGTTGAAAATAGGAAGAGCAAATTGCCAGAGAATTTCAGGAAGATGGGTCTTAACTTTATTCTTAAGTTCTTCAAGCGAACTTAATTATAATTGACTATTCTTTTGATGTTCTAGCTGAGTTTTAAATGGATCTTTCAGGCTGTAAACTAGTACTTCACTTTCATTTCGTTCCTATGTCCGAAGTTAGCAACTAAGCTTGTAAGCAGAAGAAAAACCAGCAGCAATAACTATTCCTGCATCCTTATACTATATGCATCCTTATACTATACATGTAAGGGAGATGTTGGTTTTTAGTGTGGAGTTCTGGCAACTAACACTGAAGTAAGAGAAGCTCTATCAGATCAAGATAAGTTTGGTATAGAATTAAGTATCTGGATATTACGAGTTCTGGAACTTGCTTACTAGTAAAAACCAAAGATTGTGTTGATATTCTGTATTAGTATCAGTCACTTGGGCTGTTGTATATGTTTAGGATCAAGAGGGGACTAAAATAAAGTTTGATAGACATCCATTTCCATCTCAATATAATGGTTAGTTCTATTCCCTCTTACAATTTACTTTTTCGATGTTCATATATTCATCTTTGTTCTGGTTTTCTTGTGAGACTTGGAGAAGATGTACAAAGTAACAGGAAAGTTTCAGGCTTTCAATTCATTTGCATTTTATTCATAGGATCACAATAAATAAATGTTTGATCTTGGTTGGAACATGTATCATAGTTATTGATCAACAAAATTGCAATTATTCGAGAAACAATTGTGTGATACAACTACAAATATCAACTGACGGGGATCTGCAGATTTTAACTCCAAAGACAAATCATGTACAGGTTCTTTCTCAAACTTCATAAACACCTGAGTTTGGCTGGTGTGGTATTGAGCCAAATGTGTGGTGTCAGTAGAGATTCTGCAGGAATCAGTTCTCAGCAACATGGGCAACGAGGTATAGAACACCATGACCAGCAATGAAAGCGACGAAACCAATGATAATGAGCAGGTATCCTAATCACTCTGGACTCTGATTGCTGATTTCTATTCCTTGGTCTCTTTGAGAAACTGCATAAATCAGATGAGCTATTAAGCAGTGATCAAAATTGCATTGCAATATGGATGGCTAGCAAATGTGCAAATTTTTACAAGTAGTTGCTGAGGTTGGGGAGAGAGGGAGAAAGAGAGCGAGGGACGTACATATTGAAAGGAGGGCAACATCTTTTACAGCCATAGTTCCAGTTGCAGCACCAAGACCAACTACAATTAGAACAGAAGTTGCAAGGAGGGCAACATCGTTTACAGCCACAGTTCCAGTTGCAGCACCAAGACCAACTACAATTAGAACAAAAGTTGCAAGGAGGGCAACATCTTTTACAGCCACAGTTCCAGTTGCAGCACCAAGACCAACTACAATTAGAACAAAAGTTGCAAGGAGGGCAACAACAGCACCCAAGCTTGCAGCTTAAACACCCAAACCTGCAGGTTGGACACCCAAACTTGCAGCTTGGACACCCAAACTTACAGCTCGGACACCTAAAGTTGCAGCTTGGACACTTACAATCACAGCTAGGACTGTTGCAATCGCAGCTTGTCTTGCAATCGCAGCTTGGACACCTAAGGTCGCAGCTTGGACAATTACAATCGCAGCTTGGACATCCAAACCTCCACTTTGGCCATGTACAACAGCACGGTGATTGGTTACAACTAAAAGAGTAGCATGATGGCCGTGAACTCTTCTTTCTACTGCAACACATAAGAGGTTGGAAATGTTATTTGATAAATTCGTAGTGCATGATATAGGCATGATATCACAGTAGATATACACATTCTTTAAAACTAGTAGATATACACATTCTTTAAAACTACTTACACCGGAGCCGAAGAGAGAGTTCTGTTTCCTCTTTCATCAGAAGGGTTGGAATTGCTGGTAGGTATCCAGGACACCTCTGGAGTTTGTTTTATTGGCTCGAGCTGAGGGTTTGTAATTGATTTTATGTCATCTTTGATGGTTACATTGATTAGTCCACCTTCTGTAATATCCTTAAGTTTGAGAGAATTAACTTTGCAACCATCTTTGCCAGTTTTGCTCGTTCGTTCATCTGTCTTGTGCTTTTCCACTGTAGGATTTGCAGATTGATTTCGGATACTTGTTACTACGATCGGAGGTGGTGGGGTAATCATAATCACCTCGCTTGAACTTTGGAGTTCTGCATTCTTGGTTGTTTTACTCCCGCTCCTAGTTAGATCATTCTTCACAGAGGCGTGGTCTCTAGTGAAACTGTTCCCAAAACGAATGCTGAATAGTGAATCATTTGAAGCAAGACTCCATTCTGTTGGCGTTGGAGGTTTTTCAAAGATATTTGAAGGAATCCTATGTGGGTCGAACACTTGTGGTTGTTCCATGACCTGGATTGGAGGGGACTGAATTGGCGAAAGGCCATGTATAACGGACTGATGAGCCATATCAGAAGCTGGAGATCTTGTAGTCAGACCTGAAGAGCCATTCCCAACATCTTTCGGTTTTGAGGAATTTCTACTAGAGGTATCATTTCCATCATTTTTGTCAGTGGTGAAAGGTATAGAGTTGAAACCTTCAATTTTATTCATTGGAACGAGATCTTCCAATGCAGCTGATAGAGATGAACGAGAACCTAAGTGAATGATTGGAATGTTTAGAGAATCAATACTACCACCATAGTCTGATAATGAATAATTTATACTATTGCTACTCCCATGATTTATATCCTGATGTATCTTTAACTGATCAGATTCATTGCTTGCTTCCCGGAAATGAAGCTTCGTATATGGCAGGAAGCGACTGAAGCTCTCATTTGAACCAATAACCTCTCGTGATGAATCTGAAAGGTTACTGCTTCCACTATCAACATCAAAGTCCATACCTGAGAAGATAGATCAAATTCAGATTTCATGATCAAAACCAATGCATTTTAGGGAAAAAAATATGGAATTCCTATCAAGAACCCAGAAAAGGGTTTTTGATTTGCTCTCACAAACATTCATTCATGGCCCATAAAGTTATAAGATTCTGTGTAACTATATAAAGCTCATATCATTCATGGCAAATGCCGCAACATAAATTCCAGCACTGTGTTTCTACCTTTTATATGATTTCAGGCTTTCAGAATTTCCTTGCAGGGATAATGATCGCAAAACTGGAACTTGTTTATGCCATTTCTAGTTATTCCTCATGTTTTGTTGTCGTCATTACACAACTAGCTTCAAATTTTATATCAGTTTCTTGTCAACGTTCCTTCTGATTCCCTCTTCCATTCCGGGAAAGGAAAATTGATAAGAAAAAAAACAGAACGTACAGGTTGCTCTTAAGAAAAATAAGAATCAAGCACTCACTTTTTCGTCATGTTATGCTCCAATAATCTTAGCAATTTGGCTCCTGAACTTATAGCAGCAGACATCAGAACACCTGTTCCTTGATTAGTTCTTTCAGTGTGCACATTCACCTGAGGGTAATAGGACGAAGATGATATGAAAATCACAGAAAGGGATGTGAAAGAAGATTGAGGAAACAAGAAAAGAAACGGTTTGCATCAAACCCTTTACGTTGAAGAGCTTGTCAAAACAAGACAAGAGGGAAAAAAAATACAGGAACCCATTTACCTGAAGTCAAATCCTGGAAATCGAAATCGATCCTTGCTTGATGATTTTCTTCTGCTATGAAAATCTTGTAGAGGCTGTATCTGTTACAATCTGATTGTAAGATTTTAACTCAGACTCGTCGTTGTTCGGATAAATATGAGAAAGTATAAAGATTTAGGGGTTATGCAAAGAAACTCTGGAATTGCTAAAATTTTGGATTGAATGGAGCTGGAAGCTGTTGAGCACTAACAGACCTTTTGGCGCCAGTTTTAACTACCTTCTGACAAAGTTAATGTTTTAACAAACTGTTTTTTTCCTTGTACCTCTCAAAAGACACCTTTTTTTCTAAAAAGATCTTTCCTTTATCGTTAGTTCCGTTATATATGTATATTTATTATCTCCAACATTTATAAGAAGTTACAAGAAATAATGATTAAAAAATTCAACTCGTTCAGTCTGTTCGATTGTAAAGATTTTAAATAGTTCAATTTTTTAATTTAATTTTTAAATTTTCTGGTTCGATTTATTTTAATAACTAACTCTCATTGTTATAAATTAGTCGATTTTAATAAATTAATAAAATTTTATAAACTAAAATAAAATAATTAATTTTTATTTAATAATCTATTTTTCAAATAAACTTTAAATTTAGGTGAGGATTAAATTTATTTAATCTTTAGCTGGTTTTATAATATCTAATACCGATCGGACCTTTTAAACTTTAAACTACTTATCTTACTTATTTAACTTCTAGTCTATGTTTTAAAACATTGATAAGAAATAAAAATCGAAGCCAAATTTTCTTAAAAATATATAGAATTAAAAAATATATAACTACATAACAAATCCTAATCTTTTGATTATTTTTGATTATTTGAAAATTCCTCTTCTCATATATTCTAGGCTTTTGTTCTATCTATTAACTATTGAATATTGATTTATGTTAGCTAATAATAGTATGATTACTATAACCAAATAATTCAGAAGCTAACTTTTGTCATAATTTAGGTTTTTCTTGTGATTAATCTAACTATTTTATAAGAAAGCCCGAGTAAGTAAGGATGTCAATTTTGACCTAAGGTTAACCAGATTATGGGCCATAATAGTTCGCCTTGACCTTGACCTGTGGTTCGACCAGAACAATAAAAACGATGCCATCTTTATATTTTAAAAAATTTACAAAACTTGGCTAGGTTCTCTTACGGCCCATCCAACCATGGGCTGGCCAGCTCCGCCCCATCAAGCCACAGGGTGACATCGTTTTGTAAATTTATTTTAAATAAAGTAAGGATGGGCCAATCTGACTAAGCCCTCGTGTGCCCCATCTAACCACGGGTCAGCCAGCTCCACCCCATTAGGCCACGGACTGACCTGCAGGCCATCCAATTAGGAGTCAAGCTGGGCTGGGTCAAGGTTGAGATCCTTGCGATTAAGCCCAATGCTACAAAATACATGGACTGTGTTAAATCGAGTTTGCTAAGTTAAATTGAGTTTAAACAAGGTTTAAATCTATAATTTTTAAAAATTTGAAGTAGATGTTCGATCTTGCCTATAAAAATGAAAGGGACCTCGCTTTCAAATTCAATTTTGATTAATAAAAATAATAAAATTTAGCTCAACCATTAAATCTTAATTTTTAAAAGCTTCTTACAATTATACATAATATAAATTATTTATTAAAATAATATATAATTATTTTGAAATTATAATGTAATCTCGTACAATAATATATGCAAAAATGTTGATCATAAAAATAAAATAAAATAAGACAAATAACTATAAAATTTAGAATTTAATAAGATCTAAATAATACAACCTTATATAAATACTAATTAATGTAAAGTAAATATTAGACTACAATTATAAGTTATAAACATCTAGTTTTTTCTTTTCTTATATAATTCAAACTTAGCTTTTAAATTTTTTAAGTCCATTTTTAAGTGTAAATATTATTTATGAGTATATTTTTAAAAACTCAAGCCATTTCTTAATTAATATTGGAGTATTATGTAAATTTTTAATTTACCCTTTTTGATAAGGCAATATTACAACAATATTCAGTAAGAATCTCATAATACGTTAGATCTTGAGAAGCTCAGTACTATACAGTCTTACTCTTAACAGTAAGTTAATATTAGAAAATTATAATTTTTCCTTGATTTGTATTAGAAAAATGATTTTTTATGAATAATTTTTTACATACTAATATTAAATTAAGTTCTTATAATATTTTGTTTTTTAATCTTAATTTGAGAATCGATGAAATTTGGAACGAACCCAGATAAATTAAAATTTGATTATCTTGATTAATACTACATTGATTTATAATATACCTTTATAACAAGTTATGTGGAAAGAAAAATTGTGAATTAATTAAAATCTCACATATTGAATATTCAATAACATTACTAGGGTTATATTTAGTTAAACATAAGGTTTTTAAAATAATATAATTAAATAATCTATAATGGAATAAAATATAAGTGGATGTAATGTTAGAAAATTGTTATTTGAGAGCGATGGAAGAGTATAATGTAAAATAACGAAATGTTGTTTGATTGAAGGGTTTATGATGTGATATAGTATAAAGTTGTTTATCATTTTACATTATATCTTAAACCTAAAAAATTAGATATTTTTTTTATTGGTTAAAATAAAATGAAATATGATAGGAAACTCTTTTTTTTTCATTTTATTCTATTTCATTTTGTTATAAATCCTTTTTATAATATTATACTTGTTTTATTTTAATAATAAATCTCTAAATTATCATTATCATCGTATCTTAAAGTCCCGTAATAAAGTACGGTATAAATAGATCTGATAGATAATCTGTCGACGTGTCGGGGGTGTGGATCCGTTCATCAATCAACGAAATTAACGTACAGTAAACGACAGGTAAACAAAAGGAAAAGCCGACAACGGCCATCCCCGACCATGGTTATCCTACAAGGTGTCAATAATCTCACGTCACCCGCAAGTTTCAGGAGCCCAAATCCATATAGACCCATTTTTGTGATATGATCAAATTTGCAAAGTCTCTCTCTCCATTTTCGCATAGAACTGAACCTTGTGTAGACCTTCAAGTTTGGAACTTCATCTTTTTCTGGATTCGTAGTCCGAGGTTTCTTGTCCTATAGGTACGGTTCTTGTTTCTGCTAATTGGGTTTTCGTTAATTTTGTGTTATGTTTCATGGGTAGTCTTTGGTTTAATGAGTGGGGTTGCATTTGGATAATGGGCGGCGGTCAGTTTTGGTATAAGTGTAGGAGAGATAACTCCAAGACAGGCCTCTGCTTATAATTGACTAAGCAGAGTGATTTAGCAGTCTTTTGGGTTTTGTGATTCGGTTCAAGACTGGTGCACTTGATCACGATTTGCTTGGAGGTGGTTGATTGCTGTACTTTTAGTAGAACACTCGTGTCATGTGTAATTATGTTAATTTATATGGTGAGTGATGTGAATTATAGGCAACCCTTTGGAGGAATTGTAGTTTCTCTGATTTGTCTTTCTTAAAACTTCATAGGGTTCTTCGAGTAAAACTGATTGCTTTTATCTAGACAAGTGGTTTTGGATTATTAAGCACTCTTGTGATTGCTATTTAGGTCTGGACTGAGAGATGCAGAAAGAATATGGATAATGTTGATAGAAACCACAGCAGCTTCAAAGTGCTCAATGGCTAACTCAGCTGTTGCAGAGCAGCAATTTAAACTCCAGCCAAAGATTATTGGTGCAGCATTCATCTTGGAAATATTATCCAAATTGGAATAAATTGAAGTAAATATGGAAGAAGCACGAAAACCACTTCTATCTTCATATCTTCCAGAGTTCAGGTCTTCTCATAACACTGGAAGCCTTAATTTTGATGTACATGGAAATCGTGGATCTGCCTTTCCAGGCTTAAAGAAGAGAGGTCAGGGACACGGAAATCGTTCATGGATTAAGATTGATCAAGATGGCAACTCAAAAGTTTTGGAACTTGATAAGGCTACTATAATGAGACATTGTTCCTTGCCTGCAAGGGATCTGCGGCTTTTAGACCCCATTTTCATTTATCCGTCTTCTATTTTGGGACGGGAGAAGGCTATCGTGGTTAATCTTGAACAGATTAGATGTATCATCACTGCTGATGAGGTTATCCTAATGAATTCCTTAGATAGTTGCGTAGTTCAGTACAACTCAGAATTCTGTAAACGTCTTCAGACAAGGAAGGATCAAGCTGGTAAGGCTGCTTATAAGATGTTTATAATAGACACATTACTGATTCTTGTGGGAGTTTAGACATTTAATTTCTTATGATTAGGTAGATTTACTAAAAAGCTGGGAAATAATTTTTGTCCTTGAGCATGAAATTATGTAGGAATATGCTAAAGCTTCAATATACAAATTCAAAAAGGCTTCCTGTAAGGAAAGCCTTAAAATCTGTTTCGATTCATTAGAAGTGGTGCGAATGAGCAATGTAAGGAAAATAATTCAAAAGCTCTAAAATCGTGGACCAAACAGGGTTATGTACTTATTCACCCTTCAGTAGCAACAATTAATTTTCTCTTAATAGTAGGTACTGAATTTTCTCATGGTCACTTCTAATCAGTTTGGATTCTTAAGTTCTAGAAAACTTAAAATACATAATTTACTTACTGTTGCTACTCATTTGATTCAGAGGACTTGCCATTTGAATTTAGAGCTCTGGAGTTGGCCTTGGAATTAGCTTGCATGTCCCTTGACTCCCAGGTATGCTGTATCTGCTTGACTAGCTCCACATGTAAAAAGTCCTTTTAGTAGAAATGTTTCTGTCCGTGTTCATTGTGATAAATGGCTGTCTGAAGGTTGTCAATGTACAATCTGATCAAGTGCTTGGAGCCTTCATAAGTTGTTTTATCTGTTGATGCAAAAAGAAGGTAGGGCTCTTTGAGAAGAGAGCTGAACTAATATTGATTCAGGGAAACATTGGCTGAACATAATTTTGTTCCATTTTTTTTATCATTTCCAATTGAACCGCATGAAGATGTTGTCGTCGTCGTTTCATGATGCAAGACTCTTCAATATAAATTAAATGAAATACTAAATGTATGCAAGTCTGTGTAAGTAATGGTCAGTTCTTGGGAGCAAGAATTTGAAACAGATCCAAGTTTATCAATTTTCTGTGAGCTTACGATATTCAAAAGGACCTACAGCCTGGTTGCAAGGTTCAAAATTTTTACATTGCACTTTGTAATGGTGCCTGATTTGCATTTTGTAGCAATAGTCAGATCAGATTTCCATTTTGATTGTTATTTATCTGGTTTCAATTTTATGATTATTAAGACTGTCCAGTATATTTGACGAAACTCTTGGATGGAGTCCATGTGTTAGTATTTTGGCCATCTTTTGAATTAGATCACATTAGGTGGCTATTCCTTCCTGTATTATTTTATTTTATGTTCTCAGCTCCTGCTAAGAAATCCTTTATATACAGTCACTTATCTTCAGCATTCAACTCACATCAGTAGTTACTCTTTCAGTCTTTTATATAATGACCATGTTTTCTTTCCCCGAAGTCAGCCTAACATGAGCTGCAGTAACTTGTCAGTTGCTTACTAATTGATGATTCTCGAGTTTGAAGGTAAAAGAGCTGGAGATAGAGATATATCCTGTTTTGGACGAATTAACATCATCTATCAATACTCTTAATCTGGAACGTGTTCGTCGACTCAAAGCACATCTCCTAGCCTTGACTCAACGAGTCCAGAAGGTCAAAGCATTCCTCCTTTTGTTTTTATTTTTTCTTGTATGCAGCCACTTGCCATGTCATTTGATCTTAGATTCAAATTGTAGGTTAGGGATGAGATAGAGCATCTAATGGATGATGATGGTGACATGGCTGAGATGTATCTGACGGAGAAGAAACAGAGGTCAGAAGTTTATTCACCAAGTGGGCTATGTATTCAAAATGATGTCTCGAGTCAAAGACGAGCGGTTTCAAAATCAGCACCGGTTTCTCCAGTGAGAACAATAAGTGGCTGCCAAAAATTGCAGAGGGCATATAGCACTGTTGCTAGTATGAGTAAACAAGGGAGTCTAACAAGTTCATCCAGTTACAGTGAGAATATTGACCAACTTGAAATGTTGCTGGAAGCATATTTTGTTGCTATTGATAACACTCTCAGCAAACTATTCTCGGTGAGAGATGCCTTTCACCATAATATTTGTGAACTTACCTAAAATTTACGTGGAAGCTAGGGTTAGTTGAGAAAATTCTTGAAATTCTGGAGGGATAATACATGAGAAAAAAATATAGGTGAGTTAAAGAACCCTATTAATTGCAAAACTGACTGATTATACACAACTACATATTGTATACAATTACATCGCTTTGTTCTTAGCTAAATGTATTGACAATGGTTACTGGTCATATTGAATCTGTATAACGTGCCATCTTCATGTAACATTAATCAATGTTTCTATGACGGCTTACTAGGACAGGAACTTATTATGAATCAGATTTTACAATGCTTGTTTAAGCTTTTCTAAATTGTTGCAGCTCAAAGAGTACGTTGATGATACTGAAGATTTGATAAACATTAAATTGGTAAAGTTTGAACTTTCAATTTCCACAATTTTCAACAGTATCTGGTTGATAAAGAAATTTACAGTTAGTATTTCCTCGTATATCAACAGGGCAATGTCCAGAATCAACTTATTAAATTTGAGTTACTTCTTACTGCTGCAACCTTTGTGGCTACATTATTTGCGGTTGTGACGGGAGTTTTTGGGATGAATTTTGAAGCCTCCATTTTTGATTTCCCATATGCATTTAATTGGGTGATCATTATAACAGGTGCTGTAAGTGCTGTGTTGTACTTCTCATTATTGTTATATTTAAAGCACAAGAAACTTTTCCCACTGTAACTGGAGAGTGCAATATGCTCTGATCAAGGATACTAGAGTTATTGCATTGCAATAGTGATTATTCTGGAATTGTTTTATGGCCTTGCGTTCTTATTTTCCCGTCTAATATTGAATTAAGTTTAATACTTCTACTCTATCAGTGTGACTCAGAGATAATGAAATAATTCAGTCAATCGAAGAAAAATAAAAGTGCTAGGTGTGGTTACGGGGCAAATTCATTCCCTGTGACAATAGCCATGATGAGAAGTCATTTGATTGTTTCAGATCAGGAAAAGGAATTGGTGAAGATGGTGTGGCATTGAAACTACTAGGACAACTGCCTTGTATTTAATGTGTTGCATTCAGAAGTGCTCCTCCAATGGCTATTCCAGTTGGATCAATATAGTCTATTGATGGGTAGTCAGTGTGTTTGTGGAAGACTCTGTTGCAGAATCTTTTTTCCTCCATTTCCAGTTGTTAGGTATCACTTAAGACGGGAGGAACAACAAGAATGACAGTCCATTCTTTGTTTGTCAAGTTGGCAGTAGCCAGAGACAGAGAGTAGAGGTGGGGATATAATGGAACCTGAATCATTTCCATAAATCCATTTTATTTATAAGACTCATCAAATATATTGCATAATTCTCAAGTCATTCATAGTCACATTTTACTTATCTTAAGAGAGTTATATTTTTCAAAAGCTTTAACCAGGCAGGTAGGTATACTTTCCATTCAATTTCTCAATTGCTAATGCTGATCATAAAGGTGTGAACTTTTTTTTCAGCTACCCTGAAACACACATTTTGTTCATTACATAACTTGTAAACCAGATTTTGATAAGTGGTCCCTACATTCCAACAATCTACAAATGGTACTGTCCATTCTGTGTCAAATATAATTTCAGCTTTCATCTCAAATACAATAATCATCAAAATAGCTTTAATTCATCTTAATAGGCTTTCCTTTATATGGAAGATTTGATATGAATGGGAGCATAACCACTCCCTTAGGTGAAACATCTATTGCCTCGGGTTGACGTTGAATATGCAAGATGTTTCGCTGAGTTGTGGCCTATAAACATTATGATATAACTATACTTGCTTCCATCTATTCCCTGGTATGAACTTTGGAAATGTGTTAATAACAAGGAAGAATATGGAATGTGCCCGAGTGACAATCTTCTTACTCAACTGCAAGTGTGGTGCAGATTAGTAGGCAAGATGGTTCAGATATTCCTAAAGTTGCTATTTGAAGCCATAACCACAAAAGGTCTAAAAACAAATTCAAAACATTTTTCTGATGATCAGGTAAGACATAAGAATGGTGTGGAGGGAGGGAGGTGTTATTAGGAAAAATTACGGACTATAACAGTTCTGTAACTCTTATATGACCATATGAGTTCTGAACAGGAAAATGGAAAAAGAAAACAAAGAACAAGTCAAACTACAGTATGGATCACTAAACAAGGTAACATCATTATCCATCTTCCTTTTTCATTTTTAGAATAGAGTAGTATGTACATACATTTATACATACATATCAATCAAATGATTAATGCCCCGATCACTAGATGAGGATGTACATTTGATCATTATCAACTGTTTGAGGGTTTGATGTAGTGCTGAAACTAAAGAAAGAGATGAGATGCCAAGCTTCTTGTTTCAGAATTATGTGTCACATGGTTGTCTTGTGCTCGGATCGTAGGGTCTAAACAATTCACCATTGATAGTCTACTTGTAAGATTTTGGACTTGAAAAGTCTTCATGTTAGTCATATGCAAGTAAAAACATCTAAACCTTCTGATGTTACGGCAAGTGGTTTTACATTTCTCCCAAACTTTGAAAATATAACCTGAAAAGGAATCATTTCCAGGGATTTAAGGTCAAGACAGGAGTGGGACTTCATAGGATTTTAGGTGGGTGTTTTTAGCTGTAAGGACAACTTACAAACAGTAGTTGACAGAGGAAACTGATATAATGAAGTTGTTCTTTGCCTCCAAATCAAGATGCTAGAGTTGTGCTTGGGCAACTATCCACAGTGCAGGCCAGGATATCCCTATAATCCCTGGATATTCTAAAAGAGTCATAAACCTTTCCATCTCTGCTCTTCTTGTACTCAAATAGTAGATTGGAATGATCAAACGCCGTAAGTTTTACGAATCCATGATCATAGTCTCTGTATAAACTCCAAGATGTTGGGACTGAGGTAAATTCTGAAAGTGATGCTCCTGCACCACCAGCTACCACATGTATTGTCCCATTTAGTGCACCAGTATAATAGTGTTTCTCTTTGCTGGTGCATGTGTTCTGCAGAAAAGTAACATGGGAAAGCCTATAGTCAGCGGAAGGGATTGAGAGGCAACATGAACAAATAACTTATTTATCCTGGAATCTTTTCTGCATGCAACTTGTTCAGTAAACAAGCTGAAACATGCCATTATTTGCATGCAGATCTATGGTTTAATAACACTTATAACAGTAGCTCAAAAAGCAGAAAAGAAACCCTCAAATTTGTTCAAATACCTGATAAACGGGGCAAGTCCTCTCATAGTTGTGCACATGACCAAACATGGCGATGTCAACCTTATATTTCTGCCAGAGCTTCTGAAGGCTTTCCCTTCCCATTGGTTCCTCAGTTGATCCTTCTAAAGCATAATACAGGCAAGAAGAATAACCCAGTACTCGATGTGCAAGAAATATTAGCCATGGCTGTTTTTGTCTATCAACTGAACTTAGGCAGTGTTCAATAAACTTATATTGCTCTGTTCCTTCTCTCCAATCATGTTCTGTGTCAGCTATGCAGAATCGAAACATTCCGTAATCGGTGGAATACCTGAAAAGATCACTTATGTTATCCACTATCCAGCACATCAACAACAAAGAGAAGAATGGATCAAGACGCCATAGCTCAGTTGCTATAGAATGTTGATATGCAACAGAGAACCTTGATGTGGTTGTTTTTCATGTAAGTTGGTTTAGACTTTCTTCATACATTAAGTGGATAGAGGGACTGCCAGAAAAGTGAGAGAATTTGTATGAATATGCATCTGATCAGTAAACTGCACTGAGAAGTTGGTCCCATAACCATAAACTAAAGCAATATAATAAAATTAGATGCCTGCATCAAGGCTTGGACATTTGCAGAAGTTCCTTTACCAGAACTTTTCTCTGTTTTCTGCAGGGACATAGAACATAGTCTGAGCCAGAACACCACATTCTCCCCCGGAATCCATGCTTTGATAGAAGGATCCTGTCCCCGGCCAGTCACGCTCGTGATTACCACTGCAAGGACAACCCAACAGTTTTTGTACCAGCTGAAGTAATATTCAACTCTATGATAACAGTCTCACGACGAACCTGGCAATCATGTATGGAATGGTTGATGCAATGGGCTCAATTTGTGCGGTAAATTGGTCCCATTGTGACAGGTATCCATTTGCATAGCATATGTCTCCTATGTGAAAGACGATGTCAATGTCTTCCAAGTCTTGAATGAGCTGCTTGGTAGTGTTTAGAGAGCCAGGTTGAAAATCATTGTATTCACTAGAACCATCAGCTTCACCCTGCAGAGTTTGTTAACTAGTTTAAAGATTGCATACTGATAAAGGCACTACAGCTAATAAACATCTAGAAGTTGGGGAAAGTTTTGTTAAACATTGATGTCTGATAACCTTTTTGGTACACTGGAAAGCATTACTATATCCTTAACCTATCTCCCACCCCCAAGCCCCTACCAGATTCTGAACCCTGGCAGGTCGGGAGATACTCCTACCTCCCAATCGTCACCCCAAACCCCAGTGTGTGATAATAACCTTGATAATATACAAGGATTGGTACCTAATAAAGTGTAATACATAAGGCATTTGATGACATAATCATACATTGGTACATTAGAAGTACCCTAGATGAGATCATTGCGACACAGGACAATTCAAGACAGTACAAACCTTCCCCATGTCACCAAAAATAACTACTCTCTGGAGAGAGTTTTGACCAGGAAAAGGAGATGATCTAAACTGATACTCTTGACTCCAAATATATGTACCATTGAACAATTTGTGCCCCAGCTTGTACACATATCTGCAGAATTCATATGGAGTTGCATAAGGAAAGCTACAGTTCTAAGCTAATTATGAAGTTTGCATGCTGAATTATTGGACATGATGATTGATAGATTTTCTTCACATGCTACGAGTTTCCCACTTCTTCAAAAAAGGTTAGAAGTTCACTCTCTCACAAAATTAAAAAATCACTGAAAATGCATATATCAGAATCTTCTGTACCAATGCATGTTAAAGCTTATCTAGTTTCTGTATGCATTTTTAACATAAAAAGGATCTTCTCCAACAACACATATCAGCTGGTACTCTTTTGATAAAACCCAGATGAGTAATTGTCAATCTAAGAATGCATACAAGTAATGAACACATACAAAACAAGATTGTCTAATTGGTGTATGGAATAAAAAGAATACACTCTGTTGGGCCACAAGTCCTTCAAAAAGCTAGTATGTACATATCCAGGATCACGCCAGCCAACTGTCCTTGCTGGTGCACCTACGGAGAAGAAGTTGGTTGGGAATGTAAAAGACAGGTAAGTAAACATTTACAGGTTAGTAAATGACAGAAAAATTCAATAGGAAAAATTAGGATTGTGATGAATGATGTTATGAATAGCAATTACATTACACCATTATACGATACCAATTTAGAGTTCAATGGAGATTGTGAAGCAGAAAAACCTGAACCCTAAGGCAAATATTAACTTTGGCCTGTTTTCCCACTTGTTTGTCACTCTTTGGGGGTAAAGAAAAATGCTAACTTAGATACTTGATGATCTGCTAGAGTAAGCTACTTAGGCAGCAATCACCTGAATATATTTCTTCATAATTTCTCAAAAAATTCGATGCAGAAGAGGTAAATAAATCGTGAGTTACCTACCGCACATGCTGCTACGAACAAAAGTCAATGTTCCAGCAGTGGAACGGACAGCTTCACCACCCTTAGATCTCCATTCAACAAAAGGTTCTGCTTCATTGATCCCATATCCACTTGTCCATGTCACAGTCATCTAACCATTAGAATGGAAATGTAGAAACTCAATGAGAAATTGGAAGCTCCAGTCAATGATGCATAACCTTAAGAGTGCTACTACATCAACTCTTTCTGGAGTTTATACTCAGTAGATGCTAGACATGAACTCTATTCTGAACATATAAACCACGAGCTTTCAGAATCAAAGTGAGGAGAAATTTGACTTACTTCATCCCATTCTTTCCCTTGTGCCAAGCGTGGATACAGTGGCGCATTTGGATTTGAGAAAGTTATTTTATTAGACACAGCAACCAGCTTTGGCTTTTATATCAGGACAAGAAGGAAAAAAAGCAGTCACAAACTGTACTGAGAAGTTAGTGTATAAGAAACAGCCATAATGTCTGGCGTCTGCAAAAAACATATGATCAAGAAGTAGCAACTAGAAAAGAAGACATGGACAACAACAACTGAAATATGTCGATGCATATTGGAAAAGAAGATAATTGTAAACAGTTAATGAATAGTCAAGAATTTACATTGAAAAAACCACCAGTAAATAGTCCAAAAGAGAAGTCTGATCTCTGGTTGATCAACTGCAGCCTCAGCAATCCTTTCCCTGTATATTTGTACTTAGGACTATAGTAGTTGGCATACTGGAACTGAAGAAAAACAAGATCATTATAATCTTAAAACTGCAGAGTTTACTCGTATTGAAGGACACAGCTAAAAAACCAAACTATAGAACTGTTTTCAAGATCAAGAACCTTAATAGGAGCAGAACACAACAGTGGTGGAAAAGTTCTTGGACTGTCCCAGGGGCATGTGGAAGCACTGAACATTTGCAGTCGTTTTCGATACATGTTAGACTTAAATGATTAAAAGATTGCACAACTGTAAGTAGCAATGTGAACTAATCACAAACCAAGATATACAAATTGGGTTTTTCACAGAAGTAAAATCTGTACTGAGGATATAAAGTACCTGAAATTTGCAGGAGAAAATACTCCAATCCAGTCGTCGACTGATGGGCTTGCAGAGCTGTACTCCACTGTCACCAACTCTGGGTTCTGTCCCTGAAGCATTAGAACATTTTGATTTCTGCTTAGCCATTAACAAAAAAGACATGACCCCAGATTCTTTTCCAGGATTGTTAACCAGGATATCTTTCCATGGAAACGAAATCTAAGCATAAGAAACCCTGATGAACCACCAAATGGAATATAGAGGCTTATAGATAACCAAACTCACTCTCAATCCAAGAACAGAAGGAGAGGCTTTGACATAAGCAAGATCACTGAGAGCAATAGTCGTCTCGTGTATAGCAATTTTCGATAATGGATGATCCCCATGTGATCTTGCTTGATGAAGAATCGAAAGAAAAAGTAACAGCAAATTTGCAGAGATGACCAATCTCGCTCCTTTCATCTCCACTTAAAACAACACTAGAGAAAGCAGAGTTCAGAACCAGAATAACTGCAGTATCGAACTTACGGGTTTCTGTCGGAGCTTGGTGAGGTAGTTCTTACTTGTGGATAAGAACAGTATTTACAAATTGACAATGTAAGGCTTGGGAGTTCTACGAAAACTTGGAATATCCCAAGAGAACATTCCTTGTTATAATAGTTTAACTTCCATTGGAACACGTTGTGTCTGAACAATGATTGCAGATAGTACAAGAAGCAATGACATCAGTTTGCGGTTAAAAATCTCACCTTTTTTTTTTTAATGCCCTTTTGTTTCTCTGATTGATAACTCAAAACCTTTTCAGCCAAAATAGTTTATCTGATAAAGACCAGTCATTTACGCAAAAAGGTGGCGTATTTGAGTCTCCCCATTTAATCTTAGAAGACAGAGAACATCTATGGAGGATTGTTTACCTGAACAGGTTTCTCAGAAAAAAGATGTTTGCAGATTATAAGGTAAAAGCCCTTTTCATATCAAGTTTTTCCAGGAAAACAAAGAGAACAAAATTCTATACGCAATGAATTGTTGTCCAGTTCTCAAAACAAGCACAGTACATTTTAAGGGTGTGAATCTGCGTTAATTGTTTAAGAACCCTTGTGAACATTGCAGTTATGCAGAAAACTGGAAAGCAGAAAGTAGTTATTTATTGACAGCTCCGCAATGTTCTTAAGCAGTCAGCAACACTTATGGCCTGGAAGAAAAGTTCTTCATAAAAAATTCATGATGCTAAGGTCGAGCTCGGACAGCTATCTACCGTGCACGCTAAAATGTCCCTGTAATCCCTCGATATCCTGAAAGAGTCGTAAACCTTCCCATTGCTGCTCTTTTTGTATTCTAGCAACAGATTGGAGTGGTCAAACGCTGTGAGCTTAACAAAACCATAATCAGAATCTTTAAAATAACTCCATGTCGTGTTGAGGGATGTAAAATTAGCAAGACTTGCTCCTCCTCCACCAGCTACCACATGTATGGTACCATTTAAGGTGCCCTTGTAGTAGTGTTTCTCTGTGTTGGTGCAAATATTCTGTATAAATAAAAACAGCAGCAAGTTCCAATGTCAGTTCGAAAGTAACTAATTTGAACATTCCTTGGGTTACAGATCAGTTGATTACTACCAAAGTATATCAGATGCAGATATTCACCAACAATAGAAACAGTTTTACCATCCTGTAATAGTATGAACTCACCTTATCAGAAGCAGTTGGCAGTCAAAATATAGGAATGGATCATCTCATCATTCACATATAGTTACTAAGGATGCATGGTAAACCTGACTTTAGTGATGGGGTTCTATGTTATTGAAGATGCATCCCCACATGAACTGAAAGTGCAATGGCATTTCAAACTCCATAAAGGATTATGACAACTTGTTTATGCTGCTATCGGAAATTTTCCCGAGACCTACCTACCTATTATCATCTGATTGAGGGTGCTTTGTACCAAAGACAGCAAGTCAAATGAAGGTGTGTTCAAGTAAGGCTCTAAGGTAATAATCATACCAAAGGAGAGATGCATTATTATGAACTTCAAGTATCATATTCATTTACTAGCAACTGCTTCAAGCAGACATGACCTGCTTATCAGAAGAAGATGGAAAGACTAATATTCACTTAAAGCAATAAGAAGCCAATGCTCAGTGTACCGGTTTTTAACAGCTAGCCTACACTCCAAGAATAGTTTCGAGGAAGCCAGCTTAAAATAAGCCATTAAGCAGAATAGTACAGCTTAAGTCGGGGATATTAGTCAATGATAAAAGATACTTGGGCAAATTAAAGCAAAGATAGACAATTGACTTGCTGGAAGTAATGAACATACCTGGTAAATGGGACATGTCCTCTCATAGTTGTGCACATGGCCATAAAAGGCTATATCAACCTTATATTTCTGCCAGAGCTTCTGAAGGGCTTCCCTTCCCATTGGTTCCGCGAAAGATCCTTCATTAGCATACCCACTACCAGAAGAATAACCAAGTACCCTATGTGCCATAAAGATCAACCATGGTTGCTTTTGTCTATCAGCAGTAGCCAAGCAGCGCTCAATGAATTCGTACTGCTCTGTTCCCTCCCTCCAATCATGTTCTGTATCAGCTATGCAGAAACGAAACATACCATAGTCAGTAGAATACCTGGTGAAAGAGGAAATTTCCAATATCAGTTCCCCCGAATTTGCAAAGCAATGATCAAAGGAATATGCACTTATTGAAACCTCTAGCTTTCTGCTCTACGAAGCCAGACCACTAGATGACAAGTTCTGCTAATACGCAAATCAGCAGTGACTGCATTAAAAAATGATTTTCAACTACAACAAAATAAACAAAATCAGTTTATTCGCACAAAAGAACGAAGTTACAGGGGAGGAGTGGGTATCAAAATTTTCCCGCTAATGTATGAAAAAAATACAAATCTAGTAATATGACCATTTAAAATCAAAAGAATGCCATTGTTCTAGCATTTGAATTATGAATATAAGTTCTCTTATAGAAATTCCCTTACCAAAATTTGCCCCTGTTCTCTGTAGGGGCAAAAAACATTGTTTCAGCCAAGACACCACATTCTCCTCCAGAGTCCGTGTTGCCATAGAAGGATCCTGTCCCTGGCCAATCACGCTCATGGTTTCCACTAGAAAGAAAAATCACCTCTCCAGGTAAGATGAATTGCAAGGCTAATACATGGTCAAGTATGTATTGACTAATAAAATGACAAACCTTGCAATCATGTAGGGAACGGTTGACGCAATTGGCTCAACCTGTGCAGTAAATTGATCCCACTGTGAAAGATATCCATTTGCATAAGTTATATCTCCAATGTGGAACACTATATCAATGTTCTTCAAGTCCTGAATAAGCTGTTTAGTTGTGTTAAGGGAGCCATGCTGGTAGTTATTGAATTCATTCGAACCATCCACTTCATCCTGCTAGGCAATATCAAACAAAATATTCACATTTGCAGAAATACATTTAGAGTGCACTGTACAATTAGCTACTCCAAATGGGGTATGTTTTGTTATGCATCATTAAAGCGAGGTCACCTATGGAAGAAAGAACTATGTTTACATGCAGTTCAAACCTTTCCCATGTCACCAAAAATGACTACACGCTGTAGAGAACTTTGACCAGGATATGGAGATGCTCTAAATTGATATTCCTGGCTCCAAACATATGTACCATTGAACAGCTTATGCCCTAGTCTGTAAGTATACCTGCAAAAGGAATGAAATAGAGAAAGATTTCATAAGTGGATGAAACTATTAATGGATTTTCAAGCTCAGAAATCCATATGAACAATTCCAAAAATCCAAATAATCTAACAAAAATGATACTCATACAACTCATCTTTTAGGTTACTGGATTAACAGAAAGAAGCCATAATTTATCCTAAAGAGAAACATCCAGCGTTTCTCCAAGGTACAAAATGAACAAATAAAGAAACAGTAAAGATGGTAACTTCATAAGAAAATTATGGTGGATTGCCAATTAACTGAGCCAAAACTGACTTCGGGCATACATCAAGACATGCACAAAAACGTTATGAAAACTATAGAACCTTCACCAATAGAAGTCATGTAAAAAAGTAATAGAAAGGCTTATATATTATAGGAATACTAAGGAAAAACTTACTCAAGGTTGGGCCACAACTCCTCTAGAAAGCTAGTGTGTATAAATCCAGGATCTCTCCACCCCACTGTCCTTGCTGGTTCACCTGCTCTTATACAATTGACAAGATGAGTTATCCGTGCCTATCTAAAACAAACAACTTAAGAATAAGCTTTGAGAGGTGAAATAAAAACTGAAATGAAAAGGGAAACAAAAGTAGTCACATGAAATTGTCCAATTAGAAGACAAAGTTTGGAAAATATAACATTAAAGTGCTGAGCAATCCAATCTATCAATTACACTGCTATATCAATCGATTTTCTCTTCTAGATCAGACAGCTTCCTCCAATATCCAAGACATAGTATCATGTTAAGACGTATTAAGATAGTCACCCACCACACATGGTTCTACGACTAAAAGTCAATGTTCCAGCTGGAGAGCGCTTGAGGTCACTTTTCTTAGGACCCCATTCAACAAAAGGTTGTGCTTCACTTATTCCGTAACCACTGGTCCATGTTACAGTTATCTGCATTACATATCCATAGCTGTATTATATGTCTGGAAGAGAGAAAAGAAACTAGGATAACATATTTAATGGTCCCTGAATTTCAGCTTACAACAAGTTTGCTGTGTTTTATATGAACAGAGCCTATAGAACTTCTGTATTCTTTTGTGCATATCATCACTAAACTTGTAGACAATATAAAAGCCTTGGACTTACTTCATTCCATCTCTTTCCCTGAGCCAAACGGGGATAAACTGGTGCTTTTGGATTACTGAAAGCAACTTTGTTCGATGCTGCTACCAGTTTTGGCTGTTAAGAGACAGGAAATAGATACAGAAAGACATTTTGGATTAATGAAAGCAACTTTATTTGACACCGTCACCAAATTCAGCTGTTATGCAGGAAGAGATGAGTAGAAAAACACAGCACAATCAAAAGTCTACTTGAGAAAACTAATGAAAAGTGTCCACTATTCTCTAAATTTTTGGAAGTCACCACAAGAGGAACCGTGTTTGCTTCTGCTTAATATGAATACTATAGCTACTGAGTAGAGGTCCACAACTTTTCAAACGATTTTACCATTGCCCCCTTTCATATTCATAATTTCTTGGATCATCTTTAAATAGATAATTATGCTAAGCTTCCCTTCTCAAGTCCACTAAGCTTAAATATGTGATGGAAGCTTACCAACATTCAAGTTAAAATGGATAAGAATTCCAAGATATGGTACAGTCGCAAGACTATAAAGAGAAATGCTGGAAAATCAAACAGTGGGCGCATATTGCAAAGGACAACCAGAGCTTTAAAAAGAAGAGGGACAAGGAGAAAATAATTGGCAGAGAGGCACTAATTTACAAGAGCTTTGAGGTCCTTGACTTTACATTTTTTAGTTTCTCAATGGACCACATTTTTATAGCAGTGGAGAAGAAAACCATGTAAGAAGTATAAGAAAATCAACAATGTGTCTAGCTTTGGCTTTGGTTCCCTGCCATTTGTCTAATGCCTGTTATCATTTATAATCTCCAAATATGCAAACTAAAAAGTAGAAGACGGAGAAAAGAAAGGATTGTACATTTGATAAACCTCCAGAAAATAGTGCGAAAGAGAAATCTGATCTCTGGTTAATCAGATGGAGCCTCAATGATCCTTTTCCTGTATCTTTGTATGAAGAACTACTATAGTTTGCATATTGATACTGCAACAGAAGAATGAGTTTATCATGTAACTTTCTACCAAAACCAGGTCAATCATGGAAAAGCTATGCAGAAGAACCTTAATAGGAGCAGTACACAAAAATGGAGGAGAAACCCTTGAGCCTGTTGGTGTGCAAGTCGAGGCACTGAAATTGAAACAAACAAATGAAACCAACTTCCAACTAGAAGTTAGAAACAATTACAACATTGTGAAGGTTGAGCATTGTCAAAGCCAAGAAGGTCCTTTTGCAATTCAAGGCCACCCATATCTACCTGAAATTGCCAGGCGAAAATACTCCAATCCAATCATCATTCGACGGATTCGGAGAGTGGTATTCCAACATAACCCATTCCGAGTTTTGTCCCTAAAGTAGGACCGGGAGTTTAACAGTCAGAGAATAATTTATTTCCTCACACCAGGGAGTGTCAGCTAATTCTTCAACAACACCTACCCCTCAACCCATAAAACAACAGCCACTAGCTAAGCAATCTAAGTTTTTCCATTGTTTAAGGGAGCAGAAGGATAAGGTAAACTAGAATCAAACAGCTTACGTGCAGTCCCAGAATTGTAGGAGAGGCTTTAACGTAAGCTTTGTCATTAAGAGCAAATATTGTCCGATGAACAGCAATTTTAGATAGCGGCTGAACTCCATGAGAACTTGCATCTCTAAGAGTTGCGAGAACCAAAACAATCGCAAAGATAAGCCTCAATCCTCCCATTCCCAGCAAATATCTGAGACAAAATTTAGAGAACCTTAACATAAAGCAAGAGAAGAAAGTTCAACCAATAGAAACAAAGAGGCAAACCCAAAAACAGCTCACAAATCCGAAAGGATCATGCATTGTTCTATAAGAAACTCAACTACAGAAAGATCAACAGCCAACAAAGAGCTAGAAAGAGATTGACCTTGAAGTCAAAATGAGCTCAAAAACAGCTCAAGACGTATACTTTAAAAAGTTTTAAATGCCATTGTATACAAAAACAGTAAATTAAAGGTCAAGAAATCAGGAATAAATAGTAAGAAGCAACAACCGGCAGCAAGAACTAAATTGGCACTCAAGAAAAAGATCAAATGGGCAATAAACAAAAGAAGAAAGCTCAAAACTTCAGGTGGTCTATGATCATTCAGATTAAGCAAGTGGAAGACGAAGGAAGCACAAGGAAGAAAATTAATGTCCAAATGCCATTGTATACAAAAACAGTAAATTAAAGGTCAAGAAATCAGGAATAAATAGTAAGAAGCAACAACCTGCAGCAAGAACTAAATTAGCAGTCAAGAAAAAGACCAAATGGGCAATAAACAAAAGAAGAAAGCTCAAAACTTTAGGGGGTCTATGATCATTCAGAGTAAGCAAGTGGAAGACCAAGGAAGCACAAGGAAGAAGATTAATGTCCAAACTTCCAAACTATGTCTCAGGAGTGAACTGGAAGGCCGATTTTGTAGCTAACAAGAAATCTTACATACAATATAAATGGAATCTTCTTCCAGAGATTCTGGCCAATGTCCGATTATTAAGGTAAGTCAACCCGCAAGCCGAAAACGTAGACTTTGTATGGATACTTACTTGTACTCAAGAAAGCAAAGGAAATATTGAAAAAAAAAAAAGGAGAAAATAATGAATAAAAAAAGAAACTTCCTCTATTTATTTTTTTAAGTTATTAAAAGACAGAATTGAAATTTATATTGATATTGTACATATATTAGGATTTTCTTGTCTTATATTTTTTATCCTTTTTTACCAATTTGAGTGGAAATATATTTGATCCAAATTTTTCTTAGTTTCTTCTCCTTTTTCTCACTTTTTCTCTACTTACTTTTATTCAAACGATGAAAATCAAAAGAAATTCATGTCTCTTCCTTTTTTCTCTTGTTTCTTTCAATCCAAACAAAAACTTAGATCGAGTTGGCACATAATATAAGGCGGCTGTTAGAAATTTGGATTTTCATGTTATGAAAATACCTTAATTTCCTTTTTTATAAAATATAAGAATTTAAATAAGTTATGATATTATTTTAATCTTAACGTTATTAAAATAATATTTATTACATTTGAATAGGTACAAAGGTGATATTAAAAATAATAGTTATTAAATTATATATATTTAAAAATTATTTTCAAAATTAATTTACTGTTTTAATCAAATTATTTAATTATGACAAAATATAAATTAAATTGATGATACGTATAGACTAAAATTTGATAAAATTTTAATTATGTTATAATTTAAAATGTTATTAGTACTATTTTAAAAAGGTTAAGTTAATAATTCATATATTAAAATTTGATAAAAATTAATTATATTAGAGTTTAGAACGTTATTAATACCATTTTAAAAATGTTAAGTTATAATTTAAAATCATAAATAATAATAGTAACCAATATATCTATATATTATTTTTTTATCAATAATCCTTTTTTTTTCATTCCATAAGAGAAATGAAGAAGAAAAATAGAAAAAGAACCCTTTGATATCCTTTTGATTAAGGTTAAAAAGGTTCGATTAGTATTAGACTATTACTAATCAAAGTTTAAATAAATTTAAAGAAAATTAAAGAAAATATTACTTATTTATCAAAAAATTTAAAGTTTAATTAAAAATTAATAAGTTTATAAAAAATTAGTATGCCAAAAGTAGTTGGTTTTTAATAACAAAAATTATAAAAACTAAATCTAATTAAAAAGTTAAAAATTGAACCAAAAATTGATTGGTTCAAGATTTTACTATAGAACTGATCAAATCAATTCAATTTTTAAAATATTAATTATTCAACATGATTTCTTATACTATGCCTGAGTTAGTTGACTATGAATGTCACTTTTGGTCCGGCCTACTCTGCCTGTCCCAAATTTGGCTAGGACCACGGGCTGGCTAGCCGACCATTACTTCAAAAATGGCATCGTTTTTTACCTTTTTAAAAAATAAGATAAGTCAGGTTGGCCAGGCCTATCAGTGACCCATCGAGCCATGGACTGGGCAACAAACCAACCTATCCCAACCTATCGAGCCACGAACAGTGCCACAGGTCACCTAATCTATGGTCGGGTCGACCTATCCCGACCTGTCAAGCTACGAGCAGGGTTACAGGCCACCTAACCCATAGTTGCATTGGGTGAGCCAGGAGAGGACCGAGTACAGCTCAGACTATTGACATTCCTATAGTTGACAAGTTTAAGGGATTAATGAAAAAATGGTTATTTTGTCCAATATGATAATATAATAATATCTCACCTTTCTATATTAATATCTCATATTTTGACATTACAAAAAGTTGTACCAGACAAATACAAATATACAATAGAATATCCCTTGGAATTTTACTTTTGATACTTTCTCTACTAACGGCACGGAAAAGTCAAACACACAGGCCCACTTGGTTAATCATGTGCCAACGTCTTGCCGTTTTTGTCAAAGACGGTAACTTCATACTCTATACCACCCGCTTAACTTCCTTTTAGAAGCTTGGCAAAATTAGTTTAATCCAAAAATTGTTTTCCTAAGAAAATAATTGAATTTAAGGCACAAATAGATTTTTTTTCTTACTGAATTAATGAATTATTTTAGATCTATGTTGAATTAGTACGTACATGTATCAATTAACTGAAATTTTTAGTATAATGTTCAATCAATTTCAAATAAATTCAACTTGAGTTAATCGGGCTTTAAATTATATTCAATTTTTTCAAAATTTTAAATTACTTTCAATCTTGGATTACTTTGTCCAACTCGAAGTTTGAAGCCCAAAACTTTTAGTGAAATAATGTTTTTTTAGTAAAATCAGTATTTTAAAAATCAGTCATAAGTTAAATTAGTAAGATAAGATATTTAAAGTTTAAAAGGTTCAACTAATATTAAATCGTTATTGAATCGACTAAAGAATTAATAAAATTAAGAAATTTGAGACATAACCGAAGGATATTGTTTTTACTTATCCAAAAATTTGAAGTTTAATTAAAAAAGATAAATGTTAAATGAAACATAATTGATTTATAAGAACTTATTAATTAAAGAAATTTAACTCGTTAATTAATAAATTGATTATTTTAACAACAAGAGTTATTAAAATAAATTGAATCAAAAAATCAGACAATTTAAGATTTTTACTATTAAATTGATCGAATCGGTTGGATTTTTTAATAACTGAATAAAATGTCATTTTAAATTTTTAAATACATATATTTAATCAGGCCCAATAAAGTTTCAAGCCACCTAAACCTATTCAAGCTTGGGTTTTGGCCTGTGCCCTCAAACACATTTTTCAAGGTAAAATTAGTTTTAAGTGGGCCCATGCTTAACCTATACCATTGTCGTCTCCGACATCAAAGTACTAAAATATTTCCAGTAAAAAAAGCCAAAATTTTAGCTAGACTCTTAACATCAGGTGTAATAAAAACAATCCAATTTTTTTATAGTTCTCACAAATTCAATTTCAAATTGGTAAAATTCTTATTCTCATCGTGATTATATTAATTTTTGGTAATATAGACGCTTTAGTATTATATATAATAAAAGAGCATGAATTGTAGGGAATTTCATTTTATAGTATTATATAATATGAAAATTGGCTAAACTATAAAGTAGGCTTTTATGTTGTTTCAATGTTATTATAATATTATATAATGGACATATGAAACTTTGTATTAAACACTTTCAACAACTTTATATATAATAAATGGGCATGAATTGTATAGAATTTCATCATATAGTATCATATAATAGGAAAATTGGCTAAACTATAAAGTAGACTTTTATGTTGTTCAAGGATAATATAATATTATATATTGTGCTTATGAAACTTTGTATTAAGTACTTTCAACAACTTATATTAAGTACTATTAAGAACTTTATTATGAATTGTTCAATATTAATGCAATGTTATGTGATGATTATAAATGGGATTGCAATGGTACAATACAACCATATAAGTTTTTTATTTCAAATTAGAACTTAAATTGACTTATGCAATCAATAAACAAATATCTTTAACAAAGTGGACTTTAATTATGTGAGATATAGACATATATATCAGGAAGGATCTAGGGTACCTTTAAGATGACAAGATAAACTATAGGATATTATGTTTCAAATTTAGTTTTTTTAAGACTTTTTATATAAGATGGTTGTTGTATTAGGCTAATCAACCTCATAAAAATCATAGAATGGTTGATATGTATGTTACAAATAATCTAGATATACCATTATTTGCACCTGACATATTTGCCTATAACTGGAGGAGAGAAGATTATTAAGGAAAATGATAAACACATTAGAAGTATTTTTTAGGAAGAGCATAGATATGATGGGATAGCCATGGCGAAGAAGGAAGTAATGATGTTAAGTTAGAACTAGCAAAAAACAATGAAGGATTCGATGATGGAAACATGGAAAATAAAATGTTGAATATATAGTTCTTGAAGATGTTGAAGAACAAGCAAATATTGATCTTGAACAAGTTCAATTTCAAGTAAATATTCATATGACTATTAACTTGTTGAGATTGATTCCACTTATTATGAAAGTTTTTATTGATAGTGATGAATATCCTATTAGAAATGTGAAAGCGATCTAGAAGGGGGTTGAATAGATCGTCTAAATTTTTTCGCGGAGTTCTACAAAAATCACGGAATTAATACACTCGAAACAATCAAGTTAACAAATGAAAAGAATATGGAAGAAAAGTAAATACTGTTTTTATAGAGGTTCGGTGCTAAGATCTACGTCCTCTACCTAAGCTCCCACTTAGGATTTGGCAAACCACTATATAGTACACTTTTTAGTTCAGTGCGAACTTTTACAACTACTTAAATTCTGACTCAAGCAACCCTTACAATCCGATTTGATTTCCGAAACAAATCCAACCTCACCAGTGATTTTCCTCTAATCACTAAGCTTACAAAAAGATAATAGAAAACTGAAGTAAAGCTCAAGATAGCTAGATACACTTGAATGTGCTAAGAGAATTGAGAGCAATAATATGAGAAATATGAACTATGATCAGTATGCTTTTCTATTTTAGGCACAAATCGATCTCTTGGTGTTCATATATTTATTTGCAGGCTTCTGAATCAATATAGACGTTGGAAATCCTCTTGTAACCGTTGAAGATCTCTTATGAACGTTGAGAATGATTTTCTTCCCGTTTTAGTATCATTGAATTCGTCAAAATATTATCTGCTGAGCTACTAGTCGACTGGAAGAGTTAATAGTCGACAAGTGCTAGTCTACTGGAACCTGTATTAGTCGACTGGAGCAAACATCTTTGCTGATTATAGTCGACTGGAAATATTTGTAGTCGACTGGAACAAATATTTTTGCTAATTATAGTCGACTGGAAATGTTTGTAGCCGACTGGAGCTAACGAAAATAATCTCCGCTCTTCGAATAGTCGACTGGAATGATTGTAGTCGACTGGAAATGTTGGTAGTCGACTGGAATGAGCCCCACTATATAGATATGTTAATTTTCAGTCGACTGGAAATGTTTGTAGTCGACTGGAATTTCTCCAACGGATAAATTTGAAGATAATCTTCGATCTTCCAAGATCTCTATCCATAATTTTCACTAAGATCATCTTTTGCACGTTGTCTACCTTCTCTTGATCATAGAAGATTATTACTGACTTGATTCCATGATATTTTATCTCTTTGACTTTTATAGATTGAACTTTGAACATGTCTATCACTTACATCCTTGGAAATTATCACTTGAAATTGCATTAGTCCTTTAATTAAAATCCTGAAATAATTTCTTAACAAATTCTAATATTTTATAATTATCAAAACATAAAGGAATTTTTATTTGTCAACCACCATTGGTCCAACAGACTTAATAAAACTTCAGCATTTATATTTACCAATAATTAAAAAATTAATTGATTTGACTGATTCACCTATAAAATCATTTAAATTTTTGGTTCGATTTTTAATTTTCGAGTTCAAATAACTTTAATAACTCTTTGTTGTTAAAAACTGATCAGTTTATTAATTAATCAGTCAATTCTAATAAATTAATAAGTTTTTATAAACTAAAATAAATCGATTAATTTTTTTTAATAGTATATTTTTTAATTTAACTTCAAATTTTTCTATTGACAAGAACAATCTATTTAACTCATATTTTAAATTCTTTAATTTTATTTAATCTTTAATCGATTTTACAATTGTTTAATATTAATTAAACTTTTTAAATCTTAAATTTCTTATTTTATTAATTTAACTTTTTGTTCGATTTTTAAAAAAATTATATTTACCGAAAATGCAATCACGAGATCTAAATAGAATATCAAAGTTTTTCTTCTTCTTTTTTTGTGTGTGTCAGTATTCGCAAGATTGATCTTTCACATGCAACCTAAGCACCACAAGCGAGATAATGCAGTAAGATCATGGATTGGTTACTTGCAGAGGCAAGTCTTTGGACTTTTGTTCTAGGATTTGGCTGCAGATCAACTCGTGAAAGTTCCGACGAAGAGCTAAAGAGACCAAAACCTAAGCCAACTCTAGTAGAAGTCAACCACACACATTGTCGTCACTCGTTCATGTCCTTTCTGGGTTTTCTAGGATTCCCCAAAGTCAAACCCATGTCGACAATACAGAATTACTTGGCTTCCCTCACTTTGAAGCAACCACTATAGAGCTCCTCGATCGCCGTCGTCTTCTTGTGGTGAAGGATAGGCTTCTCGTCTTTTATAATATTACCCACTGAGTCTTGTGTTCTTATCACAGCAATCGCAGTACACTTTGTTTGTCTATTTCTTCAACTGAATTTATCAACCACGTCTTCATGCATTTACAGAGTCTGGCTTGACTTTCGGGCATTAAATACCTTTTTGTTTAGATGCACGGAATCTAGCTGTCACCATTGACTATGATGATAGCAAGCTTACATTTCATTTATGGGACAAGATACTCTGTTCAATATTATTCTGTTTTATTCTGTCTTATAAAATTTTAATTATTTATTTTATGAGACTCACGTGGGATCTACGCAGGACTTACGTAGGACCTACATAAATAAATGATTGAAATTTATTGGACACAATAAGATATCATAATATTAGAAAGGAGATCTAGACTCTCCATTTCTAATGTCAAGAGCAGGAAAATAAGTTATATAAGTACATTAAATCTAACAAAATGATTTTCATGACATGATATGAAACTAGGAACTGCCCTCAAATATTTCTTAAAAAGTCTAAATTAGTTCCTACCGTTATGTATAGTATTACTTTATTTTTTAACATTTTTAAAATGGTATTAATAGCACCATAAAATTTAAATGATATATGATTTATAAATTTAGCAAATAAAGCCGATATAGAAGTTATATAAAGGTTAAAGTCTCCTGCAGTTGCTCATATCAATCATAAGCATAAAAAAATCCCTGACCCATTAGGGAAGCTTATGTATTGAGAAAATTGTAGAAATATCTAATCTGTGTCTCGGTGAGCACTTTCTACTAAAGGTTTTGGAAGATTCGGAGACGTTTAGAGCTAGAAATCGAAATCAAAATCAGAGATGGAACCGAAATCCAGATATTCTGTATTAATTTCGTTTTTAATCATTTCATGTAGATCTGGGATACGTAATAAAACTTATATTATGTATTACATGTGGTATCAATTAAGCAATTTGGATCTAATAAAAATACGATCTTAAAAATAATTTCTTTAAGTATCAGCTAAAGTCGTTATTTTCATCTTAGCATTTCACGAAAAATTTTAAATAAGCTCACGCTCTTATCATTGTTACTACTTTTAGATGTAATTAATACTATTTTAGTGATGATAAGATTCAATAAATACTATTTTAATAACATTAAAATGAAAAATGATACCAGAAATAATGCTGATGACTATGTGAAAAGTTGGAATGAAAATTACACATTTAACTTAATTATTAAGTAAATTATATTTTCTAATAATGATATTTAATAACTAAAGAACAAATAAGCTAAAATGGCATTATTGAACCCTAGTTCAATCAACAATACATGGTGGTGAGTAAGGTGGAAATGGGCCACCTTAATTCATCTATACTGCCAAAATGAGAGAACAAGACAAAGATGAAACTGCATGCATAATTGAAAAAGATAACTTGTGCAAAAATGTGAAGAACCATATAAAGGAGCTGAGCATTGATTCATGAAAGATTTTTAAGCAGCACTCGTAAAACACCCCAACTTTTTACCTACAATTGTCAAGTTTTTCAAAAGCATCATCAGTTTCTACTACTTACAAGTTCAGAAGGTAAATGTTGGCAATGACCTTGGCATGCAAAGAGCACATTTAACACACAAATTTTAAGAGGGTCCTAAAATTCTTTGAATCAATCTCCAACACAAATCTAGGGTTTAAGTGTTTGTAAAATCTTTTTTTTTTACTTTGGCCTACTTCAGCTCCCCGTTTGCTTTTGTTTGATTCATCAAAGCAATAACTCGAATAATGTATTTCGAAATGATTTTAGCAGATCCTATTTGTAAGAGTTCATGGTAACTTCTCAAGGTTTAGAGATTTACCTTTTAAACTTCGTTTGCTCCTTTGAATGAGTTTTTTCAAGGTATCCAATGCCTCCTTTGTTATAATTGTTCCTTATATCTTCTCAAACATTTTATAATTCACTCTTTAATGAATGAAATATGATGTCTTCCTGTACTTTTCTTACTCTTATGGTTAGTTACATTCTTCGCAACACTTCCAATCTCATTTTTCATGAGCATCTTGTAGTAATTAAAAAAAACTCTTATGTGAATGCACTATTGATTTTTTTTTCTTTTAAGAATGAGAATTGAAGTTTAGACTGAGTTGTTCTTTTTTATGACTAATACAATTTTCATAGGTTACTTCAGCATGCTCCATCCACCTTGATGAAGCTGAAGGAAATCAATCCCATACAATACAAACTCACGCCCATACACAAACTCAATCACATACACAAATGTTTACATAAAAATCATTTTGTAGATGAAACCAACTCCAAATCAAGCATGGACACGCACATTTTGGCAGTAAAGGAGAGCACGGAGAAGACGAAAATACCTTGACAAAAATTGCCGAAGAAGACAAAAACACCTTGACGAAAACTACCAAAGAAGACGTAGTAGCTTCACATGAAAGACACAGCAATTCCACGGAGAAGGCGCAGCAGCTCCAGATGACAATGTAGCTCCACACGACGCAGCGGCAGATCTAGAGGAGGAAGAAGGAGGAAACGGTAGGTGGGGTTAATGGCACTCGGGTAAACGTTTTAAGGTTTTGTTATACTTAAAAACGTTTAGCAAAAGCAGAAGCAAAAGTAGAAGCAGACGACGGATGACAATTTATTGCTTTAGAATTTACCAACAGATATTTTCCGTCGGCAAATTCTGCCAACATTTCTCGCCTTATTTATCGACGATAATTAAATAATGTCGTCGTCATTTCATTATATTCCCAATTTCACGGCGGATATTCCTACCCCTGCTAAGCAAAAATTTTCCAGACAACTTTTCTGACGAATATAGGACTTCCGTCGGTAATTGGCAACGGTTTTTGTATCGTCGGTAATTTTTCGTTGCTAATTCATACTTTTCTTGTAGTGTAAATTTGTAGAAAGTTGATAAAACAATCTTTTTAATATATAAATTTATTTGCATTATTTACTACCATTTTTACAATTACTGCATTAATCCCCAATTGTAATATAATCAGCAATGTCTAATTTAAAACTTTAACTTGATTCTTTCGATTCAGAAATGCCTGCACTAAATTGTCATGAAATAACAATATTTGCAGTTTTGAACGAATTGGCTTATGATGCATTTTCTAATTGGGATTTCTAATATATT
>JANTPM010000001.1:1571503-1581638 GCA_025434745.1 Erythroxylum divaricatum
TGAAATAGGAGAAATAAGTTTGTTTTTGATGTTTGACTAGTGTGGGCATGTCACCCTTATGGGATGCGTGTTCGGATGTCGCTTAGGATGTCAGGCCTGTGACTCGCAAGGGCAGAGTCCCAACACTTAATGAGCAACAAAATACTACTTCAGTATAAGAACAATTTAGAATTGGGGCCCAACACTCTTTGTATCAAAGAATGAAGTTGAACCGATGTTGGCTAAGGAGGGTTCATTGAAACAACCCTACAAGATAATACGCACGCTCAAGTCTTATAATTTTCCACAAGAGTTAGGCTCTGAAAACGGGGTCCAGTAGGTTATAAGTCTAAAAGGAAGAAAAATAGTGCAGCATCTGTCAAATAAACTTACTATTTTAGAATTTAAGGGATTTGAATTCCTATAATAAGTTGATGAATTTAAAGGATTACCTCATCCTTAAGGGACTTTATTTTGTTAGTCTCATATAGATCAAAATAAAATAGAAGTTTATAGCTAAGGGAATATGGTTCTTGAATAAGAATTGGATCACCATTTCATTATGAAGTACCCTCTTAAGCTTGTGGTCACCGCTATCATCTATGTTACTAATTAGGAGTTCCAAAGCAGCTAGTTGCATACAGCATTAGAGAGAATTAGTTCTAGCATATGCTTCCCTTGGTTGCTGATTACGGACTTCAATTACATCTTAACTACATCAAAAACTAAGGGAGGCAAAGCTCCTACAGGTACTATTAAATGTCTTATCTCATAAGTACCTTGAGACTCATTGGTCTAAAGTATAATTAACATTATTATGGATGAGCAAATTATAAGGACAATGTTTTAAGACAAATTCTCTTATGTTTCATAATCTTGGTTAAACATATTGATCAGATGCTATTATTGGTAGAATATTCTTCAAAACAAAAAATGAGAGATTAGAGGGAAAGTATGAAAGATATGGAAGAACTCATTATTGTTTATTGATAAAATTCATATGCATATTATTGGAACATATGATCCTATAAATAACTAGCGGTTTTTCTCAAGTTTATGAATACATCTTCCCAAGAATTTAGTAGTGGCTCTAGGATTGATTAGATGAGATGTAGTGGGAACTTAATGATAGAGTTATGGCCCTATTTTTGAATTTGGTTATCTATTTTTATCATAATTCTTTTCTTACAAGCTTTTTGGTATGATTTTCAACACTTTCTGAGCTAACAAAATTTTGCAAAAACTTTTATTTGGGCTATTTTAGGTTCATCTAGAAATTAAAGCAGTTTTTCCACATACCCTTTCAATAACTGTATATGATATGTACATATTCAATAAGATGTTTATCATAAATTTATGTCTACATTTTGTTCTTAAATATACCAAGGCACTTAGATTTCTTAAAGTTTGCAAATCTAAAAAAGTTCAAAGTTGTTATTATGGATTGCGTAGTACAAACATGATTTTATATGAGGTGGTAGGAGAGTGAAAGTAGTATGATCTTGTTTGACCATATCGAAGAATGCCAATGCTAGTTGGAAGAATAACAAGTGTTTCGAAGTAAAGATATACAAACATGATTGTAGTTGTTTCACATCTAACAAACCAAAATAGTTTTTAGCAAGATCTTGATGAGATATTTTAAGGACATAATTCTTTAAAAACTCAATATATTTACAACTAATATGGTTGAAAAATGTAAAGATAAGTTAAATATATTTGTTAAATTTAGGTTGTATGGAGAATCAACGAGGAGATTAAGAAAGAAGATGCCAACAAAATTTGTGAGTGAATCTTTAAGTTGGAGTGGCATGTACATAAATTAAAAGCGAGCAATCTTAAATCAGCAACATAGTTATAAATGTAAAAGAATCATAAAACTTCTTTATTACAATTTAAAAGATTATACATTTACTTTAAAGACATAAAGAGATGATGAAGGCACTTGAAACCAATATCTAGGTTTGGAAGAGTGTTTCTTAAAGACAAATTTATAAGGCTAGTTGCTAAGTGTAATTAGGAGGGATGTACCAATTAACATGGGTTGTTATAAATGTAGAAAACACCAACTTATAGAGTTAGTTTATAAATCTTCTTGCATCTAACCTAGAATTAAATAATGGAGAAAGATTTATAGTAATATATGATATTTAAAAGGAAACTTGTTTTTAATATTGTCATTTGATTTAAATATTGCCTTTATATTTAGATTGACTTAATTTGTTTTAAATATTTTATCGATTAGTTTGAGATGTAGAGGTGACATTACCAAATGCCTTACATCGAATGTGCGCTACACACATTTACCATAATTAGCATAAGAACTATAGTGAAAATGACTTTAAAAGGTAGTTTCAAACTTGTGCATGGTCTACTTATGTAGAAGATATCAACGAGCAATTTATGAGGCTAAAAAAAATAAAACTCAGTCTTATACGAATATCTAAATAAGAGGTGGATAAGATATAATCAATCATTTAGATCCAAATATCTTAGTTGACAATAATATAGGTGACATATTCAATGGATGGTTCTTGCCTAACAAAGAAAAATTAATAATTAGTATACTTGAAATAATAAGAACATAGTAATAAAGAGGCATATAAACAACAGACAATATATATGTAGATGAAAAAACATCATTGCACTAACAGTTGTAAGTAATATAGAAAAGAAGTAAATGCTGTGCAATAGAGAATAGTCTGAAATAGAGATGAGGGATATAAAGTTTTAAAGGGAGATGAAAAACACATTGCTAGAATTGGTAAGAAATAAATATGTAATTACAAAGGCATGTGATATATATGGCTACCATTTAAACATGTCATCTATGTTATTCATCACTTTATAAAAAGGTTGAGATTTGTATAGATGATTGCTACAATAAGGCTTGATTCCTTAATGCTTATAACCATATATTGCAGCCTATAAAAGGTACTACTTTTTGGCCAACAACTGATTATAATCAAATATGCTCACCATCTAAAAAATTTATATCAAGGAGATCCAAAAAGAGCAAGAAGAAAAAATAAATTTAAGCCAAAGAAGGTGTGGCATCCAAACAAATTATCTCAAAAGGGTTAAGTGTGAAAATGTAAAATCATAACAATTTTGTACAAGACTCAAGGTAATAAATCAAAGAAGCCAAAAAATATCAACAAAACTATCTTCAATTGTGAATGACTTTTGTTTTGAAAAATAAATATTTTCAAGTATGTATATGAATAAAATGTGAATGACTTTTATTGGGCATATTTTGTTCAAGTCTATAAATTAGATTCTTTTAGAGGTCTAAAATTTGCAAATGAGACGTCATCATAACTGTATGAAATGCAAATATTGTGCTATTTGAAAAATGTTTCACAAGGGTGTGTTCGTTGACTTTTATTTGATTGTCGTATCGCTAATATATGTTATTCGTGTTAACAAGATATTGTTATACCTAGTCAACAAAGCAATAATGCAAGTTTCATCTATAATATTTATTCATGTAAATAATAACAAGTTTATGTAATATACTAAATACAAGATTGCTAGTAGGTTGGTAACTCTGCACATGGCCAAAAAAATATTGAGATGTTGATCCTCATACATTTAAGTGGTCATTTGAATTAAATGGTTTAAGGTTTAAAGGAAATCAAGTATATATTTAAAACAGTTACAAGTTGAAGCTAAGAAGAGTGCATCATTAGAAAAAAGTGGATAGTCATCATAAAAGCAAGTTTCTTAGTCTAGTGCACCTTAAAGAATGAAATATGGAGTATAACAAATAACAATGAATATGATTACATGTGACTGAATTTCACATATTAAAAGGAAAATTTATTGGCAAGTTAAACTTATTTCATTTCATATATCATCTGATAACTAGTTGTATATGAATTTAAATAAATTTTTATTGCTTCAATATTGTATATTTTGTGACTGTTGTTTATGTGATCATATGACAAATACATTTTCTTGGCTCGTTTACTATTGATATATTACATGTTGTCACTTACTTAGCCTTTTCTAAATGCGTTTTGTTTTACCACTTGCTAGCAATACTAAAAAATGCATTGTTTGAGTATACCATTTAAACTTAACAAATTAATCTTGACTTAGCCTGATTGAAAGTTGATGAGTCAAGCTTGTATTGATCGAGTTTCAAACTGAACTCAAACCTAAAGGTTCAAGTTAACAATCTGAACCCCTTCTTAATGATGATATTATTTTGGTTTAACTTTGCCAAATGGCATCATATTGATTTAAGATTTTAAGAAACTTTAGACCAAAATAACATTATTTTTAAAAATAAATCCAAAATAATACCATTTGAGGCAGTTTAAACGACTCAAGCGGCATGAATTGAGCCTGATCAAGCAACTTTAGTTTAAGTTTAAGCTACCTATTGGAGGGGTTAGGTTAGGCCAGGCTAAGGGCGAGCTATCATTTGTCATCCCTATTACCACTTACTCAATATACATGACAAGTGTTAATACAAAACAATTTGAACATAAATTTGAACAAAATGACATTACCATCATTGATTTGTCATTCATATTATTGAACAATGTCGATACAAATAGGCATAACCATATAATTTAATAACAATTTTAATCAAAAATGCATTGACAAAATGATTAATGAAATATATAACAATTTTCTTATAATAGAACTAAAAATTACAGTTAAAAAAGTATAACAATATCTAGTAACATAAACTTTCAACATTTTTCACTTTTACCAACAAATAATGTCTTTCTCCATGAGTTTTATTAACTCCTCAATCTCTTTAATTTTCTTTAATTTTTCATATTTGATGTTGTTAACAATCAATTGACTAACTTAATTTCATAATGAGTATCACTTTAGTCAACCTTATCCCAACCTCCTTTTAAAAAGTTACTTCTTTTTTAAACTTAAGAGTTATTTCAACAACCTATTAAGAAATTTCTCATTATATCGGTAAAAAAAATTTGCATCTCCCAACTTGTACACAAATAAGTCCAACCATTTTACATAAGAAACAAGCTTCTTCACTTTATAAAGAAATGTCATTGACAACTCACTGACGGGATAATTAAGTCATTTATAAAATCTCCTTCATGGATCATAACCATTCCACAAAGTCTTTAGTTGAGCATTTAACCTATAAATCATATTTAGACATTGGATTTAGATGTTGTACAAGTTGATAATGAAGATTCCATAGAGATTACGCAAATAATAACCTAATATGTGTATAAAACAAATCTTTTGATATCATTTATATATAATAGAGGATTTATTTAAAGATAGACGACTAAAAATTTATGAGGTTGATTACATTTATTTTATAATATGTGAAACTAAGAGAAATTAACTAAAAATGTCAGTCAACAAAAATAGTACTAATAAAGCATATGGACAAGCAAAACATAAATATATGAGACAATATAGATATGTAACTACTTAAAGATATACTATCATGATAAAATGCACCCCAACTAGAAAAGTAAAAGATTTGATGGCAAAGAGACAAGTTATTGGACAGTTATTTAATCAAGTAGGAGAAAATATAAATTGGTTACAACGAGGATGATGAAAGATAGGTTGTGATACAATAATGAGATGGTGAAGGTGAAGAATAAGAGGAAGAGGAAAAGAGAGAGAGAAAGAAGGAATTATCGGTGGTCCAATTTGATATGTAATTCTCCAAATAAGAGAGTTTAGTATGCATTAGTGAGACCTACATTATGAAGGGTGCCATTACCAATATTAAAACATCCATATTAGTAAATAATGTTATAAAACTTTACTACATTTAAGAATTCCTTCAATTTAAAATTGAATTTGTGATAATTATAAAGCGTTAGTGTTGTTTCTTAGCACTCTTAAAAGTTAAGTCATGAGTTAAATTTTGATATAAACTTTGAAGTTCAGAAGGGTCTTTTAACTAAATATTTTCCTTTAGTCATATAAACATTGATAATGGACAAATACGTTTGGTCATTTAGTATGTACTGTAGGAAAACCATTCCCTCAAAGTTTCTCCTTATATCTTTTATCCTCTAGCTTTATATAAAGCATAATTGATGAATTCCATAAGTGTTGTAACTTTAATAAGAGGGTCCTCATGAACTAACAAGGAAGTCATCATTAACTCAACTAGTTGGCTCTCTATCAATTATGTAACTAAAATAAATTTGTTAACTCTCTCGTATCCTTGTACAGAGTGAAATTAGATTGGAAATCTTCATTTATTATGGATGCCTTAGTTAGAACATCATAGCTTATTGAAACTAACTGGTGCCATTTGCTGCTTATCTTACTTCAATTGTTTCTATGCTTTTGCAATATAATTTCAAGATTGAATTGTAGACTTCTACATCTCGTAGACCAACTTGAGCATTCATTTTATAAAGGCAAAAGGTCTGAATCTCCTCTAACTTTTCGTATAAAGTCCATAATAACTCATAGTGTTATCTTTGGTACTAATTTGCATAGTAACTTTTACAAATGGTATGATTTGTACAATTTAAAGATGTTTGATAAAATTAACTATTTGGTATTAGTTGTTTATATGTAAAAATGACTTATAAAGGCATGACTTAAAAAATTTTAAAAAAATGAGTATTATATCTTAGTATTTATTTGAAAAGTTAATCACAAAACCTAAACGTTTGTTAAAATTTTAATTATAGTCTGAATTTTAAAAAGTAACAATAAAATGCCCAAACTTTCATTTTTTTAAATTCTAGCTCAAACTTTAAAAAGTGGCAATAAAATGCTCATACTTTTAATTTTCTTCAACTATACCTTTACATTATTTGTTGGACTCCGGATGCCCTCAGCCATTTGTTTTTCGTTTATTCTTCTGACATCCCAAACTACTATGACATTGTAGCATACTACACCAGTAAACACTTCATTTTTAGTTCGTTTTGACATCGAGGCTGCGTAATCTGGGCACCTAGAGAACAAACTAAAAATGAAGAAAAAAAACTTACATTAAAGCGTAAGGTCGTCGAGACTGTATAATCTGATTAAGGTCATTTTTAAACAATAACGTTATTTTAATTATATGATTAAACAACATCGTTTCGTTAATCTTCATTTGTTATGTTAATTTTGACTAATGTGTATTAATAGTTAAGGTTTCTGAAATACATGACAAGCCACATTAGCAAATTTAATGGAAACACTAACGTCGGGCTAGAATTTAAAAAATTGAAAGTTTAAGCATTTTATTGCTATTTTTTTATGTTCAAGGTAGAATTGAAAAATTAAAAGTTTAGGCATTTTATTGCTATTTTTTAAAGTTTAGGCTATAATTGAAAAATTGACGACAGTGGCTTTTTTGGTAATTAGCTCTTATTTGAATATTCTTATAAGAATTTAGATAGAGTAAAAGAAGTGAACAACATCATTTCATAGTTAAAGAAAGACGTATATAATGGGATGATAACTTTTTGTATATTCTAACTCAAATTTGTTATTAATTCAACTTCAAAAAATAAAATTAAATATATTAAATCTAAATAATAAACTTATTATCTCTATATATCTATATCTTTGTCTCTCTGAGTAATTTGTAATAACTTTTATATATAATAGGAGTGTTTTCAAAATCAACAGATTAAGTTCAATTTGCCAACCCAATTAGCTAATTACCAAACATAATTATGAGTTGTTTGATATGGTCAGACAACTAATACCTTTCAATATGCCAAAAAATAACCGATAAGTCATTTACCAAACAAGTCCTATCTTAGGTTTCCATAAGATCTTTGTCAGGTAACTATTAACCTATGATGCTTAATGATAGTTGTAGGTTACATAATAATTTAATAAGCATTTTAGTATGTTTTTAGTAGTTAATTAATTGATTCATATATTTTTAGGTTTAGAATTGTGCTAATTGGTTAAATATGTGTGTTTTGAGTGATATATAGGTTAGAGCACGCTATTGAGCTTTAATTTTGTATATTTGAGGTGCCTTGATGTGTTTATCAGTATTTGAGATCAAATATCGAACAACGGAGAAGATTTGGACGAAGCCCGACGGAAGATCCAAACCTACGATCGTGGCCTCCGCCTATGAGACAACAAACACATACTAGCTTCTAAACTCAACTTTTTGAGGGATATTTCGGACTTTTTGCCCCCGGGTAAAACCCAGTTTTTTACCCTAAATAAAAAAAAGACTGTAAAGGATAGAGGAGAACTCTAATTTTGGTGCCTCCATTTTGCTACATTGGGAAAGATCTGACGAAGAGGAAGAAGGAAGAGAGAGAAGAAGAGAAAGACGAAAGTGGAGCTTAAACTGCTTTAACCTCCAATCCTCCAAGTTACTTTCTTTTTGTCCATCTTTTATTTCATATATTTGATGTATGAGATAGGATTGATGATGATGAATCTTGGGTTAAAGATGTATTAACTTTTCTTTAGGGATTTGTTCTTGATTTAATATTAATCTAGTTGTTTTTATGTTAATGCATTTGGGTGTTGTGATTATTTATTATAATTGCATGCTTCGGTAATAAATCAAAAGAGTGAACTGAATGTAAGATGTTCGGGTTGGTTAATGAGAGTTAAACAACCTAATAAACTATGAAAATAATCAAATAGGTAATTATATAGAGAAAGATCTTGTGTGAGAAGCTAGTGGTTTAATTGAATGTTTAATATTTAATTAAGTTGTGGGCTGATTGTTAATCGAGAGATTACATGTTCGATAATGCAACTTAATTAGGGTCTATTAATTAGGACTTAGTGATGATAACTTGAGAGAG
Organism: Erythroxylum divaricatum; assembly: GCA_025434745.1. Classification (NCBI taxonomy): domain Eukaryota; kingdom Viridiplantae; phylum Streptophyta; class Magnoliopsida; order Malpighiales; family Erythroxylaceae; genus Erythroxylum; species Erythroxylum divaricatum. Next base: position 1,580,239 of record JANTPM010000001.1, read on the forward strand.
AGTAATCTATCATTCGATAGTCTAGAATCAACACTACATTAACATAAAAGTGACTAAGTAAGTATTAATGATAAGATAAATCCCCTTTTCCATAATTTATTAATCTTCCTTGGTTGAATTCCAATTGTCATTTGATGGTGCTCAATTTTGGTTTCTTGTGTTAATTTTATGAATTCATTTTCAAGCAACACCTATTCGATTCTTTACTTTTTCGTTTAGTTTTTATTTTAATAATCCTTTTAGATCTTAGATAACTTAGAATTAAATTAGTTCACCAACTCCTCGAGAGATTGACACCTCATATAATACATTCACGACCCGTGCACTTACAGTATATTGAGGGTTTTATAAAATTAAAACTTGCTCAACACTTAACATGCCATCTTATGCAATTTTGGTCACATGAACGATGACATAGTTGTTATAAAAAAGGTGCGATTCCTCTCCTATGTTTTGCACAACTCACATTACTATCTATGTGGCTAGAATTGCATTACTGGCACACCATATGTCCCAAGTTAATAATGTTATGATGGAGATTTGATAAAAATCTAATGGAGTTTGGTTTAATGGTGTAAATCACATTATTTTGTAAAATGTTAAAGTACATTTGGGTTTGGAAAAACTAGAAGGAATTTTCATGGTTTGAGGCCAATAGTCCATATTCGGTTTTTGTTCAAGTTGGTCGGCCCTCTTTCGAAGTATCTTTTTTTCCTTTGTTTCCTCTAGCTTTACCACGGTACTTGTACTCTGTAATTTAGGCACTAGAGTTATCTTATTAGCACGGCTTTTATGTGCTCAACACTTTTTAGCAAGAGACGTCATGGTCTCCTTTGCATGTCTCATTTTTTTTTTCAGGAAATAACCTCTTCTAGCCAGATCCAGATGTTGAAGTGATTGCGTTATCACCGAAGACCCTTTTGTCCACAAATAGGTTCATGTGTGAGATCTGCAACAAAGGCTTCCAAAGAGACCAGAATCTATAGCTTCACCGTCAAGGCCATAACTTACCATGGAAGCTTAAACATCGACGAAACAAGGCACCACGCAAGAAGAAAACATGGTGAGAAGAAGTGGAAGTGCGAGAGATGCTCCAAGAAATATCCAGTACATTCTAATTGGAAAGCCCATGTGAAAACTAGTGGGACTAGGGAGTATAGATGCGACTATGGCATTTTGTTCTCCAGGTTCTTAATCAATTTCTCTGGTTTTGTATATTCAATTACATGATTGTGATTTTAGGCTGAACATGTTTGCCTTGGAGTTCGTGCTCTTTTGAGGAAGCTTGAGCTCTGAAGATGTTATCGACGTCACTGGCGACGGAGTATTAGTTTCCAGTGCTTCAAGACCGCGGTGGAGGGTGAATGCGTGCCGTAAACTCCCTGGCATCTCTGACAACT
>JANTPM010000001.1:1612600-1627640 GCA_025434745.1 Erythroxylum divaricatum
CCCTTTTTCCCTTGATGCTACAGGTGGCTCGATAATTTGGAGGAGTATCAAAGCGACTTGGCCCCACATGCTTCAGAGAATGAAGTAGATGACAGGGGACGGTTCCAGAACGAGATTCTGGCTCGATCCTTGGATCGATGACTGCGACCCCCTTCTTTCTCATGCAGTGGCATCGATCCCCCCTGGAATGCTTGAGCACCGAATGCACCATTTTACCACCACTACTGGTAACTAGGATTGGGCCCTTTTTCAACATTTTCTTCCTTCGACGTTTTGTTTGGCCATTGTACGTATCCTTCCACCGACACCATCCCTAGGGTTGGATAAACTTCTATGGGGCCATATAGAGAATGGGCAGTTCACGACGTCATCAGCTTACTCCATGATCTTACAGCACGAGGACACTATGGGCAATGCCGCTTGTAGGTCCATCTGGAAGTGGCAGGGGCCCCAACGAATCCGCGCATTTCTTTGTCTCCTTTTACACGACAAGCTTTTCACTAATCAACAACGAGTCCACAGAAGTCTCACTACGGATGTGACCTGCTATCATTGCCATGTCGAGGAATCCGCTCTACATGTCATTCGGGACTGTCCAAAAGCCCACAGTCTTTGGGCTAGGTTCCCACCTCAGGTTATCACAACTGAATTCTTTTCCTTGGACCGCAATGATTGGCTCATTACGAACCTCCACATACACAGGGAAGTGGGGGGATTCGACTGGGTTATTATTTTTGGCACCGCATGTTGGTTTCTCTGGTCCTGGAGGAATAGGGCCCTCTTAAAGCATCTCTTCTCCTGGCCGCTATCACCAGAGCAACCAATGCTGGAATATGTTCACCACATTCACCAGGCAGCTATTTGGCAACAAATAACTCAACTGAGCAATGGCACTCGTCGGGAGCTTCTGATCGGTTGGAGTAAACCTTCCCCTGGCTGGGTGAAACTTAATACCGATGGCGCCTACAAAGGATCCAGTTCTTCGGCCACAGCAGGTGACCTGCTGCGCTACAGTTCTGGCGCTTGGCTGGGAGGCTTCGTCCATAATATTGGCAGATGTTCCCCGTTATCTGCAGAATTTTGGGGAGTGCATTCGGGCCTCAAGCTAACATGGGCTCTGGGTTACCACCATGTCGTCCTCGAAGTGGATTCACACGAAGCGACTGATCTGCTCTCTTCTCCGCAGGCGAGGGCATCATCCTTAAACCCTTTAGTGTTGAGCATTCATGAACTCCTTTCTCGTAACTAGGTCGTTATCCTTAGGCATATTTACCGCAAAGGTAACCGATGCACGGACTGGCTTGCAAATTTTGCAGAATAGTTCTCCTTAGGGATCAGTTCTTTTGAGCACCCACCTAGGCGATGCATACCTCTCCTTGTTGAGTATAAATCGGGGGTCTGTCACCCAAGAATTATCATGTAATTTGTTATGTTTTTCTTCTATTAAAAAAAGAGAGAAACAAAGTCTCGTATTCAACAATTGTTATTGTTAACGAGCAAGGTGCTTCTAATAAAAGAATGATTTAAGCGGATCGAGTTGCCAATCAAGCTTGACGCTTGCACCTAGAGATAGTAATGGACGGTCCATCTTTTAAATTAAAGTATAAAATAATGTTTTTCTTTTATAATTGGATCAATGTTTTGACTGTCCAAACTCAGGCTTGTCTGAGGTCAATTAAGCTTAAGCCTTGCCTATAGAAATGGCAATGGATTGGCCCATGGGTCAATTAAGCTAATTTTTTTAAAAACTTTTTTTAAATTAAAAGTATAAAATAACGTTTTTCTTATTAGATCTAGTCTTGAGATACCCAAGCCTAAGCTTGTCTGAGGTTAAATAAAATGATGTTATTTTGCTTAAAATAGTTGAGCTTCAGGTCAGTCTGAGCTTGGAATTAGTCACATATTGCTTCACTATCATCCCTACCTACTTAACCCGGTTTGAAGTCAATGGGCTAGACTCAATTTGACCAAAATTTGGGCTTTTTTTTTCAAAAAATCAAGTCTCAGATCAAGCTTGAGCTCGGGATACCCAAACCCAACTCGATTAAAGGCTCGATAATTATTAAAAAATGATATTGTTTGGTAAAAAATGATATTTTTTATTTTAAAAATAAAAGTAAAATCAAGTCTAACTAGGTCTAGTTTGGCTCGAGCTCAACCTTGGCTGCCTCAATCCCAAGCCCGAGCAAAAGTTGTCCGGTCAATTTTGGCCTTATCCGACCCATTGCTCCCTCCTAAAAGTAGAATTCTTGTTTTGACCTCTCTTTTTAGGTTAGTCTACGAATAGGGATAGTAATGGGTTGGATTGAGCTAAAGCCCTACAATTAGGGGCCCAAAGCCCACGTAGGCCGTAGGTAGCCCCACTCGAACCTTTTTTACGTAAGTTTTAAGATAACATATATTATTATATTTGGTATTAATTTGCAACATAATAGTTATAAAATGACACCGTTTCACTTTCAAAAAACCTAATTACTATTTGTTCATCCCATGACACGTGGCATGTTAACTATGCAATTATAGCCGCAAGAATGTTGATGTGATTTTATTTATATTTTATGTAAATTTAGATTATTGATATAATAAATAAATAAATAACAATTAACATTGATTTAATTAATTATATTTTTCAAAAAACTATAAATTTGTTAAAATTTTGATTAAAAAGTTATATGTATAAACAAAAAAAAGATATATTTTTTAATTTTAATAATTTAAATAATTTAAAAATAAATTTTACAATTGTTGTATCAATATCAACGTGACCATAATTATACAATTGACATCACACAAAGACTATTTTTTGTAAAATGTTAAGAGATAATTTTACCTTTTGTACCATATTAATATTTAGAAATAATATCTCTACCGACTAGAAGTAAAATTACATACCACTAAAGTTTTTCTGAACTCGTATGTCAACAAAATTTCTATAGAATGTTCATGTCATTTCATTATATTGACAAAATTTTTAAAAAATTCAAAAGTGTTACATGTGGTAATAATTGTTAGCATGAAGATCAATGATGTGAGATTTGAAAAAGAAATGTAAAAATTAAGTTTGAGAATACAAATTATGTGGAAGAAAATGACAAACCAAAATTTGGTTTGTCATATTTCAATGATTATTCTCTTGATGAGTCTGTAAGACAATTGACCATATGGTAATATTTTGAGAATGACAATTTTTGCCTCGCTTATTTTTGTTTGAGTTGATTGGGTTTTAATTTAGGTTTGAATCTTTTTGAATCTTGAATTTTGAATTAGACTCGACCTTAAATTGTTCAACTTGACCTTGCTAAAAACTCGAGAATTTTTAAGAAAACGCTATCTTTTTAATAAAAAGGTGCATTTTTAATTTTTAAAAATTAAGCTTCGAACATAATTGAGATTTAGATAATGGGTCTAAAAACAAAATTTCAAGCTCCATCCGACCCACTGCCAAGCCTAATAAGGTTTCAATTACAATAATAATAATTCAGTAAAAATTTTGTTGATACGCAGAATTAGAGGAGGTCTAATAGTCCGATGCATTACTCTTAATTTTGATTAAAAGCATATTATTCCTTAATGTTTTTGCTTTATGTTTGGGCCTGGCTTAAGACTTCAAGTTGAACTAATCCAATAAGGTCTAAGCCTAACCCAATTCACAATCTTAAGCCCAATATATCAACTTGTTTACTGCCCACCAATTTCAAGGTAACTTCCAAAAGGCCACTGACCCCCCAAAATTAGCCCTATTCAGTAGAACGCATCAATTCAGCATTTTATCGCTTCAAAGTTCATCAATGGCGTCACAAATGACCATCCTCACGCGCACTAAAACCCTGATCAAAACCCTAAACCCAGCAAAACCAATCTCCACTTTCACCTTCTTATCTCAAGAACCCCAACTCGCACCCGACCCAGGCCACTCCGATTCCCATCCGGTCACCGGCGTCACGCCGCTGCCACCCAACCCAGCTTCCGGAAGTCCGCTCTACAACGAGAACTGGCGCCATCCAAACCCATTTCCCAACTCGCCGCTGACTCAGTCCATAATCCCATTCGGGCTCCTGCATAACACCCCTGGAGGTCGCATGCATTCATTGGCGCAAACTCTTGATCTGAACTCGATTTTGAACTTGTTCGCCGATTGGATGACGTCACAACGGTGGTCGGATATCAAGGAGTTGTTTGAGTTCTGGATACGGTCGTTGGACAAAAATGGGAAGCCGAATAAGCCGGACGTGGACTTGTATAATCATTACTTGAGGGCCAATTTGATGATCGGAGCAACCGCCGGAGATTTACTCGACTTGGTTGCGCATATGGAGGATTTTGCAATCTCGCCAAATACGGCCTCGTTTAATCTGGTCTTGAAAGCTATGTTTGAGGCTAAGGAGACCGAGGCTGCCGAGAAGTTGCTCCAACGGTTAGCTATTCACTTTCTTTTTGTGCAATGAGAAAATGTATGAAGATAAATTTGCATTTGAGTTTTATATTGGGCCCTAAAGTCATATTCTTGTTTTGGTTTTTGATATTATTTGTCACAGAACGTAGTTATATGTTTGAAGTTTGAGTTGGGTCCCTGGTAAAAATCGTGTGTTAAATGGTTCAGGATGGAAGAGACGGGGAAAGAATCTCAGCCTAATGATGAATCATATGAGTTGGTTACATGCTTGCTGTTCTCTACTGACAAACTTGATGCCGCTTTAAATAACATTGATAAGAATTTGAAATCTGGGAACATCTTGTCCATGAGAGTGTTCGGTGATTGTGTTAAAAGCTGTGTTAATCATGGAAGATTGGACTCATTAGTGTCAATTATCGAGAAGTGCAAGGTACTTGACTAGTTTGACTAATAATTGAGTCTCCATGGTTAATATTATAGATATTATGATGCTTATGTTTTCTGTGGCAATGTTCACATTGTTTTCAGGCTACAGATCAGAATAAGGCTTTGTTCCCAAGTTGGAATATGTGCTTGGCAATTGCAGAAACTGCAATGCAAGCAGATAACGGCAAGTTGGCATATTACGCTCTTGAATTTATGGCCAAATGGATTGCTCGAGGTGAGAATGTGAGGCCTCCTGTCCTACTATCTGTAGATGAAGGACTCGTGGTCTCGGCACTAGGAACTGCTGCCAGGACTTACAATTCTACTCTTCTGGATGCATCATGGGCCATTCTTCGACGCTCTTTGCGTGGCAAGAAGGCCCCTAATCCAGAATCTTATATTGGGAAGATATATGCCTATGCATCATTGGGGAATTTACAAAAGGCTTTCAGTACCCTGCGGGAGTTTGAAACTGCTTATGGAAATTGTGACAGAGAAACAGAAGAACTTTTCTCCCCGTTTACCTCTTTATATCCTTTGGTTGTTGCTTGCTCCAAGAATGGTTTTGAGACTTTGGACTCGGTGTGTGTTTATTTGTCGTTGTCCTTATACCTTGTTGTCGATATCATATACACTCATTACATCTCAAACATTTAGATCATAACAGCTGAGTTTCTTCATTTTCTCCTATCCATTGTTTTTCAGGTATATTTTCAACTAGAGAATTTAAGCCGTGCAGAAACTCCATACAAATCTGTTGCTGCGCTTAATTGTATAATTCTTGGCTGTGCAAATATATGGGACCTTGACCGTGCATACCAGACTTTTGAGGCAATCGGCTCCTCTTTTGGGTTGACCGCTGATATTCATTCCTACAATGCTTTGATGTATGCATTTGGAAGACTCAAGAAGGTCATCACTTGAGTCACATCATCTCTTCTCGCTCTTTTTTTATCAAACACATGCATGCACACTCCTATAGCTGACATACTCATGGGTTCCCTGTTTTTATGTATTGCGGACTTTGATTCACACATTTAGGTGACATGTTCATGGGTTCTATATGTTGCGGACTTTGAAGAACTACCTTGCGAAGTCATTGGAGATGCACCAAAAAAATAAATTCTGCATTCTAGCATGCATGACATAACTGTTTGGTTCTGCAGAAAGTGCTATTTGTAAATTGTTTGTTCCATGTTATAGTTCGACTCACAGTCACACAGACTAAAAGGCATGCAGTTGCATACATGCAAATGTTGCATAGAACGATTGTCTCATGGGTTGCCTGTTTTTTCATATCCTTTATGTCCTCTTATTGAGAAAACTTCTTGTGATTTCATGCAGACAGATGAAACTTCAAAGGTTTTTGAGCACTTAATAAGCTTGGGGATCAAACCCAATGCAATGTCATACTCCTTACTTGTTGATGCTCATCTCATCAATCGGGATGCAAAATCTGCTCTCTCAGTCATTAATGAGATGGTATTACTCTCCTTTTACCTCATACCTGTCTCTATTAAGTTTTTGCCTCCAGTTTTAGTGTGTAATGAGTGCTTTCACATGGGAAACTAACTGGTGTTTTATGGACCTGTTTGACAGGTACCCGCAGGATTTGTCCCCTCGAAGCTAACTCTAAAAAGTGTTAGAAGGCGTTGCATTCGAGAGATGGACTATGAAAGTAATGACCTGGTGGGTGACTTAGCTAAACAGTTTAAAATACGATTGGGAGCTGAGTCTCGTAGGGACTTGCTGTTCAATCTGGATTATGGCACTGATTATGCTTCATAGGTAGAACAACTGAACTCTTGCTTTCATCTACAAATCTTATTGCTTTATTTTGTGTACTTGCTACTGTATGTCATAATTGACTTCATCCTTGCTTTATTTTGCTCCTGAGTTTCATGAGGAAAGTAAATTTAGTTCTCATTAGACAAGTTAATGTTACTGTTAATGAATACAACATAGGCACTCTTCTCAAGATTCCTGTTATATCGGTTTCATCGGAAGTTAATCCAGTTAAGAGTCCTTGTTACCTGAATCAGTCCTTATGATATTTTTCTCATTTAAATTGTTGCAGGTTTGTTTATCACATTCCTGGAAATCCTTGCTAGGACAAGACCGAATGCAATGTTCGACAAAAGTTCGGTCTTGACCATCTGTAAATGAGTTGATTGTATTTTGGGAGGAATCATAAGGGAGCCATTTACAGGCCAGGAGGTATGTTAGGATCACAGCCATCTATATTACCATATATCTGACCTCCAAAGTCTTGGTTGATGCTCTATGATGAGTCTGTTAGTGGCCCTGAAATTGGTGGTCCAAGAAAGATGGTTGCATTTAGAAGAATAAATTGTTGAACAGCTTATAAGCATGTATTTAAGCAGGAAATGCTCTGCTTCAGGCTTTCTTGTGATCATTTTTCTATGGCCACCATTTGCGACCTTTAACTTAGGGTATCTGCTTTTGATCAATTCTCCAATATTCTATTGCCCAGAACAGAAGGATTGTTTCATCTGTTTTGCAGTATATGAACATATCTTTTGTCATCAAATCTATATTTGGATTGAAACTTAGGCTACTAGGGTCTGAATGATAAAACCAAATTGAGTGTTGGAAGCTAGCCTAGAGAGGCAAAGAGAACTCTCTGTAATTATTAAAATAATTAAGAAAAACATTTATGTACTCTATTTGAGAACATTAACAGACACAAGAAAAACAAATATATTGAGTTTGGACAGCCGTCTCTTAGACCAAATTTTATTCTCCATTATTTGTCAAGTCTTCAAATCAACCATCCAAGAACTTCTCACCAATAAATAGTGGAGCATCAGTTATTCCAACAGTTTGTTTCCTACGATCCTGGATTTACAGCAGGTTTCTGCAGTGTATGTACATTAGAGTTCATCAGTATATTGCAAAAACAGGTATTTCTTACAGGCTGAAGTTGAGGACAGGCAGACTTAGTAACATTGAACATAGTTACCTAAAACTATTTACCAAGTTGATTCTGCTGGAAGGAAAAAAAAACCAACTTGTTCAAGAAAAACTCACCCGTTTTGCCTCTTCCATGTTTGCTTTGATTAAGGAATAGATGGCAACACCTGCAATGGCTATTACAGTACCAATACCAGTCTGTGTAGAGATTTTATTGCCTGCAGAGTTTGCAACCATTGAAAAGGGATGTGAGAGCATAATAAAACCATCATCATCAGCCAATGTGTTTAATATGGATGGCATCTGATTAGCAACACATGCTACTATAGAAACCTTTAACATTCAAGCAACTCTAATTCCAAATCATAGCATGAACACTCGGGGAATTTTCAAAATTCAATCCAAAAAGTGTACGAGCCAAGTTCAATGACAACATTAAAATCCTTGCTGACATTAGGAAAATTTCAAGATCTCATGAAGGGATACAGAGAGATTACCGAACACAACAATAGAGAAGCCAATGACGAAGACTCTCTTCAACACATTTCCAACTGCATGTGTAAGTGGAGCAACTCGTTCCAAAGTGTTGGTGGCAATCTGCAATTTAGACACAGAGACCAAAAGTAACACACCATAGTTCTAAAAACATGATTCGAAGTCAATGTTAAGCTTGCCAGAAAATTTCTATATGGTTAAATTTAGCATTTACCTGGTTGTAGAGATGGTAGAACATCCCCACCCAAAACAGGTCAGACAAGAGTTTCACAAGTCCAACTTTGGCTATTGCATCACTGAAACCAGTTTGAATCAACTTAGGACCCTCAAGCTGTAAACACAGGAACACAGGCAATGATTGACCATTATGCAAGAGAAAGCAATCAAGATTTAAAGATTTCAGTTTGAAGTTTGAAGTTTTTGTTCTGAGTATACTTACCACTATTGCTGGTGGAATGCAAACCAAAAGGGCAATGATTGAGATGTAAGCATACACATTGGTACTGTCCATGCCCGTCTGTTAAAGCAAGGAGGATTGTTAGAAACTTGGTGAACAATTTTGTAAAGCAAAGAACTAAAGAAGCACTGCTTCAGGGCCTATACAATCTTAATTTCTGATATCTTCCTCTTGACAGACATGTAAAGGAAAGGGAGAAACTGCCCTGAATAAGCTTACCATTGCTTTCTTTGAATAGATACTTCTGTAAGTAAATGCAATGTTGGAAATCATTGCACTAATGAACCCAGTCCAGTTGAAGGAAAGTTCAGTCAGGGATGCCATTGACACACCTATAAACCTCAGTGTAAAAAGTTGAGAAATTCATACTCATTCTACAAAATGATTCGCTCAGGTCAATATTCTGTTCACATGTGGTTGGATGAGAACAAAAACATAAAAAGGGCTAGCAGAACTATGCATACCAATAACAACAGGGGCCAATGATAGCCAGAGTGACAAAGGGATTTGTTGGCCTAGCACAAACTGAGAAGCAGCAGCATTGAAAAATGGCTCAAGGGCTGCAGAAAAGTAATAGACCATCAAGATCATAAAACTGATGCAATTAGTAGTTATAACTACCGATCGATACGATACCCCGTGGACTCGAAGATCACGGTTGGAGAGTTTTATTTTCACAACCTCATCAGACTTAAAGATCACATTACCTTTGATGGTGTGAGTAAAAGACACAGCAACAGCTGCAAATGAAACATTGGACATGACATGTCCAAGGGCGTGACAGATTCCAACTGGTGTTAATAGTATCAGAAGCTCCTTATCAATTGGCTGTTTCACAAACAAAGTGAAGCAATTAAGCAATCTTTCATTGACCTCATCATTGAAAAGAACAAGCAAACACTCAAACTTGTCACTCACTGCACGTTTTGGCAAACCAACAGCCCAACTAACGAGACAATAAACCACTCCAACTAGCAGATGTATGACAGAAACGAAACTGCAAAACCAAACATTCCAAAATAAAAAAAAGAGGATGCCTTCAAAACAAGAAAAGAATACATTGAAAAACAGGACAGAACTACTTACTATGGATATGGAAAGTAATTATAAACCTTCTTGTTGAGTATGTTGAAGATCACATTCAAGAAGTACCTGAGTACATGATATTACACGCACATATATAATCAATCACCTGATCATCTCTAACCAGTTACACACGAATCATTGTAATTTTGACCCTCACCAAGCGAAGAAGAAGAAACCGGTGACCAGAAACGGAAACTTCTCTCCGAAGCTCTTCGCAGGCTGTACCTGCCTACACTCACAAATCAGTCAAAACTCAAGCTTTTTCACCAACCAAGCCAAGCAAAGAAAAAAAAAGTCAATAAACGGAAAACTCAAACCCGTCGGCATCAGAAGCAGCGGCTTTAACGACGGGAACTCGTCGGCGAATGTGTTGAGTCCAAGAGGAGAAGGAGTTTTCAGGCAATGGGGAGAACGCCAGGCGCGGGAGTTTCCCAGCCGGAGTCTTGAGATGAGCATTGGCTCTAGAAATCCGGCTCGTTGGAGACAGCAAGTAGAGTGACCGGAGACGACCGGTGTGGACAGGATACTGAAGTGAGCTTGTGATTGACGCCATAGTTAAAAAAACTAAAAAACAGAAAAAACAGACAACAGAAAACAGAAAACTGAAAATGAAGCTCAGGTCAGCTCCTCGATTACTGGAATACGAGAATTGATTTTCGTGAAAAATAAGTTACAGATAATTTTTTTAAAAAAAGAAGGAAAATTTGGAATTTTAAAGCTTGAAAATGAAGAGAACCACACACACGCACAGTCTGAGAGACGACGGAGTTTGTAAGATACCACAGGCTAATGTATGGTCCATAACGCATGTGAAATCTTGAGTTCGTGGATAAAACTGTACCTATCATGAATTAAAAAATTATAAAAAAAACATATTTCTTGTTTTTAGATTGAAATTAAAAATAACGAATTTATGTTAAATCAGGTTATTTAATTGTGATATCATGTAAATTAAATTGAAGGTATATTTATTAGAGACTCACAATAATTTTATTAAAATTTAATGATGAAAATTTACATTTTTAAAAAAAATTAAGGTAAGTAACGATTTAATTCTCACATCTTTATTAAAATATAAATTTGACTATAATGTTTTGAATTGTTTAAAATAGAATCATTTAATTTAAACTTTATCTAATAAAATTATGTCTTTGTTGATTAAATTAAGATTATTAAAAATAATTAAAAATAAGTTAAATCAATTTATAATTTAATTTAAATAAATAAATTCCAATTGAGATCCATATAATTAATAAAAATATAAAACATAAATTCATCTATATTTTCTTGCAATTAAAATTCAAATTGAAATATTTATAAACGTTAAAAATTTCTTTTTAACGCTTTAGTATGAATTTAAAATTTATACACTGAATAAAAAAATTCAGTATAACTTTCTTATTCAATTATTAAATTTTCAATTTGATATACTTTAATAACTCTTGTTATAAAAGATTGATTAATTAATCAAACATATAATCAATTTTATAAATTAATAAATTTTTATAAAATAAGATATATTAATTAATTTTATTTAACATCTTCTTTAAACAAACTTTTTCTGAACATTTTCTTTCAATTATATTTTAAATTTTTAAATTTTATTTAATTTTCAGTCGATTTTATAACAATATAATATTGATTAAACTTAAACATCTTTTCTTACCGATTTTTCAAAACTTCTCATTGTTCTTTTGATTGTTTATGCAACATATTGCTTGAAGTTTAAGCAGGTATGACAGCAAATGTGTCTTCATTTCCACCTTATCAACATTAATATCTCTTTCCCACTGAGTTGGATGACTGAAAAAACAGAACAAATCTGTACAAAACCATACTCTGCATACCTACTTGGAATTATATTTACTTACATATTCCCCGTGCCAAAGCAAAAAGTATAAAGTGAAGAGAAAACGAGAATACAATTCTTTCTCTGCATCCCAAGTAGCTTCAGTAGTTTTGGTAACAGGATCATAAGTCTTTTACAGTATGATAACTGTTGTGTATGAATGATTAGAACTTAATTTGTCAGTAGTCACTCTTCCTTCACAAAATAACTCTGTGGCAGGCTAAAATCTTCCTCGTGACTCAGAATTTCTGCTTCGTCATCATCCGGTTTCTGAAATCCATGGTAAACAGAGCCAAGCCACTCAAGAACTATCCTGAATATAATGGAAGAAATGAACATGCACATGCTTTTGTTTATCAAAACGTTTGGTAATTTCTATCCCTAGCTTTCCCATAATTCTTAGTTGCTTCGTCTTCCAGACTTATCTATACGATCTTTTCAGCACTGTAACTTTTGTATCAAAATAAGGTGTATGGTTCACGGTCAAATTCTGGGAAGTAGCTAAGATTTATCTCTTTTATACCAACTCAAAATGCTGAGTATTTCGGTTTCTTCATGAATCAATTGGAAGTATGAAGAGCAATAAATGAGGTTGATGAAGTATTTACTGGGTTTTTTCTATCAATGTTCGTAGATAACAGGAATTATCAGAATGTAACAAGTACCAGCATTTCTATGTTGTAAAATCGATCCAGCAACTGTAGAACTTCATCAGGGGAGAAGTGTCGATCAAAACTGCAATACAGTCATCAATACATTAGCATATGCAATAGAAAATCTGGCTAAAAACAAAGAACCTAAGATTGATGGTAGACTTCTTCATTAAGTACCTTTTCCTTAGATATTCCATCATACCATAAAGGACAAAGTGGCGATGCATGCCTGCATGAATACAATATAGTAGTTGGTTATATATTAGGGAAAAATTCCTGGTCACAAAAGGGGATTTATGTCAGAAGATAACAAGGTAATCAAGTAAAAAGGATATTCTTGTACTTAAGAAAATTACAGCCAAGAAATTTTCCAACTTGTTAGCACTAGGTCCATGCGAAGCTTGTGTCTATGCGATAAATGGCAGCACATTTTTTGTATTATAAATTTAGACATTTATGGCTGAAAATAATAGAAAGTGTAGGGCCTTGTTGTAATGCATTTCAAATTTCATACTACTGAGGAAGGGGAATTAGGATTTAGAACAACTGGACAGGAAAAAGAATAAAATAATCCTAATTAGCTACATATAACAAATGATAAAACTCACTGGTAGCCATACTTTTGCCCACTCAAAATATTTAATAACAAAAAGGATGCTCCAAAATCCCACAGTTGATAAGGACACAACTGTGTAGGTTCAAAGTTCTTTTAAAATTTCTTTTTCGTCATGTCACAGCTAATTCCTTTGAAATGCTTCAATACTAACGTAATTATACATAATCAAACACTTCCAACAATATTATATTTGCCAGAAAAGATTTCAGAAACCACAAGGCTTTACGTGTATTCGCAACAGGACGGCAAATTAGCAATTCAAGAAAACCTTCTCTAATTTCTCTCTTCTTTCTTCAATAAAAGCTTTTCTTTTTAATTCAAACCCTAAGTACGAAATCAAGCTATCTAAGATACAGGAAATGCATAACCGGAGATCGATAAAAAACGAAATTGAAAATAAAGTCAAAGAACCTAACCTCTCAGTTTAACCGGGGGGTAAATCTCAAGAGCCTCCAAGAGCCGAAGCTCCAATTCAACCTGCAATTGCTCCTAAAAAAAAACCAAACAGAATACAGAAACAGTCAACATCGACTGAAGAGAACGTCGACAAGAGCGAGCGATAGACAGTTGAGAAGACCTTGGAAGGAGAAGAAGCAGAGGAAAGCGGAGCTTTACATGCAGAGTGTACGGACATTCCATCCTGTTCCTCTTCCCTCTCCTTGCCACTTCCATCGCCACCTCCGGTACCGGCACCACCGTCCATTTTACGGGCTTGAAGCTGAGAGTCTTTAGGCTATGTTCAGAAATCACTTTCACTTGATAAAACGAAATATGGATTCTTCCGGAACAACCGTTTCCGAGTTAGGTTTTACGGTTTTTATTTTAGTGGGCTCAAGCCCATTAGTGTGACTTGGACTTTTATTTTTACAATTAATAATTAAAATTATTTAATATTTTTTATTTAATTTATAAAACACACTTTGTTTAAATGGTCCCATATAAAAAGGAAATTTTATTTTCATATTTTAAAATCACATACAAAAGCTTATAGTGACTTTTTGAAATTTTAAATTAATAAAATAAATTATAATTCTCAACAACAAAAATTTCATAATTTAAAAATTAAGTAAAATAAGCCAATATTAAACCTCAAACATATAATTAAATTTAGATAATTTTTTCTTTAAGATACTCAAATTATGAAAATAGCTTCTTCATAAAAATACAAAGAAAAAGATGCGGACATTATGATCCTCCCCAAACTCCTGTAAAGATGAAAATCTTATAAATTAGATATGTGAATTTTTTAAAGTTTATTTTCATATTTGAAAATCAAATTTAAAAAATTATGGATTTTTTAATTTTTATTTAATAAAATTACATTATAATTATTTTTAGTAAATTTTGCAAATTTTAAAATAAAAGAAAATAAGTCAATATAATTCTAATTATATAATCAACAATAACAATATCTATCTAATAGAAATCTAGCTGATACGTAAGATTTGGAGGCAATCTTATCTATAATTAGTAGAGAGACAATTTCTGAATGATAATTCCATTAAGTAAATCTTTTTAAGCATTTTATCAAATACTCATTTTTATTTATTTATACAATTAATAACAATTTTAGATGCAAATAATAAACTCTTTTAATTTGAGCCAATTTATTTTCAAATTGATTATTAAATATCATAATATTATTAATAGAAAAAATTCATATAAATAAAATCACATAATTTTTTTTAAAATAACCTAAAAATATTTTATTTAAATTATTCAACATAAACAAAATTGTTTTTGGTTAAACAATATTTTGTTTTTGGAATTGAAAATCAAATTAAAAATTTATACTTTTTGATTTTTTTAAATTAAGTCTTTGTTTGGTTAGGCTTATACCAGTAGAGCTATTTTCTGTAGATCTTTTTCTGATAAAAACTTTCCTAAAAAACCAGTTGATTGTTTAATTGTCATTTAAAAAGAGTTTTTTTTGAAAGAGTTTGATACAGTAGATAAAAAGTATTTTTAATTTTAACTATATTTTATTTTGTAATAAATTTTTTTATGCATATAAATATTATTTAAAGTATATTAAACAATATACAAAACACAACATATTAATTATTATATAATTTTAAACTATATAAAATATAAATAAAAATATATTTAACCAAATCTGATAAATATTAAA
>JANTPM010000001.1:1635378-1661983 GCA_025434745.1 Erythroxylum divaricatum
AATACAATATCATAATTCCTATTAAATAAGGAATTATGATACAAATTTCCATAATTTTTTGATATTATATATTTGCTTGAAATATTTTTTAAAATATATATTTAAAATTTTATATTTGTGTTTTTAAGAAATAATGAAATAAAATTACATATTTTAGAGATGTGATTTAAGTTCTTACAAAAGTCCTTTTTCTTTAACTATTTAAATATATTTTTTAATAAAAATTTGTACTATATTATTATGATA
The DNA here is from genome assembly GCA_025434745.1 of Erythroxylum divaricatum. NCBI lineage: Eukaryota > Viridiplantae > Streptophyta > Magnoliopsida > Malpighiales > Erythroxylaceae > Erythroxylum > Erythroxylum divaricatum. The sequence continues at coordinate 1,635,625 of JANTPM010000001.1, forward strand.
AAATATAATATAATACAAATTGTGAGGGCCTTGGCTCGATAGGCAATCCAAAGCGAACAATATCTATAAGCGGGTAGTCTAGACTATTACAAATGATATCAAAATCGGTTCCTGAATATGCCAACGAGGACACTGGATCCTAAAAGGGGTAGATTGTAAGATCTAACATTGGTTGGAGAGGAGAACGAAGTATATCTTATAAGCGTATGAATACTTCTTCCCTGTAGACGCGTTTTTTCTAATGCAAGAAGAGCAAAATCGTGAAGCGGGTGGTCTGAGCTGTTACAAAAATACTAATGATTATAATACCCGAGTCTAACTATTCACTCATTTTATTTATTTTAACAACTAAAAATTGATTAATTTATTAATTAATCGTTCAATTTTAATAAATTAATAAAATAAAATAAATTAATTAATTTTATTTAATATTTTTTAAAATTAAACTTCAAATTATTCGGTTGATGAAAATATTCCTTTTTAATTATATTTTAAAATTTTAATTGTATTTAATTTTTAATCAAGTTTTAAAAAAATAGAAAAATACAAATATTCTCTCCATATCAGATGACGAAATGAAATGATTTTGTCGGCTCTCTCTGTCTCCTAAATGTGAGAGCCAATTAAGATCTGATTAAATAAATAATTTTGGAACCGTGTAACTGTGCGAAGCCAAAAATAGACATTTTATGTATATATATCTCTTCCTCTCTCAATATCTTCATCTTTTTCTCTCTAGTTCTTCAATCTCCGTGTCATTTTGGCTTTCAACCTCCATCCCCAATCGGTATTATTCCCTCAAAAACCCTGGTGCGCTTTCCTTCTTCATCTCTCTTGCCTTCTCTGATCTGATCTGATCTGCTCTGTGCTCTGTTTCCTTTTTCTTTTCTTCCTCAAGATCTGTAGTCTTCAATTTCGGTGGGAAAACCGGATGCATTTTCACTTTTCTTCCAGAATTGTTTGGTTTTAGTCATCAGAAGTGAAAAGTGATTTCTGGGTATACCTTTGTTTTATCGGTTATTTTATTTTGTTCTTGATAAGGGCCAAGAAAAGAACGTTGTGGTACTGTAAGTAAAATGGTTGAAGATATTGACTTTTTGTGTTTTTGTTTTGTTGAGTTCTTGTTTTGACTTCAATGGCAGGTTGATCTGATTGGTTTGCGACTGGAAACTGCTCTCACATTGCTCAGTTGCTCAATTCTCTGGCGAGTGGTTACGCTGCTTTTTGCGAGTTCAATTGTGTGAATTGTCGATTCTTTGTGAGGAATTGGTAAACATAACGTGCGATCTCGATGCCCATTTGGGATTTTTAAGACTTTGAGAAGTTGGTAAAAGATCGACCTAATGTATGGTGTTGGTGTAGTGTAAAGGACGCTCTTTCAATGATTGTAGGGATTGTTCAGGTTCATGGTAACATCTGCAGGAGCTTGTTTGTTATGATAGGTTATGGTTTCCGAAGGTACTGGAGATTTGGGTTCATTTAGCTGATATAGAGACTCACTTGTTCAATCTTTGGACATGAGAAGCCACTGGTTCAATAAACCATCTGTCACTTCCGGTCTTAAACCGAGGCGTGGTTGGTTGTTGGTGATCCTTGTTGCTGCACTTGCGTTGATCCTAATTTTAGGATCCAGTTCTCCCAGTGATTTTGATCCTGTGTCTTCCACTCCTGTGCCTGACATTTATTCCAGTTATAGAAGACTAAGAGAGCAAGCGTCGCATGACTATTTGGACCTTAGAACTCTGTCATTAGGATCTGCCAGTCAAAAGGATCTTTCGTTTTGTGGGAGAGAGAGAGAAAATTTTGTGCCTTGTTATAATGTTACGGCTAATTTGTTGGCTGGGTTTAAAGATGGGGAGGAATTTGATCGACATTGTGAGATGTCGAGACCGAGAGACTGGTGTTTAGTTCGGTCTCCTAAGGACTATAAGATCCCTCTTCGCTGGCCTGCTGGCCGAGATGTGATATGGAGTGCAAATGTGAAGATAAGCAAAGACCAATTTCTTTCTTCTGGAAGCATGACTAAAAGGTATTACGGTTCTGTTCTGTCATATGCTACTCGTTTTTGTGAGATAGATCAACTGATATTCTTTAACGATTTCGTAGGTTGATGTTACTTGAAGAGAATCAGATTGCTTTTCACTCTGATGATGGATTGATCTTTGACGGTGTCAAAGATTATTCTCGCCAGATTGCTGAGATGATTGGATTAGGGAGTGACAATGAATTTCTTCAAGCTGGTGTAAGTCCTTTTCCGTTCTCCCAAGCTCTTGGTAGAGTTTGGTTTCTAAAACCAGTAACGTATTTGAATGTATAGACATTTATAATGTAGCATGTTCATGTCCATAATAAATACATTTGCAGCTTGACTTATTGATCTGCCCTTTTGAATTTATGTAAATGTTTTATGGGTAATGATTTTCAAGTGTTAATTGCAGGTGCGAACTGTACTAGATATTGGTTGTGGTTTTGGTAGTTTTGGAGCTCATTTGGTATCATTGAACCTAATGGCTGTCTGTATTGCTGCATATGAAGCAACGGGCAGTCAAGTTCAGCTTTCCCTTGAGAGGGGCCTTCCAGCTCTGATTGGGAATTTCATTTCACGCCAACTTCCATATCCATCAATGTCTTTTGACATGGTTCATTGTGCTCAATGTGGTATTTTTTGGGATGAAAAAGGTATAACTACAGTTTTTCAATCTGCCAATTTTCCCTGATAGTTAACTGTGTCTATATTTTAAATGTAATGGGTCATTCTTTTATAATTCTTTGCTGCTTTATATGAAATCATTGGCTGGTGTATAGTCAGATATTAGCAGCTAAACTTGGTCTGGACTGGATTTCCTTTAATAACCTGCTCCCTTGAGTTTTATATAAAGAATAAATCCAGTATCAATCCTCCATCAAATGCTTGATCAATTTATACATTGTGGTTTTTGGAAAGAATTTACAGTTTTGTGTTAAGTTTCAGTTATTTCCTGTTGTTAATAGGTGTATGCATGACATATAATTAAAAACAGTGCTACTTGAAGCTTTCTGGATTACTGATTTAATGCCAAAACATTTGAGTGCCAATATCCCCCTACTGTTATTACATTGGAGTGTCAACTATTGCAGCCTTGTTTCTACTCGAACATTCTTTGCTGATATTAACTTACATTGTAGCATTCATTGCTTGGAATCATAATTTTATCACTAACAATGTTTTAATAAAACAGATGGGAAATTCCTTATTGAAGTGGATAGGCTTCTCAAGCCTGGAGGTTACTTTGTCTTAACCTCACCGACAAGCAAGCCACATGGTGGTTCACTGAGGATGAAGAAGACAAGCATGCTAACTCCTATAGGAGAATTCACTGAGAGAATCTGCTGGAGTCTTTTGGCTCAGCAGGATGAAACATTTATCTGGCAGAAAACTGCATCTGTCCAGTGCTATAAATCTCGGTAAGGGATGCTATCATGTGTAATAGATGTCTTTTCTATGTCAATCCATATGTAGGTGTTTGAGTTTGGGTTTGGCATATTTCCTATACTTCAGACTTTTACCATTTTTTTAGCATAATCTACAATTTCTAATTATACCTACGCTGATGCTTTTGTTTGATACTGTAGCAAGCAGGATTTTGCACCACTTTGTGATTACAAGCATGACGTCACATCGTATTATCAACCTCTTATCTCGTGTATAAGTGGAACCACCAGCAAACGTTGGATTCCTATCCAGAACAGATCTTCTGCTTCCAGTTTTGGCTCAGCCGATCTTGAAGTTCATGGAAAGTATTATTTCGAATTGCATTTAAGTATTTTTTTTTGACAACTTAACTTCCTTAGTTTTTACTATCCTCATGAGATATATAGTTTTCTTCAAGGATTCTAAAACTCTATATACCTGTCTTACTTTGTTCATTTATTTGTCCTTGCAGGAGTTGAACCTGACGATTTCTTGGAAGATTCTCAGATTTGGCGATCAGCTTTGAAAAATTATTGGTCTTTGCTTACCCCTTTAATCTTTTCTGACCATCCTAAGAGGCCAGGTGATGAAGATCCATTACCTCCGTACAACATGATAAGGAATGTGATGGACATGAATGCTCATTATGGGGGTCTAAATGCTGCTTTTCTAGAAGATGAAAAGGCACTGTGGGTGATGAATGTTGTGCCTGTTAATTCTCCCAGTACACTGCCTCTCATACTTGATCGGGGTTTCGCTGGTGTTCTTCACGACTGGTATCTGCTTATTTTCCCTCACAAAACAACAGCATTCAATTCTCCTGGCCAAAACAGTTACTTCACATAAATCAGAATGGAAAATGTCAAAAAAAGAAAGGAAAAGAAAAGAAAGAAAACATTGGTGATGGACCTTTTGTTCAGTACTTCCACGTTAACATTTTACATATAAGTTCTACTTCAACAATATACCCTTGTTTAAATTTTTAGCAGAATATAGTAGTGAAAGCTCATCAGATCTGTGGCCTTTTGTTGTCCAAAGTGTTATTAATATTATCAGTGAAGTTCAATGGTGGTATGTACTTAAGAGGATTATCACTTTGAGTTACTTAGTAAATCTGTACACTTGGACTTCTAGTCTTTCATATATGATATTGATTTTTATGGCATTGAGACATAAAAATCATTTTACATGTTGGTATTTAGCCTAAATTTCATGAAACTTTTCAAATTCATTTTACATGTTGGTATGCAGGTGTGAGCCCTTTCCGACATATCCCAGAACTTATGACATGCTTCATGCAAATGGACTTCTGTCACATCTTAGTTTTGAAAAGTGCAGAATGGTGGATTTAATTGTAGAGATGGATCGAATTTTGCGGCCTGAGGTAATACATAACCAGTCCAGCCTATTTGTAAGAAATGCCAAGTGATGCTTATCTCATTCATTTCTGGACAACTTGAAGTAATGCCATTAAATGCATCATTATATTTTGATTGCAGGGATGGGTTATTCTTTCTGACAAACTGGGAATTATTGAGATGGCTCGAGCTCTTGCTACACAAGTACACTGGGAAGCAAGGGTGATTGACCTACAGAATGGCAGTGATCAGAGGTTGCTTGTTTGCCAAAAGCCCTTTGTGAGAAAATGATTGATCCAGCATCATGAATTCTCACTAATCTGAACCTGTACATTCTGTTCTGGTAATTCCTTTATATCTATCTGGAAATTCGCACTTTAATATAATCTTTAGGATTTGAACCTGGTACTATTGAACACCATAGTTTTTTTGTATAAGGACATTTGAACATGAACCCTATTTCAGTTAGAAGCATCTGGGTCTTACTGTGATTACATGGTTACCAAAAAAATCTCCTACACAGATCTAAGAACAATTTGTCATGAACTTAAATGTTTTTCACTCTTCGACTCCCACAATTCATGAGCTTTTCGTTAGCAACGAGCTTTTCATAATGAGCTAAGGTTTCTTCCAATGTTTTTGATGTTTCTTCTTATATACTTTGAGAACTCTGAAAAGAATCATGGAATAGATATAGTTGTAACTCAGCATATTTACTAACTTAATCTATGTCATTGCCAGATCAAATTTGTGGCAGCACCATCATCTGATAAAGTCCTGGAATCCTTCTCCCATGAGATGAGCAGAAGCAAAGGAAAACAAAAGCTGTAGATTAGAAAAGAGGCTTTCTACAAAAGTAGCTGCAACCGGATCCGTTTTTTCTTTTTTTCTTTTGTTTGTGAAGGTAGCAATTCATTCATCATTTTTTTTTGGTGTTTTAGTATTCTTTTTCAGTGTTGAATGATTTCTTCATTTTCTCCATATGGGACTCAACAAGTCTCTGTACTCAACAACTGCTACTTGTAAGGATAATTGACAGGCCACGAAGTGATAATCAAATTGGTTTTCGTTTTGTTCTATGCCCTCAAGTCTCAGAACTAGCTGTTCACTTCATCTTAAATTCTTTCTAGTTATAGAACATCAATGTTTAATAATGGTACGCAAAATTAAATTAGTACCGTAAAAAATTTAAAATTTTAAAATTTAATCGATATTAGATCATCATAAAATTGGTATATAATAATATGAATGAAATTAAAATTAATATTAGATTATCATAAAATTGATATCTAATAAAAATTAAATAAATTAAAAATTTTGATTAAAAAAGAGATTGTTGGATGTATTAGATGATCATGGTCACAAGATATGCGTTGATACTTCCAAATGCAAACATTGCTTGGCTTGGGTGGTAATGTTCGTGACTAGATGTAACACACTGCGCCGCATCACCACCGCTCCATATACGTGTCATCTCTACAAAAGGGTGATGATGATGATGCACCAGAAAAACAATAAATGCTGGAGGTTAACTTACGTTGTCCACTTTCCATAAATTTTCCAACTTTTCGCATTTTACTATTTCTTGTTAAATACCCATCCCTGGATTGTTGAAAGTTTGAAGATAAACATCAGCAGGTAACCGTGTGAAGAGTAGTTAGTAGTGAAGAACACAGGAAAAAATGGTGCATGTTACTTCCTGACTACGTTACTAGTTCTTACTCAGAAAGAAAGGTACGTACTTTGTATGAAATATCAGTTCTTAATCCGTGATGCAATGCATATGTATATTAGTTCAGCTAACACTATACATTTGAACTACAAGTCTACAAGTAATGATAATGATTGTGTGCCCATCTTTAACATTGATCTTGTGTGCATTAACCTCTACTTTTGATTAATGATTACGATATTGGGTGTGGTTTCTTGGGTTCTTGAGACTTCAAGAAATTGTTTGCAAAATGGTTTTGGGTAGCCTTGGTTCTAAAGTTTGATAACCAATTTTGTGTTCAATTGACGGAATTGACATATAAGAAGTTACCATCTTTAATGTGGTGTGGAAAACCTTCTGGGTATGGGATTTGGGTGGCTATAGTTTCATTTTGTTCATTGTTAGTAGCTATTTTAGGTACTTATCAAGGAGAAGAGCTTGATTTTTAGTATTATTAGTTTGTTTGATGGTGAAGAGTGCTGACATTGATCGTGAACTCTGTGTTTTCATTATGAACTTCCATTGTTATAGGGTTCCCATCAATTTTTTACCCAATAAAAGAGATTGAAATATGAAGTTTGGTAAAGCATTTAAGAGAGAAATGGTTCCTGAGTGGACGGAAGCTTATATGGATTACAGAGGTCTCAAAAGAATATTGCAAGAAGTTCTGCAGCATAAGAACGAAGAGCAAACCTCAACACCCTCGAGAGCTCGAATATCCTTGCACAGAGCTTTCAGTGGACTGCATCAACAGCCTAAGCATGTTCACAGAAAGAGTGACATTGAAGACCAAGTGATAAATGTGAACATGTATCAGCAAGATGGTTCTAGGAAGCTTTACAACACCGAATTCCTGGGGCAGTCTGAAGATGGAGGAGATATTGAGGCAAAATTCTTTAAGAAACTCGATGAAGAACTCAACAAGGTTAACATCTTCTACGAGGACAAGGTGAAGGAGATGGTGAATGAAGCATCTTTGTTGAATAAACAAATGGATGCATTGGTTGCATTGCGGATCAAAGTGGAAGAACCTAATGTTGATGTCAACTCTTCAAGGATTAGCTCCACTGGTGTTGCTATGAGTCCGTTGAGGACATGTGGTGAGACAAAATGTTAAAAGCATTTTCCGTTTTTCTGAAGTTGTTGACAAACTAAATGATCATTTATGGATAACTGTTATGTGTTACATGGAAATCCAATAGAATATACTGAATGTTTGATGTTACATTTTACAGTATTTTCTTTCAAACTTGTGCAGAAATGGAAAACGAGAATGGGATAGAAATGGGCAATACTTGGTTAACGGACGACTATACTAACTCTCAGAGTGGTAATGTAGTTTGCATGTCTTCTAATGACAATTGGCCCTCTTCTGCATCTTTGAGATTCAGATTCATCTTCTAAATTTTAGAACACTTATGCTAATATGCAGGAAGTGAGTGTATAGAATTGAACATCGGGAAAGTTGCAGGCAGTGATGTTGGGGAAGAGTCCGCTAGCAGTCCTGAAGCAGGTGAAGTAGGTTCTACCACTGGCTTCCCACAAGAGGGTGGTAATACGGAAAACAGCAGTGAAAATCCTTTGAAGATACTAGACCATGTGAAAATTAATAATACAATGGATTCTCCATTATCCACCATAAAAAGGGTGTTCAAGGATTCAAAAGAAGAGGACCTGTGCTTCAAGAAAGAGGAACTTAAGAAAGTTGAGGAAAGGCTGCGGGTTGTTTTCATTGAGTTTTACCAGAAACTTCGTCTGCTGAAGCACTACAGGTGATAAGTATGAACCTATTTATTCTCCTCCACATCGAAAATTCTTACTTTCATCATTATTTAAAAATTCACATGCTCATCATTTGCAAATGATTGAACCAGTTATATGAACCTAGCAGCATTTTCCAAAATCATGAAAAAGTACGACAAGGTAATACTTGGTTTATCTGATATAACAGCCATATTGCTAGAGTATAGTGAGCAAATGACAAGAACTAAAAACCGTTCATGTACTTTATGTACTTATTCTACATCATCCAACCAGATTACTTCAAGAAGGGCAGCGAGATCCTACATGAAAATAGTGGATAACTCTTACCTTGGCAGCTCTGATGAGGTACAATGATGTAATTTTTCTTACCATGCCGAAGCAAGATGATCTCTTTTAGTGACCAATCATGCGTTGGTGTTCATCTGAAGTTATTAACTCTAATCAACGGAAAAGGAATCACCATTAATTTGACTATGTTTTTGTTGATCGAATATGCTCTTTTACAGGTAACTCACCTCCTTGATAAGGTGGAAGGTACATTCATCAAACATTTCTCCAATGCAGATCGGAGAAAAGGGATGAAGTCATTGAGGCCAAAAGTTAAGAAAGAAAAGCACAGCATAACTTTCTCTTCAGGCAAGTAATAAAAGAAATAATGGCAAAAAGCTTGAAAATTTCAACATAAATTTATCCTACTCAAGGTTGTAAGCTATCAACTTCAGGATTTGTTTCCGGTTGCTCGATTGCACTACTGGTTGCTGTAATTTTGAGAATTCAAGCTCGCGAGCTACTTGGTCAAGATGGCGGTGCCTCATATATGGTCAACATTTTCCCACTTTACAGGCAGGGGAAGCCATGAACATTTAGAAACTTCTGTTATAAATTGGTTTCTTCGCTATTCTTCAATAGTCATTTGCTTTCTCTGACAATAATGTTGATCTCCTTGCAGCTTATTTGCATATATTGTACTTCATATGCTCATGTATGCTGCAGACACATACTTCTGGACGCGTTATCGGATCAATTATCCATTTATATTTGGTTTCAAGCAAGGAACTGAATTGGGTCATCGAGAAGTTTTTCTCCTAAGCAATGGTCTTGCAGTTCTTGCACTAGCCTGTTTCTTGGCAAATCTACATTTGGATATCCACTCGAGAGTTTCAAATTACAAAACACTCAATGAACTGTTTCCTTTGACCTTGGTTACTGTAAGAGTCTATATCTAACTCGGTCATTCATTGAAATTCATTACTTGTTATGCACATAACCTATTGACTTACTTGAACATTTCTTGTCAATATACTGCATTTGTTTTTACTACATGCCTCTCTGTTCCAGGTGGTTCTCGCCATACTAATTTGCCCATTTGACATCATATATCGTTCAAGTCGTTTCTTCTTTCTTCGATGTTTGGTTCGCTGCATATATGCGCCACTGTACAAGGTAATGAATAAAAAGTTAGTTAAATACTGTTACAAGTAGACTATACGCGGACAGCAAGTTGAGGTTATGTGCAGGTCAGACTTCCAGATTTTTTCCTGGCAGACAATCTTACTAGCCAGGTAGACACTGTAATCTGTTCATTGTCACCAGGAGAATAGTTCAACAATTCTTGAAATTTGATTGTGATCTTTACTTCTTTTTAACTTTAGGTCCAGGCCATAAGATGCGTTGAGCTGTATATCTGCTACTATGGTTTAGGGGAGTACTCTACAAGGCAAAACAAATGTCATAGTCACAGTGCCTATAATGTTTTTTATTTTGTTGTTGCTGTTGTACCATTTTGGCTTCGCTTTCTACAGGTAACATCTTTTCTTCATTAAAATATTATTAAAGATGTAAAGGTTTATATAACATTTTTCCAAGTTTTATGGATGGATGCACTTTAACAATCAGACTTTTGTGTCATCTCTTCAACTCCTTACTTCATCTTGATTGACGAGTCAAGAACCAGTTCTGCTATCTAATCTTATGTTGCATTATGCTTATGTCACTCCTTCAGATTCAATTAAGCAATTTGCAATCCTGAACTTATTAGTCACTGCTATAACTTGCCAGAATCGATATCAGCTTTCTTCTTGAGCTTGAAAGATGATATTACATTCCCTTGTGATCTCAATTATTAGGATCAGGTAGTTCGGGGTTAGCAGTCAAGAGATATTTGATTAGCCACTAATACAAGTTTGTTATATGTCACCTTATAGTGTCTTCGGCGATTGTTGGAAGACAGAGATGCGATTCACGGATACAATGCTTTAAAATACTTCTTAACGATAGTTGCAGTTCTGGCTAGAACAGCTTTTGAGCTAAAGAAGGGAAGAACATGGATGGTGTTGGCATTGGTTAGTTCTGCTGTTGCAATAATAATGACTACATATTGGGATATAGTACAAGATTGGGGACTCCTGCAAAGGAACTCAAAGAATCCTTTTCTGAGAGACAAACTAATAATATCACACAAAACTGTCTACTTTGCAGCTATGGTAACATATCTTCCAAGGAAAGTGGATTCATATAGTCCATATAGTCAAAACTGATCCTGCATTCTAATTGCAGGTTTTGGATGGTCTTCTGAGAATTGCTTGGCTTCAACTGGTACTAGAATTCAATCTGCAGGGTCTTCACAAAGTGGTAGTTTCAATGCTGATAGCTTGCCTAGAGATTGTTCGTCGTGGCATATGGAATTTCTTCAGGTACCATGCCAATCATGTCCTTGATTAGTACAGGAATCCAACTATTAAACAAGTGCATAAGCATCTGGATCATATGTTTCTTGGCCTACAATTGAGTATCCACTTAATTTCATTGTTGTTAATGATGTCTTGACATGAATATGCTGCTCTGACTACAGTTCATAATCGTTCAGGTTGGAGAATGAGCACTTGAACAACATTGGCAAGTATCGGGCATTCAAGTCCGTCCCCTTACCATTCAATTACTACGATCCCGACACTGATAAGGATGATTAAGCAACTGATATTGCCACATTGTATTGATAAGCACACTTGGAGAGTAGTACAGCGGAGAGTTGCATGCTGCGTTCGAGAGCAATTCATGCTTTCTCGACAGAACTGCCACAGAGGAAATGTTATCATATACACAAAAAGCTTTAGGAACTACAAGGCTCAGCTAACCCAGTTTGATGGGTGTCTTTGAAATATTGCTTATTTTCCAGCAATCATTAACACATTTCCAAAGTTTTCAAGTACTTTCAAGTCAAAACCGTGTTTTTGATTCAACTTTAGAGTTCATCAGCCACAGCAATTGCCAAATAGTTTTAGCTCAAATAACATAACTCCTACCATCCCTCGAAGGTGGCCTTAACAGAAATGGCGTGGGCTTGGCTAATCATATGATAAAAAAAGGTCTAAGATAACATATTCATAGCATAAGGTTCCTGCTTTACGGGGATTCCGAGAAACTCGTAAGGTCCATAGTCCTTGAGATTGTTTCTGTAACTTAAAGATGTAATCTTTTGTCACAAAATTCACCCTCAGACATAAGAAAACAGAAAAAGATGATTTGAATTAGTCGAAAATCAAACTCGATCTAAGCTTCTGTGGGCTTATATTAATAGGGTTTTTGTCAATAGAATTTTTTTAGATCCTTTTTTGAAAGAATTTTTCTAAGAAGTCAGTTGACTGTTTGATTATTATATACAAAAGAATTTTTTTAAAAGAGTCTCATACAACTATTTGGCAATATAAAAATACAAAGTAAATTTATTTTTAACTATATTTTATTTTATAATAAAAATTATTTATGCATATAAATATTATTTAAAATATATTAAACAATATATATTAATTATTATATAATTTTAAACCATATAAAACATAAATGAAAATATATCTATAACATAAATAAAACTAATATAAAAATAAATATTAAAAAATATATAAAAAATCAAATAATATTATATAAATCTCAAAATAAATATAAAGTTGAGTAAACGTAAAGATATGTTTATAAATATTGTAGTAATTATGTATAAAACATAAGGGCCAACGGGACTAAAAAGTAAGCTTATTAATGATTTAAAAAATTTACCTGAAAAAGTTATTAGAGAGGCTTTTTTTTAGAACATCCAAATTTAAATTTCTTAAAAAGTTATATTTTGGATGCAAAAAAATTTATATCTATTAAAAACAAATCTTTTTATTTTATAGTTAAACACTCATTTTTCTTAAAAAAATTTTTGTGGTAGAGAAAAATACTTATTGACCTCTCAAAAGTCCATTCAAACATGCACTTAAACTAATCTCAATTTATCTTTTTAAGCTTAAGTTGTGGTTTCCAACCTACACTTTAACAGGTTAAAAGATATAAATATATAGCCTTTTTTTTTAGTTTAAGAAATTTTAGAAAAATTTGTAGAATTTTTAAATTCTTAAAATTTGTTCTAGTTTTTACTTTTTCAAAAATATTCTTTCTTTTTATTTTGAATAAAAATAATAATAAAATATATAAAATATGAACGTTAAATACAACCTAATCAAATGTTATATAACAAAAGAAATGCTAAAATATGTTAAAAATTGGAAAAACATATCAGGAAAAAGAATATTCAAATATTTTAGAAAAGATAAAAATTAAATTAAAGAATTTTTTAACGCATATAAAAAGCTCCTAAAATAATTAATATTTAAAAATTCAGAACAAAATTAAAGTGATTTAGGGTATTAATTGGTATTAAATTGTTATAAAATTGATATATATTAAATGCTGAATAAAATTAAAAAAGTTAAAAAAAGAAAAAATTGAAGTATTTTTTGTATATTAAAGAAATGAGATTTTAATAAAAAAATTTTTAATAAAAATTAATTGGTTTAATTTAATTTATAAAAATTAAATTATTATAAAAATTAATCTGAAATATTTAAGTTGAAAATTTTTACTATTAAATTAATAAATTTGATTTAATTTTTTAATTATTAAAAAAATTAATTAACAATTTAAGGACAAAAAAGAAAAAAATTTGAAGAAAAAATCAAAATTAATTAAACGATGAAAGAATTGAAGACTGTAGAAAAATTAAAAAATGGAAAGAAAAAAAATAAAGGGTTATGAATAACGACAACAGCCAAGATCAAGCTTATGAAGAAGAAGCAGAAGAAGAAGGAGAATGCGGTTTCTGCTTATTCATTAAGGTCGGTGGTTGTAAGGACAAGTTCGTCGCGTGGGAAAACTGCATACGAGAGAGCGAGAGCAAGAACGAAGACCTTGTCGAGAAGTGCTTTGAGGTTACTTCGGCGTTGAAGAAGTGCACGGAAGCTCATTCCGATTACTATGAACCCATCTTGCGGGCGGAGGTGGAGGAAACTGAGGAGGAATTGGACGAAACAGATGAAAACTAGTCGATGCTAACAAATGAACAATCTTTTAATTTTTTGAAAAGCTAATATCTTTGGAAAAATTCGTTCTTTCTATTGATGTTGAATCCATTTTTGTTGCTAGAGCTTTAGTTTTTCTTGTTTGTTGATCTTGAATTAAAGTTACTGACTTGGTGAGAAGTCGGTTCTCAAGTAATGGGCGTTTCTATAATACTCAAAACCTCAATATCTTGTGGTCAGCTAAGTTCTGCTGAGGTTGATACATAACCATAAGCTTTGGAACACAAGAAGAAAGAAGAGCTAGAAATGTAACTTGCATTTTCTGGAAAAGATCGTTTCACAAACTTTTACTAGAACTAAATGAATAATTATATCAACACGAGAAGAAAGGGAGGAAAAAAAAGAAAAATGGCATCATTCACATTTAGTAGTTTCCTTTCTGCAGCATCTCAATTGTGTGTGTATTGTGTATATACTAGTTAATTTGAGGACCTTGTTGTGGATACCAAATGGTGGAAACATCTAGCTGAGCTCTTAAATTTGTTGCCATCACCTTACAGAAGAGTTTGCCATAGCTAGCAAGTCTTTACAGCTTGACCCCTCGCAAAGGCACTCTTGAGGATTAGCATAAAAGTAATCTTCTTCCTTGGGTCGATCGGGAATAACCATCCGGTGAGTTGGCTGTCCCATCCTTCTTTCGTGTGCCTCTCGAACAGAGACTGCAAATTCATTCCATGAAAGTGTCCCATTCTGATGCAAATCCAGTAACGTTACAAGTCTCTTGCGATCAAGCTGGATCGTCCTTTTGAACCCAAGATACCTAAATGAGGTAAGGTTAGAGATTCAGAATTTTCTTTTCCACACAAATGACACTTCTCTCTCCTTGTTAACAATACGATTGCATACCTGCGGTGACCTTCAACAACCTTTGCCATGTTCCCATCATAGGTAGGAATGAAAGTATTGCTGGATACTGACACCATGAAATCAAGTGCAGCCATTTGAGATGAATGATTCTGAAACTGCTGCAGCTCCACTTGATCTAACAGCATCTCTTTCCTCACCTGGAAACAACAAAAAGAACCAAGATCCAGAGGCATGACTACCAAACTACTTTTGTAACACAAAACTAAATAAAACCCCGCGTTAAATGCATTTCTCTACAGTTGGAAAAAAATCCAAATGATATTACATGTATACCACATTCACAAGCATTTCACCACAAGATGACAAATTAATGAAAGAGGGAGTTAACAACTCACAATCCGAGGGAATGCAGCTCTTAGAGCTGCAAGTCTTCGTTCACTGCCATATATCTCACCAGCTGCAATATATATTTGTGTTTCCTTGTCAAACCCCATTGCTTGTAATATTAGAGCGGCCTCCTCAGGTGTTAAGGGGCACAACCCTTGCAATCTTCTCTCTTCAGACACTATCTCTTTCTCTCTCCACCAAGGGTATGCATACCTGATTAAATTTGCAATGCAATATCAATCATCACCAACTGTTTGATAGTGATTGATCACTAAAAGTATGGACGAAGAATTTTTTTTTGTTTATCTCCTTCGATGCACAATGCAGATACTGAAAAAGACAGGCTAAATGACGCCATTTGATCAAATTTGACAAACTGTGAGAGCCTATACAAGACTGATAGTTTTTAGAATCATTTGATAGGATTGTTAAAACTTTTTCTTCATTTGACTAGTTATGATTTTTCCTATCAACTATTTAAACATTGGGGAACCATCTTCTACCGGCACATACTTGAAAGTGTTAAGTTTCAATAACATACCTTAACCGCTTAAGTTCATCAGCTTCTTCATTGGTGCAGCCATGAGTACAACCTAAGAAAGCCAACATGTCCATCTCGTACCTCAAATGCAATGCCACATATGGCCCCTTGTCTTGAAGAATGTGAACCAATTTGTATCCCAATTTTTCAATCTGCGGAGTAAATTTTAGTGCCTGAAAATTCACACGGCATCTGAGTTTCTGTAATTCAACTGACAGCCCATTGTTTGCCAAGCGTGCATCAGTTTTGTTGAAATGCAGCACCTTTAACTTGCTGACAAGGGGCAGAATCTGCATCATGACGTAAAAGCAGATACTAGAATTATCATAAGAAACAGAATCAACATTGTAACACATTGATTCGCCAAAAGATCAAATTGCAGTGCAGAAATGGATTTCCACGATAGCTCAAAGATGCAAGATTCTAAAACTTTATCTTACCATCCCCAATCCATTTAGTTTAACATAATGAATACCAAGTGAGAAAGAACCAAAGGTATTCAAACCTGTTGCAAGTAATACGTTTCATTAGACCAGCTAACTGGTGGCATCTCAAATATTTTGAACTTGAATTTCCTAGAAAACCTCTTAGGTAGTCTTCTGACTATCCGAACTTCATCTCTTAGGGAGTTGATGAAATGTTGCACATCAAAAATGTCCTCAAAATTACTGCAATGAGAGTTAAAAGAGTTAACATTAAAGACGTTTGAAACATGAATGTGATCTAACTTGCCAAGAACAAAATGTACCTGGGGTCAGCCCAGAAAGATGTCTTATCAAGCTCCGGAACAACCAAAGTGAGATTCAAAAGTCGAGCAACAGCAACCATGTCACAGATCTGAGATGCCAAACTAATCAAGTCAATAAGCTGAGAAAATTTTAGAATATCAAACAAAAGACGAAGTACAAACCGCAGCACGCATTTGATTCAGGCCTCCATTGCAAGACACCTTAAGAAAACCTTGACTTGTATAGTTTCCTGCAAAGAACAGCAGAAATTGAAAATTTATCTCCTAGGATGAATGGATGGAGGTAAAAGATATCTACAGAAAAATGTATGTGTCACATTGTCTGATACTCCAGTCTAGATTCCATATATAAGTTAATAGACAACTAATACCTCGTGCAAGGAATCATGCAAAGATTTGAACTCCTACTGCCCAAAAAAGGAATCTTTTCCTTCTACGATTCATGTCAATTCCATATCCATTTATTATCCACTTCTAATGAGCACAAACCAAGCACAAGTATTCACATCACAATCATCGCAGAACACCCTGTAATCCCGCATAACCCACCCACTCAACATATATATATTTATATATATATATAGCGTGCAAAGGGCCTGATCTTATAACAAGCAACATCCACTAGAAGCCACGTGAATGAGACTCAGTAGCTGTAGAAAATCCAACAATTGAAGTAAAAACATAAAACCAGAAAAAGATTCAAAAGTCCAAAAAATGTAGATACCTCGCTGTCACTACCTCAACCACCACACATTTTCTTTTTAAAAACCCAAATCACTAAGATAGCAGAAAGAATTTATCTTTACTAATTCATAAAACAAAAAAAGAGACAAACACAAATGAACAGAAACGACCCCTCACTTGCAGGAAGAAGGGGCGGCCGCGATCTGACGGAAACATGGAGGTGGCTATCGGTGGTAATCTGCGAGAATTTGTAAGTAATGTTGGTGATGAACTTGGGGTGCCAAAGCTCCCCAACAGCAACAATCTGAATAATGCAGGTCCATAGCAGAATACTTGAGCAAACGCTTATAAACCATACTTGTATCCTCGTTCTTGGGATCACCGATACACTAGAACCTATCTTCTCCGACCTTCCTTGTACACTCTCAGATCTAAATTCCATTTTTCTGCTCTTCTCTTCATCGCCACTGCATCGAATTCAATAAAAGAAATCCAGAAAATCAAACAAAAATCTCGACCCCTTTGGGATCAAGGCCCCAGAAAAAGAATCCCCATTGTAGAATCAACAAAAAGTCGAGATCTTTTTCGCTTAAGAGACCCAAATGCCACCAAAATTTGAGGGACGGGAATCAAAATTAGGAGAGAAAAATCGGAACTTGAAATCAGAGGATGGGTTTACAAGCAAAAGGGTGTTATGGGGCTGTGTGTGTTGTGTTATAGGGAGTACGGTTGGGAAAACACTGCAAGAATTGAAGCTTTTAGCTTTCTCACCAACCAAACAGAGACGAGAAAAAGAAAAACTTTGTATCTTGCTATCTTCTTCCTCTAGCTATTTCATTTTCCTTTGCAATTTTCTTTCTTTTTCTCGTCAATACTTCATCTCTTGCTGTTTCAGAGATTAAATAAACTCTCAGCTTGAAATACCAAAATCAATCGATTAACAAACAAAGCCGGCGATCCAACGGATGATCTCAGATAAAAACTAAATTATGTATTGTTATTATCGTTGATATTGAATATGACTATTTATTTAAATTTTATTTAAACTTTAAAAATAGGATAATTTGAATAAAAAATTATTTTTAAATATTTGACTAATTGAAAAATAACATTTATATAAATTTTTAACTAATTTTTTTATTTTAAATACATAATTTTAATTATTTTATTAAAAATAAAAAACAACTTTCTATTAATTAAATTACGATCTAAATCTATCTTCAATTGCAATGCATATCAATGATAAGATCGAGAGCAAGATTGTAATATTACTTGAAAATTTTACAAATTTGAAAATATTTTATACTCCAAAAAGATTATATCTATCAATAATCAAAATTCAAAACTTAGATTACATTATTACAATCTAATATTTGAGATCATTCGCCTTCTTTTAACTTAAATTGATTAAATATTAAATAAAATTGATAAATTTAAAAATATTTTAAAATATTATCCTTACTTATCAAAAATTAAATTTTAATTAAAAAGAGATTGATTAATAAAAATTAATTGGATTATTTTATGAGTCGTTTAAAAATTAATTGGATTATTTTATGAGTCGTTTACTTCTGTTATAGTATTCAATTTTCGTTTTCAATTTTTTGTAATGTTTTTTCAAATAAAAAAATATGTTTGATTGTTAATGTTAATGTAGTTATATTTTTATCACTATAATAATTACATTTTAGATAAAACTTAAAGATAAATTATTTTTAATTAAATAAATTTATTTAATACCTTATATAATATTTATTAACAAATTATTAATAAAATTATGTTATTTTAATAAATTAAATAATTTAAAAATTCATATTTTATTTAAAATTAATATTTATTTGAAATATATTTAATTATTAAATCAAATTTTATTTGAATATTTATATATTTTAAATTTAATTATAAAAATTAAATAAAATTAAATAATTCATAATTTTATTGATAATTAATTTTCATTTATTATATATATAAATATAATGTTGGATTAAATTATTTATAATTTTTATTAATAATTAAATAATATATATATTTAAATGATAGTAAATTAAATTATAAAAAAGAAAGAAAAACTACTTTTTATTCATAATTTTAAAAAACGGAAAGAAACAAAAACCAAAAACTGAAACTAAAAACTTAAATAAACAATATTTTTTACTAAATTTTAAAACAAAAATAACAAATTTATGAAAATTGACAGATTAATTAATAAATTGTTCGGTTTTTAACAATAAGAGTTATTAAAGTAAATTATATCGAAAAATTAAAATTCGACCTAAAAAGTTAGACAATTTTAAGATTTTTATGATTGAACTAACTTACATATTTTTGTTAGTTGTCATTCAAAATTTTGAAGTTAAATTAGTCTTAATAGACATAAGTTTAAAATAACATAAAATATATTAAATAATTGAGTTAATTATTAAAAAAATCATCATTCTTTCAATTATATCTCAAATTTTAAAAAATAGTAATAAAATGCCCAAATTTTTAAATTTATTTAATTCTTGTCCAAACTTTAAAAATAACAATAAAATGCTTAAACTTTTAAATTTTTCAATTATAGCCCGACGCTATCTGTTGTTCTTCCAATGCTCTTAATCATTTATTTTTTGTTTGTTTTTCTGACGTCTCAAATTACTATCACATTACAACGCACTACACCAGTAAGTTTTTCGTTTTTTGTTTGTCCTCCTGATGCCCTTAATATGAAAGCGTCGGAGTTGCGTAATTTGAAAATCAAAAGGTAAAGATGTCGAAAGAACAAAATGAAAACGAAGAAAAAAAAAAGAAACCAAAACGTAAAATTATACAATCTTATCATAATAGATATAGTCTTTATACATAGGCTAAAGTCGACCGACCTCAATAATTATTTGCATGGGAGGTGCTAGGCCAAGCTTTGATGCATGTGATAGGGGCAGATACATGCAATCAATATGAATCTTCTATCTTCTTAATTTTCCATCACAAAAAATGCATTAATGTCTTCTAATATTATATATATATATATATATATATATATATATAACACAAAAATATGTGTGCCCATTTTTATGCTATACTTTTTACATTATTAGATTTATTATAAGCTAAAGTAGCATTTGATTTCATTTTTTATTTTTTGATTACGATTTTTAATTTTCGTTTCTTTTCTTGTTTTTATTTTTAAAATAAAAATAAAAACTTATTTAGTTATTAGTGTCAATATTTAAAAATAAATAAATAAAATTTATTTAATATTTATTAATGAGTATTAGTAAAAAATCTACTACATTTTAGTCAAATAAATAATTTAATAATTATTTATAAATTTAAAAAATATATTAATTTGAAATCGATACAATTAAGATATTTTAAACTTAAGGTATATTTATTAAATATTTAATAAAATTAAAATTAAAAATTTAATTTTAAAAATAAAATTTAAAGCAATTATAAAAATTAAAATATAGTTGTATTATATTATATTAATCATAACTCTTATTATTAATTAATATTAGATAATTAGATAAAAGTAGAAAACAAAATTTAATTTTATAAGTTTTAAAAAATAGAAGAAACCACAATCATAAGATAAAAACTAGAAAATCAAACAAACATTTTTTTTTAACTTAAACTAAAATGAAAATAAACATATGTTGACTATCTTCAATCAATTTGCTATTGCTTATTTTATTTCTTAAAATGGTCAAAGTAAAAGTTCATTTGATCACTAAAAAGAAAACTTTTCTTTTGGCCAACAATGAAATGCTTAAGCTGATTTGACAATGAGGTATTATAACACAAAATTGAATTAGTACGTTGAGAATTTCAATCTTCTTAATATACTTGATTTTGTTAATATAAGTTATGATTTTAGGTAAAATAGACCTACTGTCACATGTTTTTAAATTAATCAGAAAATGAACTGTATTATTACGTGACAGTGAGACCTACTTTTATTGATCTCATTTGACACATGAGAGTAAGATATATTTTTATAGATTTTTGAAAATAAATCTCACTTGTTATATGATATTGAGACTCATTTTTTGTTTAAAAAATAAAAAAGAATGTGATGTCAATATTGACATAACATTTAATTAACAATAAACTAATCTCGTTAAACTTTCTATCCACTTAGGTCAGTTTGGAATGTTTTTAAAATGTGAGGGTTTAATTTGACCGCTTAAAATATTAAAGTATGTTTTGTATTCTGTTATAAATATTGAGGTTCAAAATAAAAATAAGGTATTATAAGACAAAATGAGCTGAGAATTTCAATATTCTTAATGTTGTTAATAGAAGTTGTTTAACTAAAAAATCAAGGTTAACTTGATATAGTATGATAGTTTGACCTTTCACAGTTTATACACTCTCTTGGTTAGTGTTAAGATTTGTATAATTTGTTGTTTTCTATTTATTGTGATACATTAAACTAGAAAACAGAGTTGTGTTTTAAGAATAAGCTTATAAATTGATTTTTACATTATTTCTAAAAAATTTAGAGATCAAGTTTGGATTATGTTAAAACTTTGATATAAAAAGAGTTTTAGTACATGTATGAAAAAACACCAACACAAGTGTATCCCATTATACAAGGCTTCTCTGCTCGGTGTTGGGACATCAATATAAACAACATTTTCTTTGCATTTGTTTTACATAGAGGTTGTTTTCATAAAATAAAATTTCGACCTTTGGTCACAAAAAAGCAACCTTTACTAGTTACTCTAAGATTCACCATCATTTTGATGTATGAAACTTAAATTTAATTTAATTAAAAATATAGAAGTTCAATTTATAATCCAATCAAATTATTTTACTATTATTGAGAATTAGATTAATTGATTTCACATAAGTAATTATAATATTTTTCAAAACAATATAATTTATATAAAATAATGATTTTTCTAATAATGAAAATTAAAAAATGATGGTTATATTGAAATCATTGATATTCATAAAAATTTTATTAATTTTGTTAGTTACTAAAAAAGTTAAAACTTCTTAAAAATTTTAATTATATCCGAAACTTTAAAAGTAGTAATAAAATGCTCAAACTTTCAATTTTTTAATTCTAACTTGACGTTAGTCTCACTGTTATCTGTGCTAACGTGGCACAACCACATGTCGACGTCCCTTACTAATCAGACACCTCAGTTGCTTTAGGAGAAGATTGCCTGATTAGCATTTTGATAATAAAACGACATTATTTCAACTAAAATCAGATGTCCCTCCCTTCTTCCTGTCTTCTTCGTCTCTTCTCTATCGATCAACACTTAAAACTCTTAATTTGAAATTCCTAATCTGTAACCTAAAATCCTCCAACGTTCATAAGAAAGTGAATTCGTGTGTTGGTGCTTCTTCTATCGCAAAGTTATTTGCTCCATCAGACCAACAAGCGTTCTCTGTGATTTTGTGTGTGGGTGCTTCATAAGAGAGTGACTTCATCGTCGAGTAAAAACTGAAGATTTCTTCGCTAGACTTCTTGTGGTGCCGACTAGGATACAATTGATCATCTCTCTCTATTGTTCTTTCTACTCTGATTCGGTTTTTGTATGAAATGGTGTGTTGTTGTACTAGGGTTTCAACTCCGACGTATGAAATGGTGTGTTGTTGTACTAGGATTTCAAATTAGATTTTGCTAGAGTTCCAAAAATATAAATCCAATTTGTTGTGCTAAGGTTTCAAATTAGATTTATGCTTCCAAAAAATTGACTTATATTGTGCTAAGGTATTAGGGTTTTAAATTAGATTTGTACTTTCAGAAAATTGACTTGTATTATGCTAGGGTATTATGGTTTCAAACTGGATTGTGCTAGGGTACGATTTGTTTGTTATTAAAAACGATGATTAACTTGTATGTGTATATAGCAAAAACATTGAATACTCCTACACTTAGTTTTTAGTATGAAATGCACGTACAATAAAAAAAATCAAAGTAACTGAATGCATGATAGTTGATTCATACTTTGTTTTGTGTTGTATGCAAAATATATACATCTTGGTAATTATTGAAAAATATGATTTCTATTTGGCTTGTTCTATGCTCTAATATTTAATATTTGGTTCAACTTGCACTCCATTTGGTAATTACTGAATGCATTTCATTTGGTAATTAATGAAAAATATGATTTTTATTTGGTAATTACTGAATGCATCCCATTTTGTTTATCTCAAACTTTTTAGTGTAGTTTCTTATTTGTATGTTGTGGATAGATTCTTTTTTTAAATGGTACATCCTCAAATGAGTTACTTATGATCGTTTCAGTAGGTGAGTTTGCTAAGTTATGAAGTATTGTGAAAAAATTTAGGAAATTTATAAAAGTATGTTTCTTGTGCCTTTATAACATTTTAGTTTGTATTGTTCTGATGTAGTACTAGCCTTTTATAAAGCTCCTTACATCTAAAAATGTGAGTGTATTATTCTAATGCAATCATACTAACCTATTTTTGTGCACTAATAGTTAATGGGATAGAAGTGAATCATCTTAGTTGTTGCTTCTTTTTTTCTACTTAGTTGTTGTTTCTTTTTTTCTTCTTGTAATATTTATCATTTTGTATTTACCCACAATTTGTCTTTACAAATGTTGGTCAAATTTGAATTTCATTACAGTGGAGTGTTAGAAAGGCAGGAAATTAAATATCTTGGGGGTAAGATTAAAAGAAAAAAGAATATGGGTATTGATGAGCTAAGCATGCTAGTTCTAAAAAGGATTTTTGAAGATAAAGGATATAGAGTGACCTCTATTTTTTACAAAATTCCACATGAGTCCATTAGAAGCTTGATAGAGTTAGGCTTAAAGCATGAAAGGGGCGTGTTGGATATGCTGAAAAAAAGGAAGAATTTAATTGTCAAAATGTTCAAATATACTATGATCATGGTTATAAGAATCCTGCGACAGACGGTGAGGAGTCAAATTCTGATGATGGATTGGATCAAGATGAGGGGTTGTTCCAAGTTGAAATGGAGCAAGATGAGGACTTCATTGTTATGCAGGATAATGATTTTGGAGATGATTTAGTTGATGAGGAGTTCTTTAGAATTGATGATGAAGAATATGTAAATGCTAGAACAAATGAGAGGAGGAGTGCGAAGACTTCGCAAAGTGGGCTTGAATTCGACACTGTTGTCGATGGTGTTGGTAGAAGTGAAAACAATTTTAATGAAGTTGGTGATCATTTGAATGATACTATAAGAGCAAAAGGAAGTTTGCATTATGCAAATAATGATTATGGTGACAATGATGATGAAATTTAATCACCAGTTCCTAATGCTGATGAAGAATCGATACCAAAGAAGAAATACATTAGTTTTAATCCAAAAGTTAAAATGATAGATTTTAAGTTTGAAATTGAAATGAAGTTCAAGGACGAAAAGCAATTGACGGAAGCTATAAGGAAATATGCAATTACAAATGGGTATAATATTTCAATGGTAAGATCTGATGAACGAATGGAAGCAACTTGTGATGCACATTGTCCTTTTTGGGTGTATGCTAGCTGGATTGGAAATGAGAAAACATTTGTTGTGTAGAGAGTAAAAAACACTCATACCTGGAGTAAAGTGCAGAGAAATAAGCAAGCTAGCCAGAAATAGACTGTGAATGAATTCATACACAAGTTTATGAGGAACCCCAATTGACTTATTAGTGAAATGATAGATGATCTTCAACCAAAATATGCATTAAAGGTCACTAAAATTCAATGTTATAGGGATAAGTGGGAAGCAATTATTATGCTTTGGGGATCAATGGAAGGTCATTATACAAAGTTATGGTCTTATGGACATAAGTTAAAGCAAGCTAACAAAGATGGAAAGTTTATTATCAAATGTGATTTTGGTGAACAAACTATGAGATCAATGTTCAAAAGATTTTATGTGGGTTTCAGTGCTTTGAAGTATGGTTTTCTTGGTGGATACAGAAATATTATTGGGTTAGATGTATGTTTTCTGAAGACCTTCCTTGGTGGTGCATTATTATCTGCTGTTGGTCGTGACAGAAACAATAAGACATTTCTTATATATTGGGCTATAGTTGAGGGAGAAAACTACCAATCAGGGACTGGTTTTTGAGCATTCTTGTTGAAGATCTCCACATAAGTGGAAATTCATGGACTTTCGTAAACGATTAGCAAAAGGTAAAATTTAAATATCCATATATCTTATGTTCATTTATTTATGGGATCAACACTTAATTAATTTATGTAACTATTTGTTTTCTAGGGTTTAGTTGAAGCATTAAAGAACTTATTTCTAGAAGCTAAACATAGAAAATGTGTTTGTCATGTGTATGCAAACTAGTTTAGTGTTCATAAAGGGCACACGTATAGGACTTTATTTTGGAAAGCGGTGAATTGCACAACGCAAGTTGATTTCGATGAGGTAATAAAGGGGTTAAAGAGTTTGTCAGTGAAGGGGGCTGATGATTTTAAAAGTAGGAATCTGGACACAGTTGTGAAGCCCTTTGTGAGCACAAGGCTGAAGTGTGAAATAGTAGATAACAATATTTCAGAGACGTTTAATGGATTCATTTGTGAAGCTCGTACCAAAAGATTGATCAGTATGTTAGAAGAAATTTTAATTTCTTTAATGACTCGGATACATGAAAAAAGGGATATGATGATGAAGTGCACAAATGAGATTTGTCCTAGAGTGAGGAAGAAAATCGAGGTAGCACAATAGGATGCAAGATATTGTATGCTCAGGACAAATGGGAATTTGAAATTTGAAGTTAGTATCTTTGCGGATAAGTACATCGTTGACTTGCAAGCACTAACTTATCAATGTAGACTATGGGATTTAAACGGAATTTCATGTAAACAGACTGTGACTTGTATATCTTATCAGAGGGAGGATATCGATGCTTATGTGAATCAATATTATAAGCGTGATTCTTATTTAAAGACTTACCAGTTTGCTATGGAACTTATTAGTAGTCCTTTTGGCCAAAGACTAAAAATCTTCAACCAATATTACCTCCACTGATTAAGAAGATGCCTGAAAGATTGACAAAGGCAAGAAAAAGGGATCACTTTGAAGAACCATGCAATCCCAACAAATTGACCAAAGTTGGAGTAGTTATGAGATGCCATCATTGCCAAGAAATTGACCACAATATAAGAGGATGCAAAAATAAGAATCAACCTCCAAGCCAATATGAAATTGTTAAGGTAGATATTTTAGTTGTATAACAAATGTGTTGTTATTCATCAAGTATTATTAACTTTATGTTTATCTTCAATGTGTATAATGCAGTGAAAAGAGGACGACTACCAAAATCAGTATCTACTGAACTCCCTTCATCCAGTATTCGTAGCGGTCAAGTAGGTAGTGTAGGAAAATCCCGATGTGAGTATCACATGCTCACTGTGCGGAAAAACAAAAATTTTTATTCTGGGACCTTCCCGAAAGCCAGGATCCATGTGACTATATAACAAAGTCAAACTAAAACGACGAAAGGAGACCGTCTCTAACGGTATCCACGCAGAGATCGGAGAACCTAACCGGGACAAACCCTTTGACCCGGGAATAG
>JANTPM010000001.1:1662083-1676307 GCA_025434745.1 Erythroxylum divaricatum
AGAAGAAAGTATTGTCAAATTTCTTCATTTACTTGATCATAAATTGGAATTCCTATTGAATGGAATTTTTGGCTATTCTTAAAGGAAATCAAGGAAGGCAAGAGGAGCAAAGTATAAGGCACCTTTGAGCAAGTAATTGAGCAAGGAAATCAAGGTGGGTTTCACGTTTATAATAGAAATGATGAGCCTTAAGTGTTTTCTATGAAATCAAAAGAATAAAATGATTTCAAATTGCTTTATAGTTGTTGCATCTATTTCCTTTAAATGATTTGAGAAATCTTCATATGTTCGATAAATGAATTTTGTTATTGAATTTCGAAATAAAGATGGAAATGCATTGAACATTTTATGTATGCCTTCAAAAATGTCATGGCATTTTGTGTGAATGAAAAGAAGGAAAGAGCGTGAAAGCATTTGATAAAATGATTTGAGCATGAAATGAATATGTGTGTTGTTTGGGCAATAGAGGAATATTTCGTTAGTCATGTGCACGTCGACATATAGCCTTCTCCCAGCTATCCGCTTGAGGCCATGAGATCTTGAAAAATCGGACTCGTTTTGTTTACGGTATAAACTTCGGTTTATCCGTTTTGTTCCATGGAACTCTCGAGTCATTTATTTGTGCATTTGCATTTTGATTTGTCAAGTTATATTGCAAGATTGAGTGTTATGTTTTGATGATTAATTACACTTGACATATTCTATACACTTGACATATTCAATGTGATGATATGTTGAACTATGAGTTATGAATTTGAATTGTGAATGATTGAATTGCTAGCCATAGACGTATATAAATATATGAAGTGTATGCACGTTTGATTGTGTGGCTCGTTGCTAATGACTATAAATGTAAACCACTGAGCTTCGCAGCTCACCCCATTACCTCCCACTCTGCAGCTGAAGAAAAAGCAGAACAAGAAAATTGTGAACCTTACAAGGCATTTGGAAGCTCCAAGATAGCTATATTTAGTAATTAAGTTAGCTTAGAGACTTTTGGCATTTAAAATCATATTAAGCATAAGCATTCAATTGTATCATATGCATTTGATATTCTGTAATAATTCAGTGGTGTGGTTTTTGTTATGTAAATAAAGTCTTTCAAACTCTTTTGCTTGAAATCAAGAATTGAAAAAGGATCTTTTATGTATGTTCATGTTTATCTTCTTAGTTGAGATTGGGATATTAGTAATGGGATATGATATCGTATGGTATTAAAAGAAATGTATGTATGTTTGTATTGTTGAATGTTGGTGGTTTGGGTTTTGTTCGAAGGTTTCGTCGCAACGAGATCCGAAGTATGCAGCGGCGTATGTGTGCTAGAGTGTGGAACTTTGCCACGACGAATTGCATGAGAGGAGACTTCGCCGCAGCGAAGCCAGACTTTCGTCGTGACGAACCCGCCAATGCTGACGTTGGAATTTCTTCCAATAGGGAGGTTTCAAGATGTCTCTCGGCATGATCTCCCCCGATCGCCCTGATTGGGCATTTTGAGATTCGATACCAGACTTGGCCCCAACAACCTATGTTTTTGTTTTTTGAGTATATAGCTATTTTGCTTTCAACCTCTTACATTAGAAGACTCTAAAAAGAACTAATTAGCATTAGAAATGAAAGAGAAATGGCCCAACTCTTTCCAATCTCGACTTAAAGTTGGATTAAGTTGAATGTCGACTACACCTTAGAGACTTTCACTGCCAATTTTGGTGTGAGAAATAAAAAAATGTGTAACAATGATAAAGAGCAGAAGGAAGATTGCCTGCTAAAGTTCAAACATATATATGTACTGATCCTGAATCATTAGAAAAATGGCATAGTCAAAACAAGGTTTGAGGACTTCTGTGATAGATCCAAACTATGTATATATAATGCAAGAATATTTAATTATTCATTGTTTTTGTTACTAATGATGCATTACTCTTGATTTCTCATAGAGTCTTGCTTCAATCATGGCTGGTTTAATATATTTATTGGTTCTTTGTGGCCTTTAGTGGCTATTGAAGTGAGTTGTTGAATGATTATGGTCTAGTTTTTGTATGACATTTGGATGAAAAGTTTTTCGTACTCTTTTCATTTGAATGCTTTTGCTGAAACAAGTGATAGTTCCTTTGTGTTTGTGTGTGTGTGATCTGGATTA
Organism: Erythroxylum divaricatum; assembly: GCA_025434745.1. Taxonomy (NCBI): domain Eukaryota; kingdom Viridiplantae; phylum Streptophyta; class Magnoliopsida; order Malpighiales; family Erythroxylaceae; genus Erythroxylum; species Erythroxylum divaricatum. Next base: position 1,664,221 of record JANTPM010000001.1, read on the forward strand.
CATCTCTTTTAAGCTGAATCATACTTCTAAATTTCTGTTAGTCTTTATGTAAGGATGATGTGAGTGATCAAGCATTGCAGAAGTCCCTGGATTAAGACTTTGGAGCTGGAGCTGATTGTACACCAATCTATCTGAGAAAGTTGGAAGACAGAGGCATCATTTTGAATATGGACCTTTGGAAGTTAGAATCATTTGGAGAAACCAATATTTTTGGATATTGTTTCAGTTTTACGAATAATGTGAGTGTCTATAACCTATTTATTTGATTGTTTGATCTTACGCGGTAGTTTACTCTTCAAAAGTGATATTGACTTTATTGTTCTTGTACATGATTGTTATCTTTTTCCAGTTAGTTACTCTTCAACATTGTTGTCCTTGCCAACTGTGTTTTTCACTTTTTTTTCCTTTGAACGCTAATCATATCATGTTTATAAGAGCATATATTAGAGTTTATAATTTCCATTTAGATATATTTATTATATATGGAATTCGATACATTTATCTTTTTGCAAATATAGTTCATATTCAAAAACGTTAGATCTTTCGGTCTCCTATTTTTCATTCTTAATGTAATATATGCATATTCTAAAAAGTAATAATGGTCAATTGACAAAGATAGAACATAACTCTTCATTGTAACTACTAGAGGATAAATAATTATGAATGATACAAATGTAATTATAATAAATAGATGGAATTTTGTAAAAATTGCAATTACTTCTACAACGTAAAACCTTGTAACAATTGCATTTTCCTTAACAACTTGAAAAGCTTAAAACTGAAATTAAAGTGGTAGGTGATTGAATAAATGATAAAAAGAGTCTTAATAAACATAACAGTTACATTTGCTCTTCTAATTATTACAATGTCTCCATATTTTTTACTTACATTCAACGACCAAGTTATGAAATCGCATGGGACCTACAAAATAAAGATACAAACATAAATATTAGGACTTACAACAAATTTGCATTATGCACATAAATTTGTACACATACTTACTTCTTGCGAACAACAATATATCTTCTGAATAAGACTGTTATTCCAACACTCATAATTTGTTTGACATATTTTACAAAAAAAACAAACTTTCGTCTCTTTCATAAATACCAAGTACCTACAAAAGACCTTTAATTTGAATATTGATTAACATTAATTTATACTATTGGCATTGCTACAAACAATAACTGAATTACTTATTTTCGTATTAATGCATTCATAAAAATGTTGATCAATGTTAGGCTTCGCATTTGAAATCTGCAACTTTGTCAAGGCATTACAATTGGGAAAATTAATATTCAACATATGTATTATCTATAGAAATATCAATATTAATTATATTTGAATCCAATTAAATTATCACACATGACAAATAATATATATTATAGTTATTTTACCGCTGAACATAATGCTTTCTCCTCACAAAATTGAGAATATATCCTTCAAGCTTTTGCTACACTATCAAAAGAACAATAAATAGCAACCTTGAATCCCTTAACAACACCTGACACTCTTCCTATGTAAAATATATACTAGGTGCATACCCAACGAAAAATATCCCCAACATTAAAATTTTAGCTAAACTATCATTACATTTACAAAATGAAGGAGAGGAAGCTTCTTCCCTGCAAATCAGGATGAAGTATCACATAATTGAATATTTAGGCTATGGACTATATAATGTCATACTTTTAAGTAATTACCAAGATGTATATATTCTACATACAACACAAAACAAAGTATGAATCGACTATAATGCATTTAGTTACTCTTTTTTTTTACTTATATTTCATATTGAAAACCAAATGTAGGAGTATTCAAAGTTTTTACTGTTTAATTTACTATGTACACATACAAGTCAATCCTCCTTTTCAATAACAAACAAATCGTACCCTAGCACGATCCAATTTGAAACCTTAGTACCCTAGCACAATATAAGTCAATTTTCTGCAAGTATAAATCCAATTTGAAACCCTATTACAACAAATTGGATTTGTGCTTTTGGAATCCTAGCACAATATGAGTTAATTTTCTAGAAGCACAAATCTAATTTGAAGCCCTAGTACAACAAGTTGGATTTGTGGTTTCAAAAACCAAACACAATCCAATTTGAATCTTAGTACAACAACACACCATTTTATACCCTATTCAGGGTTGAAACCTTAGTACAACACACCATTTCATACAAAACTCGAATCGGAGTGGAAAGAACAATAGAGAGAGAGGATCAATCGTACCCCACTTGGAACCACAAGAAGTCCAACAACAAAATCTTCAGTTTTTACCTGACGATGAAATCACTCTCTTATGAAGCACCGACACACGAAATCACAGAGAACGCTTGTTGGTCTGATGGAGAAAATAACTTTGTGATAGAAGAAACACCAATGCATAAATTCACTCGCTTATGAACGTTGGTCGATTTGGGAGATTTTAGGTTACAGATTCGAGATTTCATAGCAAGAGTTTTAAGCGTTGATCGACAGAAAAGAGACGGATAAGAGAGGAAGAAGGGAGGGACATTTGATTTTAATTGAAACAACATCATTCTACTATCAAAGCGAAACGATATCGTTTCACTAATCAAACAATATTTTCTTAAATTAGTTGAGGTGTTTGATTAGTGAGGGGCGTCGACAAGTGGTTGTGTCACATCAGTACAAGTAATGGTGAGACTAATGCCAGGTTAGAATTAGAACAAATAAAAATATGAGCATTTTATTTCTATTTTTTAAAGCTTAAGCTATAATTGAAAAATCGAAGAAAGTTTGAGTTTTTTTAAATAATTAATCCTTATTAATTAGCTCTTATTAAAATAATAAAATGATATAATTATTTATTTGTATTCTTATGAATTTTTATTATTATTTTGCATAAATTTTTATATTTAATTTAAAATTTATGAATATTGTTTTATTTAATAAATAATTAAATACTTATATATATTTTATTAATGAATAGAAAAACTTTAAAAGATATAAATATGTAGATCGAAACTTGAAGTTTTCGTAATAGATTCTCTCATAATTTTAAACTACTTACAATTTAACTAAAACTACGAAGAGATACAAAACGTGTTTCATCCAATCAGAAGCTGACAATTGTGGAGACCCCTTTTAGACCTTTCTCTGCATGTCTTCAAGGAGTCTCAAACTCGACTTCAAGTCCCAAACTCGACAGCACAAACAAACCCTCTTCTCTCCTACAGGACATAACCGATAAACTGATAACAAACTCATTAAAACCGCCATGATTGCAACTAGAATAAGATTGTTCTTGCTTGTAATCACAACGGTCTTGTGGGTTTTATCGACTGTCTCGGATTCTTTACGATTCGACATAGAATCTGGACACGCCAAGTGCATATCTGAAGAAATCAAAAGCAATTCTTTGACTGTTGGAAAGTACTCCGTGGTCAATCCCAACGGCGACCAGCCTTTGCCGGAGTCCCACAAAGTCACTGTCAAGGTAACACATCGGTTGCGCAGTCGATGTATTAAAGATCCCAACTTTATTGGGTTTTTTTGGTGTGTTTGATTTGACGTTATTGTTGGTTTTTGCTCATTAGGTGACTTCGAGTTATGGGAGTAGTTACCACGAGGCCACGAAAGTTGGCTCTGGGGAGTTTGCTTTCACGACGGCGGAAGCTGGGGATTATGCGGCTTGTTTCTTTGCGGAGGATCATACACCGGCGACGACGATGACGGTGGAGTTTGATTGGAGGTCCGGTGTTGCTGCTAAAGACTGGACTAGTGTTGCTAAGAAAGGGTCCGTTGAAGTAAGTTGATTATGCTCTGGTGTTGTTTCTTGCTTAGATTAAGTTTAATTCTTCGAGGTTGTTTCGATTTTGGATTGGTCTGCTAGATCGAGTTTGATTTGAGGGTGATAACCTGCTTAGTTAGAACTTCTGTTTCAGATTATTTTGAAATGGCTTAAACATTTGAGGAAGCTTTGATTTCCTGAGCTTGGAAGTGAAGATGATGGGTTAGTGTTAATGCATCAAATTGGAAATCTACGATTTCAATGTGAATATGATGCAGTCGGTTGTTCAAAGTTTGATGTTTTAGCAGCTTCTGAATGAATTGGGTAGTGTACTGTACATAGAGCTGCTTTGTGTTAGTTTAGCAACTTAGGGTTAAAACCTCTTGGAATGTCATGCATCTCAATACCTTTCTTTGAAGAAGCGAAGTTAAATTGTGTTTTAATTTTGTGATCAAACCATAACCAAGAAAATTTTGTTTGATGAGCACGATACACTTGAAGTCAGAATTAAGTTGTTTAGATTACGGGAACCTGAAGAAGTAGTTTAACACTTTCGGGTGATTGGAACGTTAATCAGAAAGACGTCCTAGATTGATGCTGTAGTTCTTCAGTTTGCCTCAGGAATTTTAGTTATGAATCTGTGAACGGATTTGGTGTGATGTTTTTCATATAGAACACAAAGTATTTGTGGAGGATGATTTGAACCAAAAAGTAAGGAAACCAGATCATAAGGTTGAAGAAGTAATCTCCTAAGAATTGCTAGGAAAATGTGCAAAACTTTTTATGCATTCTCGTTCTTCGATTATCTCTAAGCAGGTTTTACGACAATCTTCGACGAGTTAACATTGTATTTGAATATGTAATCAGTAATGATGCACTGTCTTAGTTCTTTATCTGAAATTTGTGACTTGTCTTGAATATCAGGCAATGGAGCTAGAGTTGAAGAAGTTGTATGATAGTGTAATAGAAATTCAGGATGAGATGTATTATCTTCGGGAAAGGTGAAAGATGAATTCCATTACACAATTCTAATAGCTTTCTTTTAAAAAAAAAATATTAGTTCTCTAACTCATGCTTGATGCATGTTTCAGGGAAGAAGAAATGCAAGAGTTGAACCGAGCAACGAACTCGAGAATGGGCTGGTTAAGTGTTCTTTCACTTCTTATTTGCTTATCAGTTGCAGGCATGCAAGTATGGCATTTGAAGACCTTTTTTGAGAAAAAGAAGCTGATATGAGTTTTGTTCTGGACAACTAGCAGGCTTTTTCTTTTTGTTTTTTGGCTTTTCCTAGTGCAGATTGTTACCCAAAATGAGATATAATTGTGATAGAGACAATTAAGTACTAAATGAAACTCAAAGACCATCTTGTTTGGCATGTTCCCTTTGGATGGGACACATTCTTGTAATTCTTCATCTAATCCTTAACCAAGACCCATGGTCTAGTCCTCTGTGCATACTGAAGTTCCAAATTGTTTCAATTACATGGGATGATAATATTGATTTCTTGTCATTCATTTCTGTCCCTGACACTATCCAGCGTTTTATCAAGATGACACCGTTTTGAAGTTCGGCCGAACTGGCTTTGAGCCAATTCGTTTCGGCTCTCCCAAGCTCGAACTCAATCTAAAATCCATTCAACTTGAATCAGACTGGTTTGCCAACCCTATTTAAAGGCATTAGTTTGTCAATGAAGTTTATTATACGATGGTTTGTGGAGCATAATCAAGGGTGAGCAAAAAACGTGTGTTCTTAAGCCATCTACCTAACTTGGAGAATGGGTTACAAGATTCAAGTTTGATGTATCTATTTGCTTGTCCTAAAAGGTGAAATCGTCCACCCCAGGTGCCCTCACACCTCGGCTCGACAGAGTAGTGAGGGGGATGTATCTACCTAAGTTTGATGTATCTATTTGCTGGTCAAGAAGTTACGTTGCTCATGCTAATGTTTGAATTCCATTAAGAGGAGGGTTGGAGAAGAAATTAGCCCTAGCTACCTAAACCAGTCAAAAGACAACAGAATCGCAATTTAGCTAACGAAACCATAATCCCTAGAGGTGCTCTGCCAGAAGATGGCCTTGGGATAGTTCGGGCAACTATCCACTCACATTCAACTAACTTACTAATGGAATACTATTCAAACAGCAAGTATTCTCCAACTTGTTAAGAACAGTTGTGAAACTAAGCTCAGAAATAAACTCAATTTCATTCATAATCAGAAACAAACTAGCAATTGTTCTGGAATGATCAAGCCACAAAAAGGAATCAGACGACTTCTAATGCTTACAAAAAAAACACAATTAGGAACTTAAAAGCTGTGCATGTTGTTTATTCCAGATTTAAGCGACTCACAGGTTAACAGAAAAGATATCTGTGAAGAATATTCTTAACGAAAAAGAAGATGACAGAAATTTTTGACAGGTTAACTTGAGATAAAATATAGAAAGACTACCCATTGAGGGGATGACCACGGTAAGTCCAGAAGGAAATGGGGGAAGAAGCATTCTCACAAACTTTGTCAAATATATTCACAGAACCAGCACCAATTTCAGATGCAGGAAATGGCCAGAAAGAATGGCATGTGCTTCAATATAGTTCATGTCACCGCTTTCAGACTTACGTGTTGAATATATTCCAGGAATGATCTCCTGGTAAAATATCCTTAATCTTTTCAAGTCTCTTGAGAATATCCAAGAACGAAGGTCTTCTGTTCATATCAGGAGCCCAACACTGTTCTATCAATCTGTAAAGAATCACAAGAAGAAAAAAAAAAAAAGAAACATTGTTAGGTACAGAAATTTGGTGTCTGATAATGCTACTATACACAGGCACATATTACATATTTTGAACATGCATCATGAAAAGGAAAATTTTTCCTATACATGAAATGCTTATATAAGTTGTTTAACAACCAAACTAACATAGGAAACTTAAAATGATAAAGGCATTGCACCTCTTAGGGGAATGCAACATATTTAGAACTCTTTTGAAACAGGTGTCTCTCTTAAGGTACAGTATGGCTGCTATCTTTCGAAGATTATAAAGACAGCCCTTTTTATTCGAGTGACAAATGTTTATCATCAGTAATCGGTTCAAAATTTCTTTGGTGACTGTAAATTTGTTAATGCTCTAGATGGGCATCATACTTGTATTGTTCATTGATGACAAAAAGAAATTGGGTATCTTCCTCACAAGCCTTACAATTCAGGAGAAGTTTAAACTATAAGCCATCAGACAAACTCAAAACACTTTCAAATTACTTACTCCCTCAGCTCAGGAATGAACCCCTTGGCATGAAAAGTTGGCCTGTGTCCTTCAGCCGCATACTTGGCTGCTTCATAAGGCTCATAGTTTGAAAGTGGTGGTTGTCCTTCAAGCATCTGCAGTGAAGAACATAATGCATTACAAAACATTTCAAACACTTCATTATTTTCTTATCTTGTAAAGACCAAAACTTACCTCATAAAGTATCATTGCAAAAGAGAAAACGTCAACCTTCTTATCGTATTTCCGGTGCTTGAAAACTTCAGGAGCCATATACCGGTCTTTTTTTTTTGGTTTCAAAAATCATAAAACAAATATAAGTAAAAGAATGGATTCTATTTGAATGAATTTTACAAAATGCACTTACAGCTTCCTGTCTCGCCAGTCATTTTGTATACATCATGGGAATTCTGCACCTTGATGAGCTTGCTTAATCCAAAATCACCAACTTTCAAATGGTCTGCGCTTGAGTTGACTAAGAGAACATTCCTGTCATTGTGTAACAAATATTAACAAGTTGAAAAAGAAAATGCTAATTATCCTCACCATAGGCAGCAAGAAAATGAGATGATGAGAAATGACTCCTTTTGTGGGTAAGTCTAAAGCTGTATTAGAATGGCATTTCAAACACATTGTTCTGTGGTGGAGAATCACACAATTCATTTGCAAGGTTGAACCTTTTGTAGAAGAAACACACCTTGGTTTTAGGTCTCGATGAATGATAACATCTGGCTCGTTGTGAAGATAAGCCATTCCTCTGTCACAGAAGTTATACAGGATTCAAGTTAGTAAAAAGGCTGGATTAGGTAATTCTGTGTGCCCAAGATCAGGATACAGAAACCTTTTAGGCCTATATACATTCCTCGTAGCAATAATATCAAGAAAGTGAAGAAGCAAATTAGAATTCAATGGCAGCCAAATAAAGTATAAGTATGTGCACGCTATCTTAAGAATTAATAAAAAAATAGGATCAGTACAAACTGTGCATTTGTACTGTAACCCCATAAAAAATCCAAAGAAAAGAACAAGGAAATACATATACTGTGATATCAGAACAGTGGTGTAGCCTTTCACATGTATGCAATTTGTAAATTTCACCAAAACTAATCAAATATGGAAACCGATATCTAAATAATAGTGAGGATCTAACCCAAAAAATAGACAAAAAAAAAAAAAAACATGTACATTCTTAGGGGAAAGTTTCACATCTCTCCCAGCGTTGTCAACATAAAACCTTAACACACATACCTGGCTATGTCCAAGGCGAAGTTTATGGCTGTTGTGGGGCTAAGTGCACCTTTTTCCTTGAGGTACTGGTGGAGATCACCCTGCAATATTAGAGGAATACTATGATTAAGCAAACATTTTTATAGTTGATCTCCAAGCACCAGCAAACATCAAACAAGTCAGGTACCCCTCGTAAATATTCAGTAATCAACATAAGGGGTTTCTTCTCTGTGACAGCTCCAAGAAATTGGACTATATTTGGGTGGCGAAGCTTCACTAGTAAATTAACCTCGTGCCTGAAGTCCTGTCTGAATCATGAAACAGAAGACAAGTCAGTGAGCTAAACCAATTATAAAATTATAAGTCTCAAAAAGCGTGTACTTCTATAGAACATTAAAAAATATATATATATATAAAGGTAAAAGCTGTCAATCTGCCAGAGCATTTTCTAAAAAAAAGAAGGCGAAAAAATTGATTCTATGCCTTTCGAATTAGATACCTAATGCTAATCTAAGTTTGATCCTTGATTGGAGTTTATGCAGAATATATATTATACATGTAGGACAATATATGAAGCTTTATTCGTAGACAGTCGCAATTGAAAGAACACTATTCAAGTAAAGAACTTACATCACCAATCTATCATCAGAAAGGGAGGGCAAAATGCGTTTAATTGCAACTGGTGTTCCACGCCAATAGGCTCTCAAAATCTCACCAAAAGAACCCTACCAGGATAAGGTAACATCAGTGATATAGCTTTTGGGTAGATTTTGAGGAAATGCCAAAATTTGTTTCCGGTAAATGACCTCAAAATGTAAGCCTATATTACTGATATAAAGATGACAACTCAGGAAAAAGAGAGTAAAGATCATGGAACATGTCTGTGCTTCACAAAGAGTAATTATGAAAATATTGACATTATGTTCAATAGTAATCTCAAGATACCAGAACCGGACCTTCCCAATGATCATAGAATTAGAGAAGTCAAGCTCTGAAGGGTCTATTTCCCAGTCACATTTATTCGGCAGAGGAGGTGCAACCGGCTTGGGTTCAAAATGGCTCCCGTTTTGACCCTGCAAAATTCGTTAGAAATCTCAGACGGCAAAACATTAAGACAGAATGCAAGAGGCATTTATAAGACGTATATCATAAAGAAGAACACATGACATTCTACAACATTAGTGGTTCGTTCTCTTAGTAGCAAATAGATCATCAATTACCATTCGAAGTGTCACAAAATTAATCAATTATCACTGATACTCACATAGGACAAGCCACCGTAAGATTTAAGAAACTCAATCATGTTATACTTTTTAGCTCCTTCTGCATCAGCAAGTGGCTGAAAAATATATATATAAAAAAGAAAACAAATCTCAGATGTCACAAACACTCTCTTAAACACTTAAGCACAACCAAACAGAAACAGACAGAAAAAGTTCAGTAACCGTGTTCTTCCACCGATCTTGGGCGTTGACGTCGGCGCCAAATTCAATCAAGCACTTGGCAACATCGACCCAACCGTGAAGAGACGCCACATGAAGAGGAGTGCGGTTATCGTAATCCCTAGCGTGAACGAGCGAGGGATCTTCTTCAAGAAGCTTCCTGACGGCGGCGACGTCGTTCTGGTGAGCGTGCCAGAGGATGAGGGAAGTGCGGCTAACTCTGGCCTTTTCCTTCTGTTTGTCTGAGGAAGGGCGGCAGGCCGAGTCGCCGGAAGAACTGCCGGAGCTCATGAGACAAATATGGGATCGGATTCGGAGTCGACGGATCTAGAGACGAGATTCGTTCAGTTCACGCTGCTTTGCCTTAGGCCCTCTTTTTTCTCTTTATTTAAATTATTTCAAAAAGAAAATGTCAAATCATAGTGTGAAAGTGGAGCTTGGAAGTTATGGACTATCCGTTATTCAGTTAATCCTTTCTTTATTTATTTTCCTTTCTAGACAACATATGATTGAACTTAGACTCGCTTCTTAGGGCTCGATCAGGCCTCCAGTTGGGCTGCCCACACGCATAGCTCGGTTGGCAATCTAGCAGAATAAATTGGGACAAAATTTTGGTGATAAAAATACATGGGTCACTTTGTTAGACGGTCAACCGAGATAAATTGTAATTTACTTCCCTCATAATTTAATCGGGCCCAAATATATGGGCAGCTGGAATGACTGATTCCATCTTTTGAGACAAGGTCTTCAATTGGGCTCGAATTCCAATAAAGGCTCGAGTCTGATCTAATATCATCTTTAATTAAGGTTAAAACCTTCTTTCATTATTTTAGTTTCTAACATTTAACTAAGAAACTATATTTTATAAAGGTATAACTTTACTATTGATCCCACGTGACAAAGGGAAAGGAGGAATAAATTATGTGTATCCAACTTTTTTTTATTTGCAAATAAATAAATAACTTATTTGTTATAATTAAAAATTATCAAAAATTCATATAAAGCAATTCATAACAAAGTAAAAAATATCAATTTATAATATGATGGAATATTTTTTAGTTAGGTCAATTATTCAAATTTCACTTAAAAATTTTATTATTTCATTTTTTAATGAATAAACAGCTACAAAAGATGTCTTATAATCATTTTATTTTGTTATTAGTAAAATAATTCTTTACAAATTTTATTCAAAGTTAAAAGTAACTCTCACTATATATATCTAAAGTAAAATTTCAAATTGTTACATTAGTAAAATCATATATAATTGGGATGAAAATAGGCCGAGTGGGGTTATCCAGTGCTGCTAAGGCCTGGACTTAACTTAAGACATGATCGAGCCTAAGGTAGCCTAGCTTGAGATCAAGCCCCACATATCTTGGCTCGAGATTTTTTTAAATTAAAATGCAAAATGATGAGGTTTTGCTTATAAGGTTGGGTCTCGGGTCAGCTTGAGCTTGAGTTGCTGATTTTTCAGAGAAACTTGGTCCAAGATTTAGCCTGAGGTTCTTTCAACCCGGACCTGACCTGTTGACTTCATACCCCGATCGTGTCCGAGTCCATTTGTCATTCCTATATACAACTTAAAATCTTTCTTACCCGTACTAGTAACTAAAACTCAATATATATTATGCATTGCACATATTCACTCAAATGCTCTCTCTAATTTTTAAAATATGTTAATAACTCTCTGGTATATCAAAGATTACTCAAACATCTTATATGTGCTTTTTTATGCGCCCCAAAATAATTTTTAAAATGACAAACTAGTTGCTCCAAAAGCATTAGTGGATCACTTTGCGACGCTGGTCGACCAATATGGATCTATAAACTCTTGGCACAAAATTTAATTTTGTTCCAGAAATATTGGTCAACCAATATATACTAAATACCTACATGGTTGTGTTTTTGGAGGGTGGATAAATATTTTTTTCACCGCAAAAGCTTTTTTAAGAAATGAGTATTTTGCTATAAAATAACAAGATCACTTTTTTTAGTAGATATAACTTTTTTGGCAGCTAAAATACAACTTTTTAAGAAATTCAAATTTGAAGCTTTTAAAAAAATTACTTTTTTAGACAAATATTTTAGATCATTTAATGAGCCTATTTTTTAGTCCCTTTTGTCCTTGTGTTTACACATAATTCCCACAATATCTACAAACATATTTTTACAATTATTTTGAGATTTATATAATATTATTTGACTTTTCTATATATTTTAATATTTATTTTTTATATTAGTTATACTTATGTTATAATTCATACAAAAGATTTGGTTATATATTCTTTCATTTATGTTTCATATAGTTTAAAATTATAAAATAATTAATATATTGTGCTTTGCATATTGTTTAATATATTTTAAATAATATTTATATGCATAAATAATTTTTATTA
>JANTPM010000001.1:1676407-1706016 GCA_025434745.1 Erythroxylum divaricatum
ATTGAAATTAAATTCTAATTTCAATTAAACTTTAATTAGAATTACAAATAATTCTAATTAAATACTAATTATGCCCATAGAAGATTCAATATATTTATTAAATATTTCATATTTAATCATAAAGTTCTCAAACTTTACAATCAAATCTAACTTGATTAAATTAATTTTGCTCTCTTCAACTCATTCTATATGTGAGACCTATTAGGTTCCCAAATATGTTGGTCATAATTATAAAATGTAATTTTATTATTAAAATTAGATAAATTAAAAAAATAGATAAATTAAATTATCTTTAATTCTCAAATTAAACAATTTATAATTATATATCAAAATTTGCGTCTAGTAACGCATAATGATCACTCAAATAGTTAGAAATGTCAAAGTGATTTTAACTAACCTTTCGTGCATAATTCCTCTGTATAATTCAATCCTTTTATCATATAATGTTACGATTAGACATAGAGCTTGAAATTAATGTCTATACTATTTTGAATCTAATTATATTAATTCTCCGCCATTAGCTATCAATTCAATTAATGACATTTGTAAATTATTTACAAAGCACTATTTCACTTTGGCCAAGAATTTGTTGAATCAATAATAATCGAGAACAAGGAAACATTCTCCCTAATTACTTTAGGGTGATGAATTCTATCTTGACCATTCAATTATCTCCATGTAGTTCATGCTATATCCAATGATTACCGATTAAACGACCTATGATTAAATAGATCATAAGTAGTATCAAAACATAGCAATCCCAGTACAAGATAACTTTGATGACGTCAAGTCTAAGGATCACGTATACAATCATCACAATAAAAATTCTATAGACATACAAGTAATATTTCAAATAGATTTCTCATATCGTGTCTGTTCAGTGAACTTGTTCTCTAGCAAGCACCCACCCGTTTGTTTTAGTATATCTATACTTTAGCCTATGAGATTGACTACTGTCTTCATAACGAAAAACAAAACATGTGCTAGTCTTTTTACGTTTTATTAATGTCCAATCTTAATAGAACAATGACTATGAACATTTATGAATAATACATAAATACAATATGAATCTTATAATTATAATCTCATTATAATTTCATTTACAATGTACAATTATCCCATACACTTTATCATATACATCTAAACATATACAAGGTAAAGAATGCCTTTAAATAATTTGTCACTAAACTACAACTAAAGCGATTGACTGTAGGGCATAAACTAACAATCTCCCACTTGATCTAAGCCAATCATTTAAATATCGTATACTATATCACCATATGATGATTATTCTACTACTGGAATAGTGGCTTAATGAGAGAATTCTATAAGATTCTCTTTAGTGAGCACTTGCTTAAATGTTACAAATCTCATCTTAATCGTCATCAATTAAGAAAATTTGTCTAAACAAATTCTTAGATCTTTGATGAGACATTAGCTCCTTAAGCATGCCCAATGGCTCTAATGTTCTACAATACATTACTATCTTGAACAATGTAAAGAAAACTATATCAAATTTACTAAAGAACTTGTTGATCTAATTAATCATTTCCATTAAACAAAAAATGCATTTTGTCTTAAATTAGCAACCAATTGCTACAGTGAAACTTTTCCAACCCTAAATGATATTGTTTTAAGTAAATAAACGATAATTAGGATTTAAGTAAATAAATCTTAATTAGGATTTACTCCTTATCATCTTAAACTCAAGTATCAACTCACACATAGAGTAATATATATCTTTAATACTTTATAAGTATTTGATATCTTAAATACAAAACATCTTTAGTACATTATCTATGCACTTGGACTTAGAATAAGTTAACAAAATCTAATCTATCTTTATAGATCTAATTCTCATAATTAAACTGTTACATTTTTATATCCAACAAGAGTTGCTCTTGGAAAATTATGTTTTTAACAAATTAAAAGTTAGAATTATTGTTCTCTATGAGCAATACGTCTCCATATACTCCCATTGAAGAGAACAATTATACTCCCACTAACCTTCTTGTAGATATGATAAATTAACAATCATCTTCAAAAATAAACTCTTTGAATTCATTATAAAAGTGAATATTTCAATATCTTGTCGTCTTTTAACTATATTTCAAATGTATCATTAAAGGCATTAGCTTTAATTAGATGTAATGTTATGAGATTTGAACCTTTCAAATTCCTTCTTACTCTCACTACTTATCTTGACATCATTCTCCTATACGTATACATTAAATCAAACAATTTGTTCAATGAGTCTGTAAGATTATATCCAGTTTTTTGGATATCTCATACTCAATTTAGTTCTAAACTAAATGGATAATATATGCTTCAACTAAGCATCACATCGTTAAATCATTAGCTTTAACTATTTCAAAGACTTAGCGTTTCATATCTAATATAAAACCTTGCTAATTGATTCAATTGGAACTATAGAAGGTAAGTCATTATACTTGGCATTGCTATAAAAGAAATACTGTTGCATCATACAATATCTCATATTGTATTTTACTCCTTACATAAATCCATAAATTATGAATTTAGTTGTGAAGGGATTCAATAAAGAATCTCATTCCTTATAGATAATTGAACATTTAAAACTTACCACAACGATCTCATTGAAGTGCTTTAGCATTCTCAATGCTTTATTTTTAATTAGATTTAAACAACTTAAACCTTTCAAATTTTTAAATCATTATTCCATTTAATACTTAATACTATATCATATAAAGCCATTAGTAATCTAATGAAATATAAGTACTGTCCTTTTTATGAATTATTATTCTATCCAATACATCACATGTATAAGATTTAACAATTCAATATCATCATTATCCTTTCACCAAAGATCGATTGGTTATTCTTCAACTTGACAAGTTTCATATGATTCATAATCAAAAGGATACAAGTATCCTTATTTGTAACTATATGTTTCTTGTTTTGTTGATTTAACTAACATGATATAAAAGGATTGTCTCGGTTATCCAACTTTTATTCTTACCATTTATGTTAAGCATAAGTCTCCTTTGATTAAACACATACAAACTCTTTATATAAAATTAGATCAACTACATTTACTTAACAATCTATTTCTAACCATGCATTGAACATTACAATAATGTTCAATCTAAATTTAGTATGAAATACTCATAAGCATGAATTAGAAATACGTATGATCTTAAATCATACAATCATTTTCTTCTAATGACAACTATTATCATATTGTTGTTAAGCCATTAATTGTAGTCCATAATTATGCTTTTAGTACGTTAAATTAAGTGGAACAATTTCATCAAGGTATTATACCTTTCAGCCATACCCCCTCTTGCATTTTGCTATCATGGTGTTGACATACATCTTACATGTCGTTGTCAAAGTTTACAAGAAATTAGTTAACTCAAAATGTCAATACATTTTGTCATCCATATGATTTTGACATATCTCTATAACTTTATTGCCATATCCTCAGTGGGGATTATAACAAAATTGCATAATGAACATATTATTTTCCATCTAACTTTTGAGAATTTTTCTCAAACATATCCTTGGTCTAAGAATTTGAGTTCACTAACGTAGTATCAACTATACTAAATAAGGTAGATTCCACTAAGAACAAAATATAAACATAAGAAAAACAAGTAATCAATTATATGCCATGACTACCAAATAAGATTAGGACTTTAATCATGGATTTGGTTACTCCCACTATTTTATTTGAAATATTAGTCCTCACTACTATTCGAAAAGATTACTTTAATCTGTCTAGTGGGCTAGGATCTCATTCAAATATAGTTAACCTTGAGTTTGCTCAACAAACCAACTTAAATTAGGTAGATAACAACTTTATCAATCACATCTCATGTGACTCCTAGATCTGTTAGGTGAAAACTCTTACCAAAATATATCTTATATATTGTTCCTAACCTTGCCTCTAAATTTATGTGATCATGAGTTTGCTCATCCAAATCACACAAATTTAATTAAGTAGAACCAATTATCATAAGACTAAACATGATCAGGTTAACGCGGCCTTCAATTTGCTCAACAAGCCTACAATAAATAGAACTCTGGTTTATTCTTATAACAATAGAAGGCAACAATCACGTTCTTAATGTGTACCTAATATTTTAACGAGTGATTTTAATTTCATTCATCTCATCAAACACAAATTGCATGTAAAATATCACACATAAAACGCACAGTTTATCATGCATCCAATAAATATATCAACCATATAAATAAATTACGCAACTTATGCACTCATAATAAAATTATATGCATAAAATATCAAGCTTAATATGATTATAATTATTGATCTTCATAATCTAAAATAACATTTCCAACTCTTTGGAAAAATTAAATTAGATTAACACTATTGACTCATAAATAAATTAAATTCCTATTCAAAATAAAATTTTAATTTGATTTGAAAATAATTTTCAAATGCAATTGAAAAATATTTCCAATTATCTTGACTCCTTTGATAAAATTTAATTGAATTTTTTCAATAAATTATTCTTCTTACTTATTATAATTTAGAAATACTTTTCTCAAAATTATATAAATAACATATTCTAATCCAATTACAAAATTATTTCTAATCTCATTAGCAATCATTTTTCCTTAATTAGAAAATTATTTTCTAAAAATTAAAAGGAAACTACTTTAAAAATTAAATAAAAACTTTTAAATTTAATTAAAAAATTATTATATATTATTTATTTAGAGATTTATTTCTTGACTTATTAGAAAGTTTTCTTTAATAAGTTAGAAAACTAATTTTAAAATATTAAAGAAAATTCGTTTTCTTGATGAATAAATGAAAACACTTTACAAAATTTGATCGAGATAAAATAATTTCTAATAAATCAAGAAAGCTATTACTTATAAATAAAGAAACAATTTCTAAATAAATACAATAATAATTCTCTAAATAAATAAAATTAAGAATTTAATTTATCTCAATTAAATTTAAATAAATATATTTAATTAAGAAACATATTTCTTTATTACTTAGGAAAACAATTTTCTTAATTTTAAGGAGTCTTATTAATTAATTTCAATCTAATTGAAAACAATTAATTCTAATTTTAAAAAAACTTTTCTATTTAATTAATTTCAATCTAACTGAAACTAATTAATTTTAATTTTAGAAACTACTTTTCTAAATTTAATTAAGAATCAATATAATTATTAATCTTAATCAAATTAAGAAAAATAATTATGTCAATTTTGGAATTGATTTGATGATTAATATAATTTAATAATTCAACATCTTAAAAAATTAAATTAACTTCTAAAACATTCCTAATAAAACCGTTTAAAAACAATTAAAAACTAATGAAAACTATCTTTTTCAACTTCTCTACGCAACCTTTCATCCTATCTACTATTTATGGATGTGACAAATAAAGATGGATGTCTATCTTTACTGGTCACATCTTTTACAATTAAACAACTTATAATCATAAATCAAGATTGACGTCTAGCAACGCATCATAACTATCCAAATATTTAGAAATGTCATAGTAATTTTGGCTAACCTTTCCATGCATAATTTTCTCGTATAATTCAATCATTTCATCATATATTGTGTTGATTAGACATAGAGCATTGAATTAATATCTATGTTATTTTGAGTCTAATCATGTTAGTTCTCTGTCATTAGCTATCGATTCAATTAATGACGTTTGTAAACTATTTACAAAGCATCATTTCACCTATTAATCGAGAACAATGAAATATTAATACTAATCGAGAACAACTAAACATTCTCCCTAATTACTTTAGGGTGATGAATCCTATCTTCAATATATGCATATAAATGACCTATTCAACTTCAAATTCAGGTTTATTTATCAACAATTTAAAATGTGGATATCCTAATAATTTTGCTTATCTGAAAGAAATTTTATCCTAAAAGTAGAAAAATGATCAATGCACTAACACATAATATCTTCATTAACTAAAATTATTAATATACAACATTAAAACAAATCTCCTTGATCCTCCATTATCTTTTCAATTTCATATTAACGCCTTGCTTTTCTCAATTCCTTATCAAGTGCGATTTGAATTGTTTTTATTTGAGCATTCTTTTTATTTTTATTTGTGTGTAATATGTGTATGCGCACGAGAAGTTCCGAAAGTGTGAGTAGATTAAGCGAACTTGACATCACCAAACTTGAAAGGGAATTTAGAAAAGCAAGGTGTCAAGACAAAATCGAAAAGATAATGTAGGATCAAGGAGATAAAGGCGTTAGCCAAAGAACATTAATAGTTTTTATGCTACCCACGTTTAATACAAACCAATAAGGGATACCCAAGTTGCCTATTCACTACAAGAAAACTACAGATTACTGATGAAAAAGTGCCAACAAAAACAATACCGTTGATACTAACGAAAAATAACATTCCGTCGGTCAAATTGTCGTAATATAAGGTTATTTGTGACAAACAAAATACTCGTTGGTAAAGATCGATGGGATATTATTTGGATGATTTTTGCGATGGAATATAGCGATGCAGTAGGAACCACTATCGGTAGAAGAGGTGAATGCGTCATCATTTACTGACGAAAGTGTTTTCCGTCAGTAAAGCTCAAATTTAAATGTTGTCGTTTCCTTCGACTACAACGTATCTAATAAAACATTGTCAAATCGGGGTGTACCTATGGAATAATATTTCTTCAATAAACTTAAATTTTAACTTAAAATTAAAAATGACGATGTATTCTTATACAAAACCTAACCGCTTGCTACTTTGTCTTCCCTTCCTCTCTCGCCTACCACAAAACGTGTTAGTAGTGTGCCTTAGGCCAATAGACATATGTGACTTTTATACTATCAATATTACTTATTAATAATATATTATGAGGTATTCTTTTATATATCCATGTATATCGTTTATACAATGTGATTACATTCCATGAATAGTATTAGGCTTATGTCATCAAGTATGTGACTTGATAGCAAAACTACAATCATTATAATAATATTCTAAACTGTCTCTGGTCGATTGTTACTGGTGGAACAATAATGAATTAAGGCTAGTATGTGTTCTAACTGATGATCACGTTTTTTTTTAATCATGGATATGAGTTATCAAATCAGAAACATAGATATATGTTAAAGAACATATATTGGACCGACCCATAGAGAGAAAACTACATGGTTTCATATCATTAGTGATTCTCAATATGGTTCGATTTTAGTCCTCTAACCTGAAGTCATTATGGTTCCTTACATGAGGAATTCAGTATTTTGACATTAGACTAAGTTATCTTTAACCGAATAACAAGTAGTCTTATGTTGGACATTAAATGAATCATGTGGAGGGATGTGAATGATGTAGATGGGATTTATACGTCTCTTAAATGAGAGAGATATCATTTGGACCTCTTGACAAGTATGACTGAAGAAATGCATGGCCGTGCTCAAATGAATTGATGAGGAGTCATAAATGTCATTTGTTATAATCAGTCAACTTGGGGATCAAGAAACTATGATTAACCAAAGGTTGGTTAATCTTGATATCGTGTTACAAAGGGACTAAGTTTGTAATCATAGTTACAGGTTAAATCGGATTACCAATCCTCATTTGATTTGGGTTGTCATAATGTCTTGCTAGAGGCCGCTTATGACTTATGGGCCTTGAAGTGTGATCAAGGCCATTGCCAACATCAAATGAGCCTACAAGATCGCACATAAAGAGTGATGTGATATGAGCTTATTCTCTTGGGCCTAATTTATTAGGCATTGAATAAATATATGTGAATATATTTATTGGACTAGATTGAAATAAGTTGTCAGGCTTTTGTTATATGAGACATAATATGAGCCAAAACTTATCGGGCTTCAATAATTCTAATAGGATTAGGATTATAAAGTTCTCATTCATATTAGGAATAAGAATTAGGATTTATCTATAAATAGGGATACTTATGTCTCATTAGGTATGAGAGACAAAACCTAGCTACCTTCTGAGAGAAAAACTGTTCGGCGTTCGAAAGAGTTTTTGAACGTGCTAGCACACACGAGCTACTGCTCGGATCGTTCATCCTCATGTGGATACTGGTAGAGGACATTCACACATTACAATGTCTACGAATCTAAAAAAGAAAATCCACGTCAAGAAGTATTTTCATACATGCTATAGTTTTTGATTATACATATTGTTGTTTTATGGTCTTTTCCGCTGCGTATTGAGAATACTCGGGTCATAGGCGATCCAACAGAAACAACATTTCAAATGATATAAGTGACAAAAAAGGACTTAAGTAAGTGGAACCTATAAGAATATAGTATAAATGCATTTTTAAGTCTTAAAGGATGATGTAAGTGATATAATAATCTCTTTGGGATTGGTGGAGGATTGAGAGTTCTCATTATGAAATGAAAAGGACTAAAAATTTGTGTAGCGTATGAAAGGTTTTTTTAGTGTAAATATGGCCAATGAGAATTGGGAATATATATAAGTACTTAAATAGTGACATATGATAATTGTTAACTTGTTTTATGTCTTTTTTTATGATAAAGAGATCTATGTGAATGAGAAAATGTTATGTGCTCTTTTGGTTTAAAGTGTGAACTATACATGAATGTATGAGTTTCCAAATTTCTTAGAACCTAAAGGATGATGGATGAATATGTGATTTTTCTTACATATTTAGAAGATGCAATATTCTAAGATGATGACTTACA
The DNA here is from genome assembly GCA_025434745.1 of Erythroxylum divaricatum. Lineage (NCBI taxonomy): Eukaryota > Viridiplantae > Streptophyta > Magnoliopsida > Malpighiales > Erythroxylaceae > Erythroxylum > Erythroxylum divaricatum. The sequence continues at coordinate 1,685,107 of JANTPM010000001.1, forward strand.
CATAGGCTCACTGTGTAAATGCTTTCTCTTTAAAAAAATAATCTTGAAATTGAATCGTGCACTTCCATAAGTAAAACCAATTCCATACTTATCATTAGAATTATTTTGGACTCTAAGTGTACTATTTAATTTTTTACTTCTTACATTAAAATTAGACAATGATTTTTAAGGACTTTGATCTCCTTCTTTAGTATCTCATTCTCACATAACAAATCATTTACTTTATTATTGATAACAACTACATTCTATGCATACTAATGTAGAATGATTTTTTTATAAGCCTATTGAGCTCGTCTCAACTTGACAAGTATGTAAAAATAACTGTTAATAAAATGGAGGTCTATCTAATGGAGGCAGTCCAACACTCAAACTATTAAAAGTAAACGATGCTAAATATGTAAGAAGATTTATAATTCTGCTTAATGAAAGTGGTTATAAGAATTTATTTTGGGATGATTCACTTTTATAAATAATCCTTATTTAATATATAATTAAACTTTAATCATTTTTAATAAAGTTGAATCAAACCTCTATTTGGTAAATTGGTATTGATTTAGGTCTCTACCTCCTTACATGGTTGAATTCTATTTTAATTGAACTTATCATTTTTAAATATTTGGTCCTCTTATTTGAGTTCAAAACATATAGGCCTCTAAAAGAATAGTGAGTCTATTGGAAGAATTCACACTTGACCTATACATTTATTAGGGGTGTTTCACGTATCACATTTTAATTTCTCATTCTCAATCATTTATGTATCTAAGAGCTTTTGAACCTCTTTATACTTAATATATACTTTTTTCGTTTTATGCTATTGACATGTAAACATTCTATAAGTTTATCATGCGAAAGTTCAACATCACAATCATCATTATTATCATAAAATTTTGAATAAGATGGTACCTCGGTATTATTGATCATAAAACACATGTTTGTTATAAAATTTTCATATTCCTCACTTTATGAACTAGTAATATCGTCTTATATGGCCTTGAGTGCTTTATTCTTCTTCTTCAATAGTTTGTCCCACCTCTTTTTTCAAAACTTATTGAATTTCTTTGTGACAAATTTGATATCATCCTCATCATTCTCACCTGTAAAGGTATCCTCATCATTAATTTTCTCTATTAGACATGTTAAATGCACCTTCCTTCTTGTTAGAACCACTTCCTCTTTATGCAATTCATTCATTCATAAATTGTAAGAAAAGGTCTCTAGCTTTTCCAATTACAAGGCACTCAAATATTTAACTTCTTATATAGTTGTCACCTTATCTTCCAAATATTTGGTGAAGACCTAAGTAATTTTCTTATTAATTCAAGAAGAATGTAAGTGTTACTAAAACCTTTAAGAGCATTTATACTATAAATGAAGCGGGCCTATGTGTTAGAAATTTATTCATTATGTTATATATTAGAAATTGATTCATTATGTTATATATGAAACTACATCAACAACAAACAACAACACTACCCAGTGGAAGTCCCGTTGAAATGTGGGATTTGGGAAGGTATGATAGTACGCAGCCTTACTCCTATCTTATGGAAAAGCTATTTCTAATAGACCCATGTGTAATGTGTCGTAAAGCTACGAAAAAACTATAAATAGATGTGCATAAAAATAATAATAATAACATACGTATAGAACATGTCAAAGATTAATAATAAATGATAAGATAAATATACAAAACAGAAAATAACATACAAGAGTAACTCCGACCAAGCTTCTCAATACAGTAATTACACTAAGTAGGAAACTATCTAAGCTAAACTAACTAGGAGGTATATTATATATGAAACTATTCACATAAATGCCCAAACATGCTCACTTTACTCTCTTTCACTTGATTTCTTCATATGTGATTTCAAGCGTATTTATCTTTCTCACGTATGCATACTCTATTTAACCCACTCCCACTTGATGCATAAAATGAACCATGCACGACCTTGCTATTTAATGCGATTAGTCTCTTGTTCTTATTGTCTCACTCATTTCTATCTTTTTGGTACCATAATCTCTATTTTATCACTCAGTAAGGATTTTATTGAAATATAAGGTCTATTATTTAAAACACCTCAAAGATCAACCCTTTTAGCTAATAAAAAGTGTTTAATCTTAGTCTTTCAATAAAAGTAATTTTCTTCATCAAAGAAAGAGGTTTTACATATGCACTGACTATCTTGGATAAAAATAGAATCAAAATATATCATAAAATCATTAGTCTAATTTCTATATGTTCTAAATTAGACTTGTCCTTATATCAATTATTGATCCATAGATAACACATGAAAAGGAGGATAAATTGTATGTATTCACCATTTTCCCTATTTAAAACTAATTAATAAATTGTTTATTCTAATGAATGATTATGAAAATTCATATAAATTAGTTTCATAACAAACATAATAATAATAAAAAAAGAGTATAGAAAGTGAGGTGAAATCAATTTATAATAATTCGATGAAATAACCCTTATTCTACATCCTTTTTCCTAAGCTTTACTTAGGAATCTATTATATTCTTCCTTCAATTGATGAAGAGAAACCCTCCATATAACATATTCCTTTTCACATGTGAAGAGGAATCCCTATAACCCTCTTCCTTTATCACGCGTAAAGCATAACCTTTACAAATCTTAATTAAGATTAATAAAAACTCTCACAATATATACCCTAAGTAATTTCTTAAATTGTTACACCGGTAAAATCATATACAAGGTATAACTATAAATTCCTATTTATTTATTGTTGACTTGATCATAGACTAATTCCACTTTCCGAAACTAACCTTTATTAATTGCAACAATGAAGAAAAAGGTTAATACATATTATACAATGAAAATATTCACTTAAATGCTCTCTCTAGCCTTTAAAGTCTCTTAATAGACCCATGGGCTAGGGCCCTGTGGATCAACGGGCCGGTGGTTGCAACCTAGACCACGGGTTGACAGGCTTGTGGCCCAACAAACCACAGGCGAGTTGGCCCAGCTTGGCCCAATCTCATTTTTTAATTTTTTTTAATAAAACGACATTATTTTGTACCTTTCCATCGTCAGGTCAAGCTGTCTCAACTTGTAGGCCCTGACCGAGTCAAAGTCAATTCGGGCGGACCATATTTTCCATCACTATCTCCTGATAACTCTCTAGTATACTATATGATTTATTGATTCCTAAAACACTATAAAATAATTGTTAGAAGTCAAAGTTAGTTATTATAATGGCTAATTCCAAGAGCACTAGTTGATCATTCAACTATATTGGTTGACCAATGTGTTACCTTGGTCTTACAAAATTTCTATACAAAATGTAACTTTCTTTTAAGAATATTGGTTGATCAAGTTGACACATTTGTTAACCCATATCAGTTGATTATACCTAAAACACCTCGAAACCATAATATTGATCACCCAAATTACTATATTGGTTAACCAAATTTCACAAGAGACAAGTTTTTCAAAACTTTTCAAATTCTTTCAAAAATCAAAACATACTCCTTTTGCAAAAAATTGATCCAAAACTATTTCAAAAGCATTTTAATGCATCAAAGATATTTTCTCTAAATCTTCTAAAATTTCTTCTTGATTACGATAAAGTATATGGAGTATGCCTAAGTATAAATCATCATACAATAATTGAACCCTCAATTTGTAATTATGACCAAGTTATAAAAAAGATTACAATGATTGTTATACATTGAAATGACTTTATTCTTTCTTGTTCTTGACCTACTTAACTTGAATTACCTTGGAGCTCTCTCAAACTATATTTGGTGCTCCACTTCACCTCATTTTGATCTTTTATTGAACTTCATCTTTGACCTTTGAACATTACTCAATTTTGATCTTTTGATTTGAACATTTGACAAATTAATTTAACAAGTAACGATTTAGAATTAAATAACATACTAGATCTATATAGTATTTATAGGTTCCAAAATGTTTACACTCTCAACCAATTATCTTCTTTTTATTTCCTGTCTTATACCAATTAAATGATAGCAATGTATGGATCATGACTAGGGACGGCAAAAGAGTCCAAGCTCGAGGTTGGCCTGAAGTCAATGACCCAGGTTGGGGTTCACTAGGCCTCTGGCCTTGCCATCCCTAAAGATGAAGTATGTTTTAATGTTTTTAGAAAACAATTTGACTTATGGATCATTAAAGAATAGGCCGTTGAATTCAAAGGTATATTCATTAGGAGGAGTATAATGGTTATTGAAGGGTGTAGACCAGAAGAGTCAAGAGAAAAAGATGAACAAGCACGCGTTTTTATCAATTGAGTGACCGACCAGTTTATGAGTCTTTGTGGTAGTCTCTGAGCAAAGAATATGACCATCTCGGTTCTAACCATGTGATTCAAGGGTGCAACCTCGGTCAATTGTTGCAAGTGGCATCTGACGCTGAACTATTCTTTTGATGGACCAGGATCAGGACCAGGACCTGTATGACCTTGATCAGGAAAGATTGCAGATTGCAAAGATGGAGCAATGCTATTGACATGTGGCCAAGTTAGTTCCCACAAGCTGTCGCCGTCTGAGGTACTCCTCTGCAGTAGCACGCTCTCGTTCTTCATTTTTAATAGTGTTTCCTTGAGAAGCTCTAGAACCAATTCTTGAAGCTCATCAGTCTTCTTCCCTCTTACTTTCACATTCATATACTTCTTCATTCGGCTAAGGACTCCTATCCACGTTTTGCTAAAAGTTGCTAATTGTACAAGCTCATTGAGTGACCCTTTAAACAACTCTGACATGAGCTTCACAGCTGTTATAAGTGTACCTTCCATATTCCGGTAGTCTGTTTGAGAGTTTCCTTGAGCAATTTCAAGCAAATCGTCAAGCATTGTGAAGATTACGACATCAAAGCACTGTGACCATAGACCATTTGGAATATTGATCCTGTCATTAACTGCCAGGCACTTCTGCAGTGATGAAAGGGCATGATTTCTAACCTCTTCTCTCACGTCCAGGCATACCCTTTGTAGTTCCTGCCCAAGCCTCAGCCACAGTTCCCCAATATCCTGACACAATTTTGTAGCTTCTTCCTCCCCGATTGCTTCCCTGGTCTCAGTAGACCACCTAGCCAGACAATCAACAGAATCTGTCATAAGATCTATAGCACGAATAGACCTTTCTGCCTGTCCTACAGGAGACTCTGCAAACTGTCTTACTGCATCAACACAGAGAAGATAATTGTCTGGTGACAAGTGAGCTCCATTTGCTACAATAAACAATAGGGCATCAAATCCAGCTTCAGAAGCTTCTGGGTGACAAGCTGAGGCAGAAAGAAGTGACATTATTATGTGCCATCCCATTAGAGATCTGACAAGTGGGGCATTTGCTTTTACAAGCCGACTGACTTCCTTTGTTATTCGCTCGCTGTATGCATCAGCAATGCGGCTATCAAGCTGTGAAACAAGTTGCAATGACTTCAGCAGTTCATCAGCTAGGATTTCTTTGTAGGGGAGCAGCCGCTGACAAATCCTAAGAAGTCCAAAAACTGCATTCTCGACTAATGCACAAGGTGTTATAATTGAATGAACAATGTTCGCTATGTGTTCGTAAACACACTGCCACAGTAGCATAATTCTGTCCCAGTTGTTCAGTGTAAGAGCAATCAGCAGTTCCAGGCAGAAAACTGCAGCATCTTCGTCTTCCAGAGAGCTGTTCCCTCTCTGAGACCGCCTACCAGCCCAGATGAGTGCTCTTGCTAGACTCAACAATGAGTCATCACGAAAGGACTTACTTTCAGTGAAGATGTTATCAGTATGGCACTTTTGGATTGTTTGAAGGGCACCTTGATAAGCAGCAATCTGTTCTTCCGTGGGAAGGAATCTTGACTCCTCGTTGTCAAGAGATGAATGCCGATTGACCCGACCCATCAAGCCATAAGATCTCCTGGGAGCTGCCATGGGTTGTAATGGAACCGGAAATAAAGATTTTGCCAACAGTTTCCCGTGTTCAGATTCTGCAGAAAGCTCGACTTCATTAGCAACATCAGTAGCCACACGAGTTGGAAGAAGACCAAGTTTGTGCAGTTTCAGAATGCTTTCTACAATATTTCTCCAGCCTGTGCATAAATAATCACCATATCTATTTGCAATGGTGAAAATGGTTACGGTTGCCATCCTGGCTTTTATGTCATCACCAAAGCCCAATATAGGGTCCTCAGAAGATGGGGGATTCAAGAGGGTTGTGAACTTAGAAAGAGAAACAACCAGATCATCCAATAAATCTCCAAGATGACGGCATGCAGAAATTTTTGCAACTGCTAAAAATCCATCAATACATGTTTGGTAAACATCTTCAGTTTCTGCATGGTCAAAAACAACTGAGATAGCAGCAATTGCTGGACCTGACATGACAGCAAACATATCATGGTCAAGATAGGCATTAGAATCCGACACAATGAATGGAGAAATTTTCTTCGATTTCTGCATTAAATAAGCCCAACGGCTGGGGGTCATTTCAGGTAATCCAGCTCCTTTATCTGGAGTTGTGCGGATCTCATTCATGCAAATCGACTGGTAGAGTTCTGACAGGAACTCCCGAGGCAAGTCATTGCCTCCATTTATTCGTCTATTGTTTCGGATAAAATCCTCCTCTGTCATCTTTTTCTTCACCTGAACGTTGTGTTGATCTGTGTTTAGCATTATAAGTGAATAAGACAAGACAAGAGCAGCATCCTTGTTAGCTAGAATATTTGGTGATTGCTCATAGTAAATTTCAGAGAAGGCCTCAAGAACCCTCTGTATTTTCTGTGATTCTCCAGGCAACCTAAAAGTTTCCAAGAACAACCGTAATGCATCATCCATGTTCATAGTTTGGAAATCAAAAGTCTGAGCAAATTCATGAAGAACCTGAACACAAAAATCATCAGGGTTTCCCAAGAAGTCCCCAACAAGATTCTTATCTAATCCAGCAGTATACCTAAGAAAGCAGGCCACAATTTTGGGGTCAAGTTTTTCAGGTAAGACATGTATTCCCTGGAGGAACTCTATTCCTTTCTTTGGGTCATGATTAAAGTGATCAGCTCCAACCATCAGTTTTTTCTTAATGTACTTCTTTTGGCGGACAAATGGAACCCATTGCTTAGGGTCACCATAGTTCTCACACTTCATTTTCCAGAATGGGATAGAGTCTTCAATAGTCATTTTTTCCTTTTTTGAGCTAACTGCTCCATTGCCTATCCTTTCAGCCATACCCTGAATAACAGCTATCAGACCATCCAAAGCAAGGATGTGGATTGTAGTCAATGAAGAGTTTAATGGAAATGCAGTCATTGACAACAAATTAGCAATGTCTTCAAACACATTGCTACATGTGATGTCACAATCAAAGTTGGCATACATTTCTGTCATAAATTTTTTCTGTCGACAAAAGTCTACGAGAGCCCCTATTGCAACCTCCTGCTGTTGGTATGAAGCACAATATCTGCTCTGTGCTAGCCTCAAAATCACATAGGAGAAGAAAGCCTCCAGCTGTAGTTTGAGCTCAGTGCGCAGATGGTGATACAAGTTGAGAACAACACTACATACCATTGAAAGAATAACCGGGCTTCTGGACATGCCAAATTGCATAAGATTACGAAATAATTCATCCTGAACTAGACTCAACAATCGAGGATGATTTTTTATAGATTTCCCACCCAGTTCAACAGCAGAATTAATTAAGTTCAGGGCAAAGAGTGGAAGATCTTCATCAAATGCTACACTATCTGATCTTGGATCCATTGACACATACTCAACCACATTTAATAATGAACACAGGAAGTGAAATACATCCACCATGCATGGGCCTCCATATGGCTCCAAGAACTGCAAATCATAAGCAAGACTGCCCTTTCCACTGCCAGCTGAAATTGTGTTGTTTTCCATCAGATTGGCTACCTGGTCTGTGGAATCAGTAGAACCTAAACTCACGGAGGAATCTCTTCCCACAAATTCAGAACAGCCAGTCCTACTCTCCAGTTGTTTACTCTTGGTAGTGTAATGATTATCCGGGCCACCATTCTGTAAGTGAAATAGGTCCCAGAAATTATTAAAAAAGGAAAGTTTTGAATAATCTCAGTTTGAAAACTACATATCCCACAACAAAATTTTCGAAATAGATCAAAATATTCCACCCACCTCCAGAAAACTGGTTTGATAGATCAACCTTATGCCAGTACAAAGAACAGAATATAGTAAAACATCATGACATTAACTTGCACAATTTCCTCCAGTTATTATTATGTTTCAAGAAGTCAGACAAGTAATTCATTTGCCTTGAAATGTGTCACATATTGGATCAGATAGCATCACTATTGATTTATCAAACATTACCGTGCAAGTGCCAGTCCAAAAGAAGAGAACATACTGTAACTATGAAGAAAAATGAGGTAGGCAAGTTTACCTTCCGCTTAACTATTTTAGATCCATTAACCACAGAGCATTCTGGGTCATGAACATCTGGAAGATGTGAAAAAATGCAGGTAATTAGTTCATGCATTGTATGTCGGGCTATATGCTGCAGCAATTCTCCTTTAGCTTGATGAACTATGCGGAAACAAGTGTTCACTATTGTGCATACATGCTGATTACTCAATGTGACCGATGCTTTACTTTTCATACAAGCAAGAAGAATCTGAAGTATCTTTAAAAGTATCACTTCTTCTGAATAAGGATCTGTGACCTCAAATTGGCAACTAGTTATTGTAGCAACTACAAAGTTCATAGCATCTTCAACTTTTACAGTTTTCTCGTTAATCACATCAAGAGTTAAAATCTTATAAACAGATGACAGAGCTACTCCTGTGATTGGAGCACCAATTTCATCTGATCGAATCACGTCCAAGAATGGTTGGAGATACACAGCAGGATTGATTGTATGCCATGGATGCGACTGTGAGAAGATCTGTTTGCGCAATGCTTTCAAAGATTCAATCAGTGAGTGCTCCAGCTGATCATCACCCAACACACATCGGCCATCCCATCTTATATTTCTTCTTAAAACAGCCAATAAAGAAGCCACTTCTGCATTAATCACACATGCCAATGAAGTTCTGTTGGAATGGGAAGTGCCATATTCCTCAGGTTCTTCCTTAACTGTCCTCATACCAGACTTTGCCTTCAACCGACCCATTTCCTGCAATAATCTTTCTCTACAGGCCAATTATAGTATTTGTTTACCAGCGAGAGTGCAGATAATACACAAGAAGTCGGTGAGCATACCCTTCACAAATGATGCAAACAAATGATAAGTGCACCTAAGCAAGTACACAGAATAAAGCTGCTAAGTAAAGATCAAAGAAAACAAAAGTTTGAGCAAATTTAGACGAAGAACCAAGCTTGCCATTAATGGGCACACTAACAGCACAAGATATGTTTATACACACTTCAGTTCTAAGAACCAACTTACGCGATGACATTTATCATTTCATTTGACAAACGTTCGAGAAATTTAAAGTACCACAAGAAGTAAAACTATAGAGAACGTAAACGGCTTATTATGGAACAAAAGATGAATGCTTGAAATAAGATAGTTCAATTGCTTAGTCTATTGACTGAATATCAAAGTTCATGAAAGGGAAAACAGAACACAAGTGCAAGTATTACATAACAATACAAGTTACAACACCGTCAACAAATAAATGCAAAATGAAATAAGAAACCAACCGCAAAAGAACTTGTTGTTCCTTTGGTCACCATATTCCAACCCCAACAAATTCTGAACTATTCTTAAACCAAGAAGACAATTTGGAACCAACCCAGAAAAGAAATGAAAATGAAGGAGAAAAAGGATAATGGGCTCAACTGTGAATCCAAGTGTTCACTCAGTGATCATGTCTGCTTTTACAGATAACCAAATACGAGTTCATAATATGTATACACACAGATAAATGTATATATAAGGAGTCGAAAATTGATGAAATCATTACAATATGTACAAAAATAAAAACCCAAAAACAAGACTAAACTGAAATGTATAAAGTGACAGGGGAAGACAGTTCAGGAGCAGATAGAAGTTTTTCCAAATTTACATTCTTTTGTCCTCCAAATCCGACGCCAGACACTAGTAGTTGCGTAGCTTTTGAATATTCTCTCTTGGGATTTTCCTTTGGCGAAGGAATGACTAAGAATACAATTTGTCGGCTTATTATATTTGTGAATTTCCATCGAAAGAAACGAACTTGTTGTATTCTAGTGTTTGTACGGATCAGGAACTTGTTAAGATCCTCGAGGAAGGTATGGCAACGCAAAAGGCAGAGTAAAGTGGTGACAGACAGAAAGTGATAAACAAATACGTATTTTGAAACGGAGACGGTGACCGGAGAGTGGCAGTTAGGAGTTTTCTTTGCGTTTCAAACTCTCACACTGTTGAGAGTTTTGTATTGGAGGGAAAACATTGTTACTCTGAGTTGTCTTCTTTTCTTTGTTTTTTGCTTTTTTCTATTGTTTCCTTAATCTTCAAGAGTAGTCATTCAACACTTTCTTCGTAGATTTAGAAATAGATATAGTAAATCAATTTAAACTCAATTCATAACATATTACATTTACTCTCGATTAAGCCTGTCCTGTCGTATAGAACTTACTTAATGCAGAATATCTGATTAGCATGATTTATAAACTATTACGTCAATACCCTGATTGGCATGATTTATAAATTATTACGTCAATACGAAAATTTATTATGTACGTATTTAAAAGATAGTTGTTACAAATTTATTATGTACGTATTTAAAAGATATTAATTTTTGATTGTAAATCCACTTGTTATCGGATAATAGGACCTATTTTTCATTAATTTTTAACAATGTCTCACTTGTTATACAACATTAAAACTCACCTTTTAGTTAAAAAATAAAAATAATATCATATTAAAATATGTTTTATATTCTTTTATAAACGTTAAAATCTGTTTTATATTTTGTTATTAATGTTGAGGTGTAAAATGACTGATTAACCACAAATTCTTCAATGAAAAGAGTATTGGCTGCTGATGCTTTTAATAGGCTTGTTCTGAGATACTTGCAACAGCATAGCTTCAATCTGTGTTTAAAATCGTTTGTAGCTGACCATGCACAGGAACACATTTCAACAAGTATATCACATATGTATTGCAGAAAAAGAAAAGGTACTCAAAATGCTTTGAATGAATGGATGTATCTGAATTTCAGATGTTCAATGATGTTGAACTTGATATCTATAATATTGGATTATCAAGTAACATTTTCAGTACTTGTAATAAACCTCCTAAGACTGCTCATACTTCCATACAACTATCTCGATCTCAAACCGAGTCAGTCTTGATCTTCGAGGGACCGTTTTCGAGCTCGTAAGTTGCGCTCTAGACTTTGAGGTACCGGAGGAGTCCTCCCCCTCCTAAATAGAACAGCAAGTGCCCTCATTTTCTGGCAAAGATCAAATATCTGCAACAAATTCATGGGGAAAACTAAATTACTAAACATACATACATTGCTGTGACAAGATAAAAGGTTTCTGAATGCTTCTTACTGATGAGGCTTCAATTTCAGCAACACCTTCACAACCTTTACCTCCTCCCTGTAGTAAATCACAGTATTTAACAGCTTCATTTTCATCTTCAAACACCTGCAGCAACATTTCGTTTTTTCAATTAAGCAAACAAGATTAGATGATACGAGACATAATCAAAACCAATTTCAAGTGTTCACATGTGTTGGTGATGTGCAAGGTAGCTAACTACTCAAGGATTTGGCAAGCTCAAACAAGCTAATAACAACAACAATAATGACAGCAGGAGCATCAGCAACAACAACAATCTAGTGAAAGTCTTGCTGATAGGTAGTGTCTAGAGAGGTCCAGTAATATGCAACCTTACTTTTAACTGGTAAAGAGGCTATTTTCAAAAGTTCAAACAATCTACTAACTACAATGTGTCCATCAATCATCAACCACGGAACTTTTTCATATTCTAAAACGGTTTCTTGCTTTCACGGTGTAGCTATATTTCCAGTGCACAATATCAGTGAAAAATCTCAGCATCTAAGAGGAATAACTCACCAGTACTCCTTCCCTCACATCCTCTACAAGCATCCGGAACTTCGTTCCGGGCCTTGATTGTTTAGATTGATTGCCTATTCCAGACCTCCTTTTTCCTCCTTTGGAGAACAGAAGGCCAAGCTCTCTTTCAACTTCACTGTTTCAAAAGCAAAGCCAGAGCTCAGCTACAAGGATGTTTGCAAACAAAAAACAAACAAATCATCAAACAATTGAGACCTGCGGTTTCTTCGAGTTTTCATTGTGCACAACTGATTTTCCCTATGGGTTAGTACATATAGGGCCTTTGAAGATTCCCTCCATGGATTTGCCTCCAACACTAAAGAAGAATCAAAAGAAAAAAAAAACAAAGCTTTCTCAAAATTTGAGGTCAAGAAATTGGGAAAAAAAAAACATCATACAACAGAACCACAAATGCAAAACAGATAGCAATATAGCTAAACTACTGATATTCAATTAAGGAATATGAATCACCATTCACATATTATAGCTAAAACACACGGAAAGTGTAATTTTCAGAGCAAAAAGTTCAACAATTCTCATCCAGAGTAATCAAAAGGGTATGAACATAAACTCCTCAGAATGCTGAATCCAAAATAATAAACCTTTCAGCAACAGAAACCCCAACTTATGTTTCCAAAAGAACAATAAGAGTAAGCAAACTGAGGTAAGGATTAAGGAAAAGCATTGAACAAAACTGAAAACCAGAAATTACCCGGACAACCCACAATCTTTTGAACAAGTTTAAAAGGAAGAGGACGGGTAGAGTACCATCATAGCTACTGCTATCGAAAGTCTGATGAAGATGCCTACGCATATCGTAAGCACGCGAAGACACCTGTTTTACAAATTCATCGGAGGTCCCAGGAATGGTACCGTCCAAGTGAAGAGCTCTCTCAACCTCTTCATTTTCTTCTTCTCCGTCTCCAAGACCGTTCCTTGATCTACAACGAATATATCCCCCACGTATGCTTCTGTACGATACAGAGAAAACAGAGCAGAGCCGAGGAAGCCGACGGTGGTTGGTAATATCGGATAAAGAAGAAGAAGAAGCAAAGGTCGAGACTTGACGGCGTCGACGTTGCAGAGATGGCAGAGGGTTACTCGGAGGAAGGACCATTGACGGCGATACAGTCGCCAATGAATCCATCATCTTGGTAAGCTTGGAGAATTCAGAAAAAGAAACTACCTTTGGATTGATCAATGACACACTACAATACTTCTTCCGGTTGGTAAAGGAAGGAGAACAAATGGGTGGCTCTCAGGATTTGTAGTTAAGTGTATATGGAAGAAGAGACAAACAGGTGTGGTGGGTGAATGTACAAAGAAGAAGCGGCACGGCGGACGAGTTTTTGGCGTTAAAGACTCTGACTTTAACACGGTGGCTGTCCAGAGGAGAAAGAAACAAACGGAAGGGTTACGTAATGTGAATCTTCTCTTCTTACTATTTAGTTTTCTGTGGATATTTCTTTGGAGCGGTGGGTCTATTCTCAAAGCCTCAAAAAAAGAAAAAAATAAATTAGGGCCAAAATATATTTAAGTTATTTAAATTAATCACTATTTTATTAAATACTTTAAAAATCCAATCGAAAATTATGCTGATAAGAAAAGAAATTTAAGGTTAAAAAATTCAGCCGATATTATATTATTATAAAATAAAATTGATTAAATATTAAATAAAATTAATATTTTAAAATAAAATTAAAAAAGTATTATTCTTATTAGCCGAAAATTTTAAAATTTAATTAAAAATTTAGTTAAATAAAAATTATTAATTTATAAAAATTTATAAAAATTTTTAATTTACAAAAATTGACTAATTAATTAATAAATTAATCATTTTTAATAACAATAATTTATTTTTACATTTTTATTTTATATTTTAATATTATTAAACAAGAATTTAAATATTTTGTAATTTATATTAAAGCAGATTAACTATATATTAAATAACTACATCCTTTAAGGAAAAAAATTTGAAATGTTTTGAGTATAATAAAGTAAAAATTATAACTATATATTGATAAATACAACAACATCTACCCCATAAAAATTTTGCTAAATATAAGATCTAGAAAAGTTTAGTAGTACGTAACCTTAGCTTTAACTAATAGAGAAGTTGTTTATGAAATTTGATCAATGACTGGTCAGATAAAAGATGATGTTAGATTGAGCAATTCAATTAGTAACACCAACTTAAGATCATTAATGAAAGAAGACAAATTCTAACTCCTATTTAGAGGTAAGTTCAAATCCTGAAAAGTATAATCTACAAGCAAAATGGCAAAAACCTGCCAAATTCTCAGTTCCATGACTCATGAACAACACTTCTAGGACTGCCTTTGCACATCAAAAGAGAACACAGTCGCCAGAAATTGGAACAAAGTAACAGAAAATCAAATGATTTTGTTTTAATGTAGAATGACAGCCAGAAGTACAAGATAGAATAGGACAATCTTGGTATAGAATGATAACTAAATACAAAGTATGCACACAGCAAAGTATAGTTTGATTCTAAACCAATTTCAAGAATATTAGTGATGAAAAACTTTAAATGATATGATAAGTATGATTGCAAGCACAAGGGCAGCAATTAGAGAGCCAGCAATCCACTTGTTTCTGGTTATTCTTCTAGACATAGAAGCTAAAACTTTCTTGCTCTTGTCAATGGCATCATCTACTCCATGAAGCTGCAAACCAAAAAGAAAGGGAAAATGGAAGAAAACAAATAAAATAATCAATTATCTATTTCGTTTTTTGCCTATTTTGACAGTATTGATCTGAGGAACTATCATAAAACTTGTGGCCGATGAGAGTTACAGCTGATAGCATGGTCTGATAATAACTAATCTCCACCAGGCAATGACAATCAGTAAATGTGAAATATGGGGGGATCATAGTCTATCATTCAAATGGTTAATTAGAAGACAAGACAATGTATAAAATAATCGATTACCTATTTCACTTTTTTCCCATTTTGACAGTATTGATCTGAAAAACCCGACGCAAGAATAACTATTATAAAACTTTAGCCGAAGAGAGTTATAGCTGATAGCATGGTCTGATAACAAATAATATCTACCAGGCAATGAAAATCAAGTAAATGTTAAATATGTGGGGATCATAGTCTATCATTCAAATGGTTAATTAGAAGAAAGACCATGTATAAAATAATCGATCATCTATTTCACTTTTTGCCCATTTTGACAGTATTGATCCGAAAAACCCGACGCAAGAGTAACTATCATAAAACTTGTAGCCGATGAGAGTTATAGCTGATAGCATGGTCTAATAACAAATAATATCCACCAGGCAATGAAAATCAAGTAAATGTTAAATATGGGGGGATCATAGTCTATCATTCAAATGGTTAATACATATCATACCTTGTCGTGAGCATGTAGAAGAGTCTGGCGCTGTTGGTGCAAGTCTTCAAGAATTGAGATCCCAATCTCTTCTGTCTCCAACACGGTTCTTCTACTCTCCTTGATTCTGTCACCGGATTGATCTAGTCTCTCAACTGACATAGACAATCTATCTCTTTGATTTGCCGAAACCTGTATCATCAATACCCAATGTCTTAAAAGTTATCAACTAGACAAATCTAACAAAAGAAATATGCATCTCATCTCAAATGAAAATAATTTATGCAGCAAAATGAGTATCAGCAATCACGCCAAACCAGAACATAATCCAAATTATCAAGTTAGAAGCAACTATAAATCTTCCAAGTTGAAACTATAGTGCAACACTAAGATGTAATCCCAAGAGCAATTTAATATTAGTTTAGAGATTTCCCTTTCCCCAAAGGAACTGAGCATGAGTATGCCTACCGTATATGTTAAGGGAAAGGTGACAATCTTGACAATTTTCTGATAAATGCAGTGACAAGTGCTCAAATATCACAAATCAACAAGCTATTCCACATTCCTTGAGTTATGAAAAGAGACACAAAAGAGCATATACCGCATGAGTATCAGCCAATCCGGCCTCCAACAACTCATCATGGTTAACCTGATTAGGGTTACCAGACATTGCCCTCTTGAATTCCTTCTTCAACTTATTGAGATCAGACTTATACTCCCTTAGTTTGGCCAGAAGCATAGCTTTGACACTTGGCTGCAAACTCCTGGCCTCAAGGTCCATCTTTCTTACCTATAACAACACACAAAAAAGAAACAAAGAATTGAGCTTGATCTAGAGTTAGAATTAGGATTAGAAAAAGAAAAGGGAACACAATTTACCAGATTATCACAATCATCAAGACCGGAATTGATCTCAGACAACTTTGCCCTCTTCTCCTCTACAAAAATCAAGACGACCCATTTCACCAAATCATGATTCAACCAAAAGCACAGAACTTAGAGGGGCCACCTACCTCCACTTGGAAGAAGAGAAGCAGAGTTGCATTTTCTGGAGAGATTAGCAGAGAGCTCGCAGTACTGACGCTCATATCCTTCAAAAACCTCGCTCATGATTGCAACTCCGAAGAGGGTAATCAATCTTACAAGATTTGTTTGGATCTTGAACTTGGAAAAATCAGAATCCAACAGCAGAATTGGAACAGAAGATTTTTGTCGGAAACGCAATCCAGTAAAAACACGTCAACCGTTTGTCTCCATTGACTTCGTGTTAAAGAAAAAGGTGCATTCGTATTCTCGCTTGATCACCTTAAACGCTGCGTTTTACTTGTTTACCTTCTCTCCAATTTTTAGACTCATTTCATATTTTCATATTATCAAATAAAATTAAAGATTTAATCAACTAAAATTAAATTTATAATTAACAAGGGTTTAAATTAATCATAGGGTTAAATAGGCCTAATTCTTGTTATTTAACACTTTCTCGAGCTAATTCTTCGTATTTAAAATATAATATTTTTTACAACTTAAATTTTAAAATGTTATCATAATTCATCTTATTAATATTATTTAAAATGTATAAAATTAGAAAATAGTTTAAAACACAATATACGAATGTTCATACAAATTAAAAATGATATATAATGTTTAATTTAGTAGAAAAAACCGTAAAATTATCGTACCCTCAAGATCTATGAACAAGGACGACTGGCTTATCTAGAGATAAGAAAAACCGGTATTTGTATCGTATCAAATACTAATAGATATAATTATCATTAGGTATATATTTTTGGTTATATCAAATTATTTATTTATTTATGTATTGTTCTGATAATTTTATTTACAAAACTAATTAGCGTGTTAATTTTACTTATCTATGCTTGTACATACATCACTTTTTTATTGTCACATGTGCAAGTGAGTTTACTGAAAACAATCTCTCTATTATGTAAAGATAAGGTCACGTACTATCAGACCTCTTCAGATCCTACTTTATTCACTCTTTTATTGTCACATATGTATATGGGTCTATTAAAAACAGTCTCTCTATTATGTAAAGATAAGGCTGAATACTATCAGGCTTCTCCAGATCTTACTGTGTTGCAGGACTTCGGTTTTTAGGTGTGATGATGATCTCCGTCAATATTATAATGTAAAAGTGAAAATACCAAACAATCCAGTTAAAATTCTGCTGATACATGAGATCTAAAAAAATCTTGTAGTATACAGTCTTATCTGTAATTGATAGAAAGACTCTATTCGCTTCGTAAAAGTGAAGATACCAACAACAAGATAAAGCTTCAAACTATTGACTTCTGTACAGTACCCTAATAAGCAAGCCAGAAAATTAAAAAAAAAGGCCTACATACATTTCTTTCCCCTCCCACAGTTCACTAATACACTAATCATTCATCTCCATAAACATGAATGATCCTAGAAAACTATTATAGGATCTTCACAGAGACCTTTCCGGTAAAGTAGGGAAGGAGGTTGGGGGCCTGAACAACCTGTTTCCATCTCTAAACAAGACATTGTATCAACATCACCAGCTGCTAAAATTTTCTCACCACCGCTAGTTAATCATGCAAACATGGGAATATTAACATTTCAATTCTGAAACAGATTACTCACTATCATGCGTGTATTAACAGACTAATCCCAGTTGAGAGAACACTGCAATGTTTAACCTCCAGTTGTATCACCTTCAGAAGCAGGTGATCCTGTTGAGGGACCGGAACCAGCTTCATCGCACGTTGTACTTCCACCTGCCTCAACGTGAATGTGCTTTGACTGCTCCCAATCTTGATCAGGAAACACCTCCGATTGCAAAGATGGAGCCATGTTATTGACATGTAGCCAAGTTAGCTCCCATAGGCTATCCCCACCCAAAGCACTCCTCTGTACGAGTAATCCCTTACTCTTCATCACAAGCAAGGTGTTCTTAAGAAGCTCTGGCACTACTTCGTGGAGCTTCTCATTCTTCTTCCCTCTTACTTTTACTTTGATGTATTTTTCCAACCGGCTAAGTACTCCCAGCCATAGTTTGCAGAATGTTGTTAACTGCGATAGGTTATGGAGTAATAGTAGAAACACTTTCGACAGCAGTTTTACAGCAATGATTAGTGTTCCTTCCATGTTTCTGTAATCTTTTTGGGACTGTCCCTGGGCTATTTCAAGCAGGTCATCGAGCATTGTGAAAATCACAAGATCAAAGCACTGTATCCACAAACCATGTGGAAGGTTAATGCCATCTATCCCTGTCAAGCACTTTTCTAATGATGAAAGTGCATGGTTTCTGATATCTTCTCTCTGATCCAAGCATACTTTTCTTAGTCCTCGAATAAGCCTCAGCCACATTTCTCCAATATCCTGAAATAATTTTGCAGCTTCCTCCTCCCCCATTGCTTCCTTGGCGTCCTGAGACCACCTTGCTAAACAGTCAATAGAACAGGTCATAAGATCTAGGGCCCTAACAGACCTCTCTGTCTGTCCTACCCGAGATTCTGCAAACTGCCTTGCTGCATCCACACAGACAACATAATTGGCCGGTGACAAGTGGACTCCCTCAGACATAATGAACACTAGGGCATCAAATCCAGCTTCAGAAGCTTCTGGATGACGAGCAGTATTTGAAAGTAAGGATGTGATTGTACGCCAACCAATAAGGGTTCTTATATGTGTGGCATTCGCTTTCACTAGGCGACTTACTTCCTGTGTAATTTGTTCACAGTATGCATCGGCAACACGAGGATCAAGCTTCAATACGAGTTGGAGTGATCTCAAAAGTTCATCTGCCAGATTCTCTTTGTAGGGTAGTAATCGCTGGCAAATTCGGAGAAGTCCAAAAACAGCTTTCTCAACTAATGCACAAGGCATTACAGTCGACTGAACAATGTTGGCTATATGCTCGTAAACACCCTGCCATAGTAGGACAATCCTGTCTCGATTGTTCAGGGTAATTGCAATTAGCAACTCCAGGCAGAAAACTGCAGTATCTTCATCCTCCGGAGAGCTGTTCCCCTTTGGAAGCCGCCCTGCAGTCCAGATTAGTGCTCGTGCAAGCTGCAATAATGATATAGCTTGCAAGAACTTACTTTCAGTAAATATGCTATCGATGTGACACTTTTGAATTGTCTGAATAGTGCGTTGATGAGCAGCAAGCTGCTGTTCAGTTGGTTGTGATCGTGGCTCCTCAGTATCAAGAGATAAGAGTTGACTGAATCGTCCCATCAATCCAGAAGATCTCCTAGGTGTTCCCATGGATTGCATACTAACTGAAGACAAAGAGTTTGTGATAGGTTTTCCATGCCCAAGGTCAGGAGAAAGCTCAGATTCGTCAGCAGCATCACTGGCCACACGAGCTGGAAGAAGACCAAGTTTGTGCAACCGCAAAATGCAATCCAGAATATTTCTCCAACCTGTGCGAATATAGTCACCATACCTATTTGCAATCGTGAAAACTGTCACAGTTGCCAACCTCGCTTTTGTGTCATCACCAAATGCTAGCACAGGTTCCTCAACAGACAATGGATTCAAGAGAGTTGTGAACTTACATAAAGATACAACTAGATCATCCAATACATCTTCAAGATGATGGCATGCAGAAATCTTTGCAACTGCTAAGAATCCATCAATACATGTCTGGTAAACATCTTCATGGTCTGCATGATCAAACACAACAGAAATTGCAGCAATGGTTGGACCAGACATTATTGCAAACATATCATGATCAAGGTAGGGTCTAGAATCTGACACAATGAATGGAGCTGTTTTCTTGGACTTATTCATTAGATCAATCCAATGGCTTGGACTCATTTCTGGAAAACCAGCTCCTTGCTCTGGAGTTGTGCGGATCTCATTCTTGCAAATCGAGTGGTAAAGTTCTGATAGGAACTCCCGAGGCAAGTCACTGCCTCCATTAATGTGCCTATTGTTGCGAATGAAATCCTCTTCTGTCATCTTTTTCTTCACCTGAACATTGTGCTGGTCTGTGTTGAGCATTATAAGCGAATAAGATAACAAGAGTGCAGCATCCTTGTTAGCTAGGACATGTGGTGACTGCTCATAGTATCGCTCAGAAAATGCTTCAAGCACCCTTTGTATCTTTTGTGATTCTCCTGGCAGTCTAAAAGTTTCCAAGAACAGTCGCAAAGCAGTATCCAGATTCATGTCTTGAAAGTCAAAAGTCCCAGCAAATTCATGAAGAACCTGAACACAAAACTCATCGTGATTTCCAAGGAAGTCCCCAACAAGATTCTTATCCAATCCAGCAGTATACCTGAAAAAACAGGCCACACTTTGAGGGTCAAGTTTGTCAGGTAAGAGATGAGTTCCTTGAAGAAATTCTAGGCCTTTCTTTGGGTCACGATTGAAGTGATCAGCTCCAATCATCAACCTTCTCTTTATGTACTTTCTTCGACGGACAAATGGAACCCAGTGATTGGGATCACCATAATTGTCACATTTCACCATCCAGAAAGGGGTATACTCCCCAATATTCAAAGGGGCCTGTTCTGAAATTGCTGATGCATTCC
>JANTPM010000001.1:1706116-1723218 GCA_025434745.1 Erythroxylum divaricatum
CAGTGATTGGGATCACCATAATTGTCACATTTCACCATCCAGAAGGGGGTATACTCCTCAGTCTTGACTGGAGCTAGTTCTAAAGTAGCTGATTCATTCCCTATCCTTTCAGCCATACCCTGAATAACACCAATTAGTCCATCCAAAGCAAGAATATGCATAGCAGACAAAGGGCAATTGACCGGAAATGCACTCTTTGCCAACAAGTTAGCTAAGTCTTCAAACACATTACTGCATGTAACATCACAATCCAAGTTTGCATACATATCCACCATAAATGTCTTTTGCCGACAGAAATCTACAAGAGCCTCCATGGCAACCTCTTGTTGCTGGTATGAAGCACCATATCTGCTCTGTGCAAGTCTCAAAATTACACAGGCAAAGAAAGCCTCAAGCTGTAGTTTGAGTTGAGTACGCAAATGGTTATACAAGTTCAGAACAATACTACATACCATTGAAAGAATAAGTGGGCTCATTGACAACCCAAATTGCATAAGATTACGAAATAATTCATCTTGAATTAAATTCAATAACCTAGGATGCTGACAAATAGAAGGACCACCCAACTCTATTGCTGAATTGATTAGGCTCAAAGCAAAAAGAGGCACATCTTCATCAAATGCTATGGTATTTGGTCTAGGACCCATTCCAACATGCTCAACAACATTCAATAAGGAGCACAGGAAATGGAATATTTCCACCATACAAGGGACCCCATATGGCTCTGCCATCAGGTTCATATCAAACGAAAGTGCATCCTTACCACTTCCAGTTCCAATTGTATTTTCTTCCATCACACTTGTTCCCAGACTAGTGGAAACACTAGAACCCAAGTTCACAGAGGAAGCCTGACCATCTAATTCAGAACTAGCGTTTCCATTCTCCATTTGCTTATTCCCCAAAGAGTAATCATTATCAGGCCCACCAATCTGTAGAAGAAATTAAGCTCTCATGTCTGTTATAAAAGCAAAATTCCAGAGTATACAGAGTCATCGATTTCTGCTACTCAAATTTAAATGTTAAATACTAGGCCCCCAACCCTAACCTCCCCACCCAAGAAAAGAATAAAGAAAATAAGAAACATATAGAGCATGTGATGGTAAGAATAGACAACATCCATCATTAGTCAGACTACCCAATAACCATTTTGTTTTTCCACTTATCATACAGTAAATTTTAGTAGATACTCTAAGTCAACCCGAATAAGTAACACATAAATCTTGGAAATTTACACGACGAACCAAGAAGGTTATGCAACTTACGCCATGTTAATATAACTACACAAAATGATTAAGGTCATATAAATTTACCGCTCCTCTCATTTACCAAAATGCCAGTCATGCATTTAGAATCATTAGGAGCATCATCTTAACTAATGCCCTCAGCATGTAGCAGATGCAATGATAGTTACAAAAGGCAATCTTTTAGATTGTACAAATAAATATGGATAATAGAGGAATTACATTATTTTTCAATTGAAACTCTGAAGAGTTATCATAAATGATAAGAGAGAAACTTAATTATTCATACTGGCTTATCGTCTTAACCCCACCAATATATATATATATAAACGGAAGATTGTGATTTGAAAAGAATCAGGCGCAATAACTACCTTCTGGATAGGAAGGACTCCATTAACCAGTGCACGTTCGGTGTTGTCAACATCTGAAAGATGAGAAAAAATGCACCTAACAAGTTCTCCCATTGTATGCCGAGCTATGTGCTGTAACAACTCACCTTTACTTCCAGCTTGATGAACTATACGGAAACAAGTGTTCACTATAGTACAAACATGCTGATTACTCAACATGACAGATGCTTTACTCTTCATACAAGCAAGAAGGACCTGAAGTATCTTCATCAGCACAACTTCTTCTGAAGCAGCATCTGTCACCTCAAACCGGCAACTAGTGACAGCATCAACTACCAAATGCATGGCATCTTCAACATTTGCAGTATTTTGATCAATCTCATCAAGAGTTAGTATCTTATAAACAGATGATAAAGCAACCCCAGTTATTTGTGCACCAGTTTCATCTGAGCGAATCACATCCAAAAATGGCTGGAGATATACAGCAGGATTGATGGTATGCCACGGATGTTGCCATGAGAAAATTTGCCTGCGCAATGCTTTCAAAGACTGAATCAACGAATGCTCCAGCTGATCATCACCCGACACATAACGACCCCCCCATCTTACATTTCTCCTCATGACAGCCAATACAGCACCCACTTCAGAATTAATCATGCACGCTAAGTTCGTCCTGTTAGCGTAGGAATTATCAAATTCTCCAGGCTCTTCCTCAATTGCCTTGATTCCAGATTGCAGCTTTAGGCGCCCCATGGTTCTGAAGTTCCAAGAGTAGACTTAGTAGTATGCACACGAACTAGGCTGAACAAAACTTGAAGTCAAAATCATTTTCGGAGTTCCAAATGTCTGGATTAATGTCGCATTCAGCAAACAAGTATAACTTGTTAACAACACATAACGGGGACACTCTCTAAATCAGTCTCAATTCAAGATTCCATTTTCTATGTTACGAAAATCCCGCCAATAACAACACATAAAAAAATTTAGGTAATCACTTAAGCTTCCTTCGTCTACTGTTCAATAAACCCCAATGAATCTCAAATTTGGGCATTGATATTAAAACAGAAGGGGAATAAGAACAATGAGTTTTACCTGTTTCTCGAGATCTGTGCAGAAGAAAAGTGTAAGTGCGCCTGTCTCTCTCTCTGAGTGAGAGAGGGAGAGACCTTGTTCGGAGACACAACAGAGGAAGATGAAATACAAACTAAAGTTGAAATAGCTTTTCTACGTAAGAAAAGAAAAAATATAATATTTTTTATTTATATTTTATATTTTAAAAAAATAATATGTTTTAAATTTTTTAGTCTGTTTGCATTAGATTTGATAATTGATCCAGTTAAGTTCGAGTTGAAATATTTCGGTCCAAGTCGGACTTAATACACAATTAATCTCATGATTATTTTTAAATTTAAAAATAGTATTATTTTATTTAAATATTTAAAAAAAATTAAATTCGACCCAAAATTTAGTCAACTTGAATTGAATTTGTTGCCTCGTACTTAATCAAGCAAGATGGGTTCGATCTAGATCGACCTCAAACTCAAGTTGAACATTTTTTTATGTTAGATTTAGATTTGAGGAATTAACCTAAATCTTGACTTTGTGATTAAGTTTGACCTCAATTTTAAAAAACCTAAAGTGAAAAATGATGATAGAAATAATTCAACTCGGCTCAAATTGACCCAAATTAAACAAATCAAGCATAAGCTAATTTAGTTGCACGTTAAGTCTAGGTTTAGGAACCGACTCAACTAGATTATGCTTAAAGATGACAATGGGTTGGACAGGCTTGAGTTTGATCTGACAATTTTTGCTGGAGCTCAATCACAACTCAAACTTGACTCGATTTGATCTAAATTAATTTTTTAATTTTAAAATAAAAATTAAAAATGATGTCATTTTTTCGTAAAACGCATCATCTTTTATATTTGTTAAGATTCAGGTCAAGTTAGGTCTAAGCACTCGAGCCTAAGCTCGAACCTAGCCTGAGACTCAGATTTATAGCCTGTTGACCTCGAAGCGAGCCCAATTGTCATCCCTAATCATACCAAAATACAAACGCTAGTTTCACAAGATATTAGTTCCAATTAAAAACTATCAACTTTGTTTAAGCTTAATAATATTTTATCACCTTGCTTTGTACTATATTATAAGTTTTCTTGTCTATTGAAAACTTCAACATCTCTATCAAAATTACAATTTGATATTGGAGGAGATTTAAATGCTTCTTAGTCTTATTCACACATCATAAAAAATTAAAATAAAATAAATCAATAATTTTGAATTTTAATAACCATGTAGATCAATTAAATATACCACAAAGCTTTTAAATTTTTGCTTATTTTGTAAAGGAACATTTTACTAATTATAAATTTATATCTTTTTAGGAATTTAAACTTTTTACAAAATATAAATAATTAGAGTAAAATTTATTTAATTGATAAATTTTAAGTTATGCAAAAAAACCATATTATGCACAATGTTTTAAAAAATAAACCAGAAGTTAAACAGATAAAAGAAGAGGTTTAAAGATTAAAAAGTTCAACCGTATTAGACCGTCATAAAATCGACTAAAGATTGAATAAAATTAATAAATTTGAAATATAATTAAAAGATAATGTCCTTATCTATTGAAGGTTTTAAAATTTAATAAAAAAGATTTAATAAATTTATTTAATTTATAAAGATAATATTTTTAACTAATTAAATTTAATTGAATCTCTTATAAAATATTCACTAATAAAAATTATTTTATTTTATTAAAATAAACAATTTATAAATTAATATTTATTTTACATTCTATTTTAACTATGAAATAAAAAATTATTTAAAATTTATATATTTAAAATTTAACTATATTTAATTATTTATTGATAATTATTAAAATAATTTAATTTAATTTAATTACAAAATATATAAATTATTAAATTAAATTATTTATAGTTCTTATTAATAATTAATATATGGAAATTACCGCCGTACTAAATTTGACGAGCACAAGCTAGGAATTACACCTTATCTATAATATGGAAGTATTATTCTTCAGTTGAACGGTATGGGAGAACAGCAAGCACAGACAGTATTCCATTTCCAGCTCTAAAAATGGCTTAACCAATGTTTTTCTAGATCAGCCAATTCGAATGATGGCAACCTTGCGGCGTTCAGACAGCATCTCGTTCATCTGTGCAATTCGGAGCAAGAGCTGGTTCATCTTCTGCAGAATTATATGAACACTCAACAGTCATTATCTGTGAATTCTATTTATTTGTAGTGATATTTATAGGCCGCCAAACTGATAATCATATAACAACGAACCTGGTCTTTTTCTTTCACACGGAGTAGGAGACGGCTGTCTATCTCTTCCCGGACCCATCGACGGCGCCACCGCCGCACTCTCCAGTAGAGCGCAGCTGCCGCCGTCGCAGCCATGACGGCGGTCATCGACCAAAACCCACCTCGGAAAACAACGAGGCAGCGTACCATGTTGGCGACACTCACAATTCTTGACCTCAAGTTGTCAAACCGCGAGTTCAATGGCTTCCTTGTCTCGTTCCCCACAGCTCCTGGGGTCGTGTCAGATGACTCGGGTACTTTATCATCAGGGTATGGAGTTGGTGGGATTTGGAGGCCTTCGTGGCTGTCTGGAGGAAAGATGGACATTTCATGGTTCTTGTCGTGGACCGCTACCATCTCCCATTCGTTCATGGATTCCGAAACCTCTGAACCAGAACCACCCTCCATTGTTACAGGTACTAACTATGAGTCTTGAGATGGATAAACTATAGAACCAATCTTTGTCGCACTGAGAAAAAATCTTGTTAGCAGATTAAGGTAAGAGATTTCTGTTCCTTAAAAATATCTTGCGATGAAAAATGGAAGAAATATCTAGGAGTTGGGATGAGTTGTCTGAAGTTGACTTAATTGTCCTGATGTATAGCTTTAATCTTTGCTACGTTGGTGGCCCAGCTTCGACAGAAATCACCAAACCAACCAATAGGGGGAAAAAGTGGCAGTTCTCAGGACTGCCGTTGCGGTGGTCTCACCACCGGAGGAAACGTCTTTGCGGGGAGCCATTTGTGGTTCTATTTACTTGAGCGGTTGGTGATGAAACGGAATGGAAGGTACAACACACGATTTATGTTAAGTTATATTCTATCTTAAATTGTGAAAATCTCTCATTTGAAGGGTTTAATATTAGTTTATTACATACTATTTAATATACTTTTCATAATTTTTCTTAATGTTAATTATTTATTTTAACTTTAATCTTCTTCTTCCCATACTTATTTATTACAGTCCATAAAAATTATATATAATTAATAATATTTTTACATTATTTTTCCTTACCTTAATAATAATATTTTTATATAATTAATAATAAAATAAAAATTTTATTAATGAAAAATAGTTAATTGTGTGTAAATATTTCTATATAAATAAAATATTTTTAAATATAAGTAACATATAATCGAATAAAAAAATATTAAATAATAAATAATATTTTTATATAATTAATAATAAAATATTAAAACTTTTATTATTTTAAAATATAAAAAAAATTATTTGTCACGATTGTGATTTGAAACGTGACTTTTTAATTGGACATAATTTTTGTTTTAAAACCATAGTGTTAAACCTCATATAAAAACTATTTTAATATAAAGGGTATAAAAGTTATTTATTATAAACTACATTTTATTTCATCCATTTTTCAAATAATATTTCACAACATTATATTATGAATCTTTTAATCTTTTTCAAATAACTTTTTATCATATTATATTACATTCCATTATATACTGTTTCGTTCTATTCTATTCCATTTTATTAATTATAATCCAACCAAATATACCCTAAGATAGCAAGGACCCTGGAGGACTTAACATTTTTTAAATCTGACCACTTGCGTAAGAGAAATACTTCTATTACCAAACTTTGTTTTTAGTAGGGTAAAAATGTTTTTAAAAAATTAGAAATATTTAAAATTCTCATAAAACCTTTTATTTATGATTAAAAAAATCCAAATAATTTAATCAGTTTAATCATAAAAACCTTAATCTGTTTAACTTTTAGGTTTAGTTTTCAATTTTTTAGTTCGATTTATTTTAATAATTCTTGTCATTAAAAATCTACCAATTTATTAATTAATCGATTAATTTTTATAAATTAATAAGTTATTCTAAATTACAATAAGTCAATTGATTTTATTTAATAATCTTTTTTTAATTAAACTTAAAAATCTTCGATGGAGCAATCTTTTTTAAATATATTTTAAATTTTTAAATTTATTTAAATTTAACTGATTTTAAAATATTGATTAAACCTTTTAAAAATAAAAAAAATTATCGAAAGTATCTTTTTTATCAATTAGGGTAAAGCTTCCTAATTATAAACTTCCTCAAAGCTTGCATTTCCTTACGCTTCTATGGGAATGACGTTGTTATTATTGTAATATTTTTTCTATACTAATAGGTGAATGTTTTAATCTTTTTTTTATTTTTTTATTTAAGTGTTCAATTTTTAATCAATATCTAAATGTAAAATAGGATTTTTATTAATTTTTTAAAATTTTAAAACTTAATTAAAAAGTTTTAAACAATAAATACTAAAAAATTGGAAAAATATTAATTTTTTTTTTGTTTTGGTTGTCTAGAAAATGTTCTAGAAGGGTCTCAATTAAAGGAAGGTATCTTTAAACCATCCATACCCAGACTAATCTCAATTCAAGCAGAATGGGTCTCTTACAAGAAGTAAAATTATGACTTCAAATTTTAAACGGTTATATATATAAAAACGGTTTAAATTTGTGACCTCACTTAAATCAACATAATATCCGAACAACTCACCTGATGTTTGGGTTAATTATTAGTTAGTTCTAGAGAAGAAAATCTTACCTACCCCAAGTAGTTGACTGGTAGTTCGACAAGTCGTTCGTTGACTTCCCAACTGTTACTCTTAATTTCACTTCCCATGTCAATTCTCTAAATTAGCCTTCATCCGTACTAAAAATGACAAAGTATTTAAATTTTGAGATATAATTAAAAATTTTAAATTTTGATTAAAAATATTATTAAATTAATTTATAAATTTTAATTAATAAATAAATTAGTTATTTTTAACAATAATAATAGTTTTTAAAGTAAATTAAGCTTATAAATTTACGAAAAATGGAACAACACAATCGGGGGGATTAAGGGTAATTATTTACCCTTAATCAAAGGTCTCTTTTGCTTTCCGGTGAAGTCTGTTACTGTTGGTCTTGAAGCTTCCAACTTGAATACTTAGTGAAACATTCTCGAACACGACATTCGATTTGTTACTCTTTGATCGTTTCTGTTGATGGGCTTATGTTTTAGCTGCACCTGGCTTTGTAGATCGTAAAAAGTTTGTTACTTTTGTCGTACGTTGTTTGTGCAGCTTGGTCATCGTGTAGTCTGATGAAATGCTCATCTCCGCTCTTCTAACGTCGGTGGCAATAAATTCTGGACTTTGTGTGCTGTTCTTTGTACTGTACTCTGTACTGAGGAAACAACCGACCAACTATGAAGTTTATATACCTCGATTACTTGCTGAAGGGAATTCAAGAAGGAGAAGTCGCTTTAATCTTGAAAGACTTATTCCTTCTCCAGGGTGGTTGATGAGAGCTTGGAAGCTAACAGAAGCGGATATTTTGTCATCTTCAGGGTTGGATGCTGTGGTTTTTATGCGCATTATAACATTCTGGTAAACTTTTTACTACGTCTTAGGTTTATCTGTTCTTCTTGATGATTGTTGTGGTAAATTAGTTCTTATTCTTAATTTTTAGTATTATTTGGATTAATGTGATGGGACTTAGTTCATCTGTCTTTTTTTTTTTTTAATCTGAACACTGCAGTTTGAAAGTATTTACATTCGCTGGGATAATCGGGATCTTTGTTCTTCTTCCAGTGAACTGCACAGGAACTCAGCTTCATCAAATAGACTTCACTAACTTTACAAGTAATTCTTTGGATGTGTTTTCCATTTCTAATGTAAACAATGGCTCAAAAAGGTAAATTCCCATCTTGTATTTGTGCTTTTTTGATGGCTTCTAGTGGATTAAACACTCACCAGTCTTTTTGTCATGTTGGCAGCTTGTGGATTCATTTTTCTGCTGTCTATCTCCTTACCATTTTCATTTGTGGTCTGCTTTATTATGTAAGTCAAATTTCATGAATTTATACATACTAATATTTACTTTTGGGGAGGCTGCCATTAAAGCTTTAAATCCATCATCCTGATCCAAGTTTACCTGTTCTGTAACTTGATAATGATATACATTTATCTTTGGATGATGGATGTAATAAACACTGAGTTGTTTTTTATTGTGCAGGAATATATGTACATTTCATCCCAGAGGATTGCTTATTTTTCTTCATCCAAGCCTCAGCCACATCAGTTTACAATCTTAGTTCGCAGTATCCCAGTTTCAGCTGGAAGTAGTGTTAGTCAAAGTGTCGAGAGATTCTTTTCAGAGTATTATCCTACCACATATCTCTCACACATTGTTGTTCGTCGAACAAGCAAGCTTCGGAGCCTTCTTGTAAGCAATATGCCCTTTTAACTTGAACAAAGATGTTCTTACAAAGTGGACTGAAATATTCCTTTTTTTCTTTTTTGCTAGCTCCTTACGATGTTCAATTTTCCTGGAATGACAAGTTCACTTACTTTAGTAATTCATAAAGCAAGGAGTTATTTGAATGCCATCTTACGATTCAATTTTTCTTATTGGGATTTGTGAATAGAATGAGGCACACAATTTGTACAAGAGGATTATTCACTTGCGATCAGAACCTTCTCAGAATAAGTTTAAACGTGTTCAACTATTTGGAAACAAGGTTGATCTTGTGGATCATTACGAGAAGAAATTGGAAGACATAGAGCAGAATGTGAGATTAGAACAATCCGAGGCATCCTTGATAGAAGTATGTTATTCTGTCTTCACTTGAACTCATCTGAATATTTGATTTCCTCTTATACCTTTTAGTCTGTGTTCATATTTGATTCCATCATGCAAAGGAAAGATTGTACATATATTGTTGCATAATATCAAAAATAACTTATACCACCTGAGCAGCTTATAGAGTGAAAGGAATGTGGTTCTGTTGAGAAGTTTAAAGCTTCAATTCCTGTGATAGTTTGAACGATTTTAATTACCAAGATTCTGCTATTAGTCAAAATTTATTTCAATAACTGATAATGTCTACTATCACTTGATAAAATTTTAAGAACAAGATTGATGTTACTCATTATCAAATGACAGAGACCTATGAAATTGAATTCATGTAATAGTTTGTAAGTTCTGTAGAGTTTCTTTCTTGGTTTAGTTTGATGCTTATTGTTATTGTATCTACCTCTTATTGTGAAAGGACACTCGAGCTGCCTTTGTATCCTTCAAGTCTCGGTATGCTGCTGCAACTGTTTTCCACATGCGACAATCAATCAATCCCACGCATTGGATCACAGAGCAAGCTCCTGAACCACATGATGTTTATTGGCCTTTCTTTTCTTCGTCGTTCATGCGAAGATGGATCTCTAAGCTCATTGTAATAGTTGCATGTGTTCTTCTTACAATTTTATTCCTCATACCTGTTGTCCTTGTTCAAGGTCTTACCAACCTGAATCAGTTGGAGATTTGGCTTCCTTTCCTGAAAAGTGTTCTGAGCATGTAAGTGAAGACAACTCCATCTTTCTTTCTTGCATCAATGCCAACTTTATTACTTCCCATCATCATTTATGTAAATTTTATCAACATCTAGTTCCATCCAGGAAACTTATTTAGTTTGTGTTTCGTTCATAGTACTGAAGTTATAAGGGTTTATTACTTGCAGTGCATTTGTTAGTCAAGTGGTTACTGGATACCTTCCCAGCCTTATTCTTCAGTGTTTTCTATTTGTGATCCCTCCAATCATGGAGTTCCTCTCGTCTATTCAAGGATACATCTCTCACAGTGCCATAGAGAAAAGTGCATGTAATAAAGTTCTCTGGTTCACAATATGGAACATCTTCTTTGCAACTGTATTTTCGGGGTCAGTGCTCTATCAGATATCCTTCTTTCTTGAACCCAAGAATATTCCTGCAAAGTTGGCTGTGGCTGTTCCGGCACAGGTTAGACGATGCATTCAATACAGAAAGATAAAGTTGAAATTTCCTATTTTGATACATGAGAGGCTGCCAAAATTACTTATGAAACAGTACAAACCCAAATTTGATTGATTAAAACTTCACATAAAGTCTTTGCTTGCCTACTTGGGGACCAGAAAACTTCTCCTTCCTTTCCATTTGTTATTTGCTAAATACTTGATTTGTCAACAGCAATAGTGCAAGGGTCTTTATAAGACAGAAGATCATGATTTCAGAATGAGTTTCATGTATCAGAAGAAAATGCTGATTTATGAGGTTCTTCAGGGACTGGTTTAGGGATTATTCTAGGATCATCTTGCTTCTGATTCAACCATTTGCTGATTGTTCATTGAAGTTATTAGAAACATCTGAGCATAATCAAACCAATATAAGCATAAAAAAGAGAAGAATTCGGTTAATGCTTCACATTAGCATATCGTTTTCAATGCTCAGTATATATGCAAATTGTGGAGATAGCAAGGTTGATCACAGAACAGGAATGGAATGTAATACTGTTAAGGGAAAGAGATCACTAATGCAAAATCATTGTTTTTAATTTGAACATGCTTTGTTAAACCAACCCATAGGAAGAAGCTTTGTTACTTAGTTGCTGTTATGGAGGCTTTAACAAATTCATGGAACTATTAAAGTTTGCACTTGGACAATCAAATAGTTTTGCTTAGTAATGAAGGACAAAAGGGACAAATTTGTTGTTCACCTGGATTGCTGTATCCTTGCTTGGATCATATCAAGCTTTCACATGAAACTTTCTATTAAGCCATAAACAATCAAGTGACTATATTCTGCATAATTGTACAAAGCCTTGGTGAAGCTGAGAACTCTATGATTAATTCGTGTGTTTAGATCGATTCAAGTTCATTCTCAATTCCCAAATTGAGGAGTTGAATAGAGAGTCATATTTAGATAAATCATTATGACACCTATTCTTGGATGCAGGCTTCATTTTTCATTGCTTATGTTGTAACTTCTGGATGGACAAGCACTTCATCGGAACTCTTCCGCACAATCCCTCTTCTTTGCAGTCTTTGTACAAGATGTTGCAGGAAAAGTACAGATGATGAAGTTCCATCTATTCCCTACCATAGGGATATTCCAAGAATTTGTTTCTTTGGACTCCTTGGAGTCACATATTTTTTCTTAGCTCCATTGATCCTCCCCTTCCTCTTGGTTTACCTCTGCCTTGCATATATTGTCTTCTCTAACCAGGTATGTTGTTTTGTGTATTTGAAGCCAAAGTTGTTAGCTTAATTTAGAGGGAACTTTGATGTTATGCAATGTTGTTGTGCAGTGGATTAATGTGTATGCTCCAAAGTACGAAACAGCAGGGAAGTTTTGGCCTATTGTGCACAACTCAATGATATTCTCATTGGTACTCATGCATGCAATTGCAGTGGGAATCTTTACAGTAAAGAAGGTCCCTCTTGCATCAACCCTGGTTTTTCCTCTTCCAATTCTTACACTTCTCTTTAACGAGTACTGCCGGAAACGTTTCCTTCCCATTTTCGTCGCTTACTCATCCGAGGTATGTTCATCTTCCAAGCTACTCCTGCACTGTATACCTGTGGACTTAACACTTCTAATTCATAGAACTTTGGATAGTATTAGAAGAAGTTCTACTGAACCATCAAACTTGTTTATTACTCAGGTTTTAATAAAGAAGGACAGGGAGGACCAGAATGATGCTACATTAGCAGAATTTTATGAGAACTTGGCTAATGCCTATCAGGACCCAGCTCTGATGCCTATTCAATACTCCACAAGCTCTGAAAACCTTAGCAGCCCCCTTCTATCTTCCAATGTTGTTTGAAAGCTAATTATCATTACTTCTAAAGTTCGTCAAAGTTAGTTCTAATCGGGTTTCCATTACTTGCTTCGCCTGTCAGATGCAGATGCTTGTTAATTTAGCTTGGAAAAAGGAATTGGCTTTTAAAGGTTTTACTTTGTCAAATAATGTGATTATATTGATATGAATTCATTGTTAGCTTGGTTGTTTCATATTCAAAGCATCTTTGGTTTTAGCTCCACAAGGTTTTGTATATGAATAAAAACTTTGTACTGATATTTCTTTGCGATCTGTTTCGCTTGTTTTGTTATTGCAATTTCACAGTGGTCTTGTAAGATCACTGGGAAGAAGACAACTATAACCAAAACACGTACCATGATACAAATCTGTCCCTTTAGCAAGATTGGAATCAACAATGCTGTGATCATTGTTAAAAGAGTCATTTACTTTATGCATCTATTCAAGGGCAGGCCTCGTATTGTATTTGTATCGCCGCACTAATTATAAAACAAACCTGCACACTCTCTTCTTTGATTTGTCCTCCAACTGAAACTGAAATCTCCATATGAGACGTTGGATGAGCTAGCTAGAATTGGATGATTGGAATTCTGAAACAGAAGGGACCTGAAGTGACTTCCAATTGGTGGACACTCCTGTTAAGACTTCAAGGATAGTGTCACAGGGCGATGGTTGGTCACTTTGGTTTTCTTCCGTGACGCGTTAAAGCGATGAGAGCAATTGTGGATGATCGGAGCTAGGGATCGGAGTTAGGGATGAGTGATTTTTCAACTCGATTAATATTTGCACTATTCGATTTGAAAAAATTGACATGAAGGTTAAAAAATAAATTTTAAATAGATGTAGATATGAATTTGAATATGGGTCTAGTAATAACTTAATGATGAATACTCATATCTTATCTATTTTTTATTAACTCTATTTTTTTATTTTTTTCTTGAATATTTATAATTAAACATAATAAAATATTAATATTTTATGAGAAGAAATAATTTTAAAATCTTCACTTTACTTCTTAATACTCACCTTTTTCATCATATTTTATTTTCTTATAAGATGATAATAATGCAAATGATATAGAGATGAAGTTTTGAATGTTGTGAAGTTCACGCAAAAACGATTTGAAGCTTTGAATATTTCAGTCTTTGTTTCAGTTTTTAATTGTGAAAAGTATATGTTATCTTTGTACTAGACGTTATAATTTTTATTATTCCAATTTTATGATTTTTTAAGACATACAAATCAAAATCTTAATTTATTATTATTAAAGTAATTTTGATTTGAAGCGTTTGCAAAAATTTGCTTTTTATATTTTCTATTTAAAAGTTATATTTTTATGTGCTATATAACTCAATGAATATTCAAAAATCTGAACAATCCAATGGATTTAGATATGAATAGTAAATTGTAAAAACCGATAGATACAGATATGAATATGAGCTTAGTCATAAAAAATAAATATGAATATGAGTAGAGTAATATCCGAACCGAATCATACCTATTGACATCCCTAATTGGGGATCAAACGGAGAGTTGCGCCTATCCGAAAGCTCGTTAGAGATAGCTATCAATCTCTTGATTAGGGTTGTAATCTTGACTATCTCTATTAATGAAGGAGTCCTTGCTTCATCTTTTTGGCACAGCTACGTCCATAGAAGGAGTCCATAACAACTACTTTTCTCTTTGTTTCAATCATGTGAAGTTTCAATCGAGCTTCACCTGAGCTTGTCATATTAACCTTTCTTAGGGTTCGTAAAATGGCCCGGATCTAAATTGAGTAAATCAGACTCAATCGACTTTTATTTCAATTATAAATTTGAATTTGGAAATAGTTTCAAACTTAATTCAACTATTTAAATAGTGTACATTTTATTGCAAATGGGCTCGCTTTAGCTTGGGAATGTGGTCATCGGAAGGTGTTGCTTGAATCAGACTCTTTAGAAGCTGTTACCCTTGTTACAAATCCTTGCTCACAGTTTCATCCTCATCATACTTTGATTGGTGACATTCAAGAGTTTTTGCGACGGGATTGGTCTTGTTGTCTTCAGCATATTTTTCGGGAAGCTAATCAGTGCGCCGATTTTTTAGCCAGACAGGGTTCTTCCAATACGTTATCTTGGTCTATATGGGACTCTCCGGCCCCGGGCATGCGCACTCTGCTTTGTAATGATCAGAGATCTGTTGCTTTTTTGAGGCTTTAGTCTTCATTGTTTTGTTCCTCCATTACACCAAAAAAAAAAAAAGAGGAGCCAACTTTAAAGAACAGTCGATCCCCTAAGCAGTATGTCCTTCTTTGCTTACCAATGTCAATTACACTTTAATTCCCAAGTAGAGCATGCCTCTTGGAGAAAAGCTACCGAAGACGTACGAGCTCGATGCACTCAAAGAAAATCATACTTGTGTACCTTATCCAAATAATTCCATGACTAGAGGAAATAAATGGATGCATATTGCCTAAGTTTAAGTATAAAGCACGTTGGTAGCTAGAGAGTATAAATAAAAATATAAAGTGGATTGTGTGAAAATTCTCTTTTATGGCTAAAATGACTATGCTCTTGCTTTTCTTATTGTGTAGCCTTAGTCCTTTCTATCAAATGGATGCTAGGAATGCCTTTTCTTTTCAGTGGGAATTTGAAAGAAATCATCTACATGATGCCACCTCCTGATCTTGTTCCTCCTCATTTCAATGTACGTAGCGCGTGAAGTCCAAAATCTCTTCATAGCTTAAAACATGTCCCAAGTATTTTAAAAGATTCCAGTCTACTAGTTATTATATCGGACTGTACTAAATGCCAACGAATATTCTCTATTCACTCAAAACTTTCTCTTGATTACATAATTGTTTATCTTTTCTATTTGATGGGATGGTTGCTATAGATAGTGACAACAAAGATATTGATAAGCAAAAGCCTTTTTCTATGGACCTCTTTTCAGACCAAGGATCTGTAGATTACTCACTTACTTTTTAGGGCTGGAAATCTCATCTTTTAAGTCGAGGATTATTTCTTAGTAGCGCAAATACCCAGCCGACTTACAAACAACGTAACTTGGTCGATAGTAAGGTTTTCATCACGAGTGGAACAACATCTGAAGTGGGAAAAAAAAAGGACTTGCATCCAAATACTTGCATCGAGGTATAAGTTGTTAGTCACTACTTATTTCTGATCCACGACGCTCTGTCTCACAGCACTTCATTGTGTCATTCTTTATCTAAAGGAAACTCTTCATTTTGGATAAAATTTTCCATTGTGATTCTTTCTTGCTCTTATTACTTTTGTTGATATACTGCATGTTGATTGTCTTTAAGTCTTAACATCCACTAGTGAATGGTTTGTGTTTTGAAGTTTAAACCCTCACTTATATCTTAGGAATGCGAACGAAATCTGAATGACACGATAAATGATGATCAAGATGAATGTGAATAGCGATATTGTGGGGATCAACTTAAGTCATGCCGAGAATAATGACAGGCGCGCTTCTATAAATATGCTAAATATGCTATGTATATGTGTTAATAATTGGTAACAAAATGCTTTAAAAATAATTGTGACATAAATTGACAAATATGACAATTATTCATAAATAATGGATTTTGTAATGTTCTTGAAATTGTTTATAGAGTTGTTTTAACTCTAATCTTTGTTGATTATAGTTTTTTGTATCTTGGTTTAGTATTTCTTTAACTTTAGAAGCATTTATTTATTCTAAATAATTATAAGTGTACTTAAAAGTTTTTACAAGT
Organism: Erythroxylum divaricatum; assembly: GCA_025434745.1. Lineage (NCBI taxonomy): Eukaryota > Viridiplantae > Streptophyta > Magnoliopsida > Malpighiales > Erythroxylaceae > Erythroxylum > Erythroxylum divaricatum. The sequence goes on from JANTPM010000001.1 coordinate 1,722,413, forward strand.
TTTCTACTAAGTAAAATTTTTCTTTCAATATGTATTATTGCTAGATGAATATTTCTACAAGTAGTACAAATAGGCATTTTTAATAGATGATAAAGAGAATAGAAGTAAAATATTGTAAAAATAAGAAAAGTAAATAGACTGAAATATATACAAATAATGAAAAACTACAAGCGCAAATTGATCATACCTTTTATTTTGCTCTTCGTGTTCTTTTTTCTGTCGCCAATCTTTATATAGATAAAAGGCACTTAGAAGTGTTCAAAAACAACTAAAGATAAAAAATAGTAAAAGTAGATTTTCTGTTGAGAGAATCTGCTTTTACTGTTGAAAAATAGTAAAAGTAGATTTCTTTGTTGAGAGAATCTACTTTTACTTTTGGGATTGTCCACATAAGTGGCTTACAGATAAGTGACTTACATAATTGAAATTACATCACTGCTTACATCACTCTTCAATAATTACATCCACTTAGGAGCTGTCATCTTTTTCTTTTGAAGTGGAAGGACAGTTGGTATATTGATGAGATGGATATTGCTGGAGTTGTTGACAAATGGATTGATTCCAATCTTCTAATAATATGCTGAATACTCCGGATATGATTGCGAAAATTTCTTCGATTTGTTTGATTGATTTAAAGGAATCAGTAGATATACGTGTACGAAAGCTGATGTCATTAGAATATTCGGTCCTTTGTAATTAAGTTTAATTAGTGATTCCGGAGTAATCTTTAAACATTGCTGATAAACACCTTCAATGTAATGGAGGTCAAACATATTGATGAGATCCTAGTTGAATTCATATTTTGG
>JANTPM010000001.1:1741052-1761046 GCA_025434745.1 Erythroxylum divaricatum
AATATAACAATAGGCTATTTTGTAATTTTAAAAAAATTTATAGACTATTTCATAAATTTAAAAAATTTCTGAAACAGTACTCGGTATTAACTGGTATTGGTGCCGTATCGTACCAGAACTCAATCTAATACCAAGCCCGATGCAATATTCGCAACATTGGTTGAAGAGGAAGTAAAGTTTTATAAAAGAGTTGTCGTTGAGTCGAGAGAGATGGATTAAGAAGGAAATGTTAAATTGAATGATTGGGTGAGAGAAAAAATCGTGTGATTGTAAGAATTTTTCACATAGCAAATTTTTTTTTAGATGCCCGTGATTTTTTTTCAGGTTTTGGGAGTTTCTACGTAGATTCTCTTGTATTATTATTTCTTTATTTTTTGATATTTTTGTCTATAAAATATCATTAAGTGTGAATTCGAAATGCCTAAATTCTCAACAGGTGTTATTTACTATATGAAGGAATCGATAGAAGCAAAAGGATTCGGTTTAGTTTTTGGGCAATCCTAATGCGCTTAGGGCTATTCCACTGCATACCCTCTAATGATATATGTTAGCACCAAGGTATCATGGAAGATGAGGGCTTGAGTTTGAAAACAACATTTGCAAAATGCCAAGGTGGATATGACTTTGTTAGGACATTGGCAATACAAGACTCTGATGAGTTAGAAGGACAGCCGAACTCTCGCACAAGATGATTTTAACTGGAAAGAAAGGGGAGGCCATTGCTCTATCTGCTTCTTCCTTTTCTCAGGTTTTGCTCAAATCTGAAGGAGGATGATGGAATGTTTGGAGGCTGCGGCGTAATTTAAGAGTTAAGGTTAAAAACTCTTAACTCGGTTACCGCTCACCCACACGCAATTAATTTTTTTTTTACTTTTTTTATTTTAATTTTAATTAAACGAGTATGACTTCAAAATTCACATCCATGACTTTTGTAAAATTTATTTAAAATTTTTTATTCACCAATACATTTTTTAATTATAATTAAGTAATTATTTTTAAAACTAAAAAAAGAGTAATTAAATTTCAATTAACAAAAAAATATTTTAGATTTATTTAAAAATTTCTCAATTTAAATGAATTATTTAAGATTTCTTTTATATTTGGTAATTTTATTTCAAGATTATTCGCATGACTGAGAATACTTAATTTTAGTTGAAATAAGAAAATATTCATATTTACTTAAAAAATTTTAAACCTAAATAGGTCACACGCGTGACTTAAGTGCAATTGTATTCTCTGGTGTATCTTAAAAAAATCACACCCATAACTTAACTTAAGTTTTTTCAATTAAAAAAATTTAAGATTTATTTAAAACTTTCTTAATTTAATTTAACTATTAAAGGTTTCTTTTAAAATTTAAAATAGGGGAAATTTTTATTCAATATTCATTTCCAAATTTTTACTTATAGGTGTGACTTAAAAAACTCAAATTTGTAGTCACGGGTGTGTCCTTTTTAAGTCACATCCATGACTCAAATACTGTTGTAATCACAAGTGTGACTTCAAGTTCTCTTATTTTATTCTTTTCGTTCCAAATATTTACCTATTTTATTGTAACTAAATCATTCAATTAATTACAAAATTAATAATTGAATGTTGAAATCAATTCTTACTTTTTAATTACATTTTTTACATTTGTATCTACTTTCTATATTTTATCCATTTACAAAGAATACATCGTATTTTTATCTAATTTTAATTTTTTATTTTTAATATTCTAACTTATGTATTTTTAATATTTCTATCATAATTTCTTTCTTAATATATATTTAAAATTTTAAATACTGTCAATTAAATGTCATATTTAATTAAGATAAAAAATTCAATTGTTTAATTTAAAATATTGTGAAAAAATTATAAATATTTAAATATTTAATGTAGATAACTACGAATATTATAATAAGTCCTAACGAGTACAATTAGTTGTTTAAGTTAATTAAGATAATGAAATAAAATCCTAACATCTAATATTATTTAATGTACAAATTAATATTGTGCAATTTTAAAATTTGCGATTAAATTATCAACATTTTAATTTTTAAATGTGTATTAAGAAAACAATTATAATAGAAATATTAAATGAATAATTAAATTTAGGTCGTATAATGTTAATAAAAAAATCTTTGTTTATTCTAACTTTTTATTTTATTTTTTAGTATTATTATATATATTAGTTATTTTATTTTATTTTCCCCTATTATTTATTTATTTATATTTTATTGATTTTTTGGTTATTATTATTCTAATATTACTTTTATTTATCATTTTATTTATTTATTTTCATTTATTTGTGTGCATTATTTGAGAATAGTTTCTCTACTGATTAAGTTGAGCAACTCGAGTCTGACTCTAACCTTAAGCCCTGAAGCTTTTGAAAAAAGAGGTCAAATTCGACTCAAAGTTCAGTTAACTTAGGTTGAATCTGTTGACTTTGGACGAGCCAAACCGGGCCGAGCCCCAATACCATGCTTATTTACATGACCCTCTTTAGCTGATATGTAGTGAACCCTGAATCCTTAGTTTCACAGAAGTTGAAGAATTAGGACCCTGGCTGGGTTGGTCATGTCAAGCTTAAGCTCAGACTCAGAACGATGCGCGGACCGATCGGCTCGTCCTTTAAGGATTAACTTAATTTCTAACAGTATTAGCCATATAAATTCTTTACCTCATCGTGAAAAATGTACAACTTCTAAGAACCCTATTTTTCTCTATTTACCAGCCATCAAAGCTCTCATAAAAGACTGACTTGAGCGTCGAAGGGATCTATCGGAAATCAAATCTCGGTATGCCTTTATTGTTTTGCAGGTATCTTTGACCCAGAATCAACCAATATCATAGATCCAAGTGACAGCGCCCAATCCCACCAAAATCCGACAAAACCAGACCTATTATTCAATTAAGATATGTATTTTATTCAGCAGAGTTTCATCTTTTCCCGTGAGCTCACAGGGCTACAACTACAAAGCTTTCTGTCAAACTTATATGCAATCCCAACTTGGAAAATTTCACCAAAGGTAGCTAGCTTGTTTGTTTCAATCATGTGAAGTTTCACCTAAGCACGTAATATTAATTTTTCTTGTAGGGTTGGTAAAATGGCCCGGGTCTAAATTGAATAAATCAAACTCGATCTATTTTTATTTCAATTTCAAATTCAACTTCAGAAATAGTTTCAAACTCGACTCAACTATTCAAATGGTGCACATTTGATCACAAATAATATCGACCACCCGTCGGATGCCGTGTACTCCTTTTAATCAATTTGTTGAGACCGTGTTTCCTACAGCTTAACGTGTAATTGTTTATTTTCCCTTTACTAAAAAAAAATCGTTTTAGTTTAGCTCGATGATGGATGGACTCAATCCATCAACAAATCTTATCATTTTGTCTAGAAAATCAGGTTAATTTTGTGGTTACTCCCTTGTCTTATGCACCTAAAAATTATTAAACCATATAAATGTTATATTAGTAACATTTAATTAGTTCATATCGAGTTTAACTATATTTTTATGTTAATAATATTTGATTAATACATGTATTATCCTTATATTATATATTTTTTGTTGTTATTTTTTAATCGAAGCTTAATAAAAATAATTTTCTAGAAAACTATATTCAAGAAATTAAAAAACACTCCTTAATCATTAATTTTTTAAATTTTTTTTCTTAAGTCCCGTTTAAAATGTGAATCATTGATGATAGTTTTGTCCCTTTTTATTCTTTTTCTGGTTTCAAACTCATGATGAATGCTTGCCCCTAAAACCCTTTTTGAAGGTTTTCAAGATTGTTGCCTCCTTATGGTCAAGATCCTCCATTTTATAAAATCTTCTTAATTAGATCAATGCATCCCTTTGACCTAGTTTTAGGAAAAAAAGGAACTTATTTAATCTTTTAATTTGATTTTGTCCCCTCTTTGTACACATGGTCAAAAGTTTTCATACACCTGAATCATGTCTAGGAAACCAACTTTCTTGGAAAATTTGGCCAAGAAAGACACCTCTTTATAATATATATAGATATATATGCATCACTTTAGCACTTTTATATTTGGAACTCTCATGTCCAAGTCTTGATTAACATATAAGAGACCATGTTGAAGGTACTCTCAATTTTATAATGTTTTAAAAATCGAATCGGTTCAACCAGTTTAACAGTAAAAAAATTGAACCGACTAACATTCTGATTCAATTTTTAATTTTGTTGTTTGATTTAATTTAATAATTTTAATTTTAAAAATTGATCAAATTATTAATTAATTATTATATTTTCATAAATTAATAATTTTTATAAACTAATTAATTTCATTTAACAATCTTTTTTAATTAAACTTCAATTTTTTTATAAGTAGGAACAAGTTTTTTAATCATTTTCAAATTTTTTAATTTTATTCAATCTTTAATAGATTTTATGAAAGTCTAATACCGGTTGGATCTTTTAAACCTTTGTCTTACCGGTTTAACTTCCAGTTCTATTTAAAAGCATTGCAAATTTTTTTAATTGGAATTTGTTTCATATCAATAAAGGTATTTTTATTTATTTGACAAAATTTCTTTCTAAAAGTAAAACAAAGCGAATAATTTTGTTCATAAAGAAGTTTACTTTCATGAAATTTAATTAAAATTTTATATTTATTTCTTCATTGCTCAACCATAAATCAATAAAGATACATTAAAAAAATTATATGACTGAAATGTTATTATATATTTTGAATATTTACTTAGTAAATATTTAAAGAATAAGGATTGAAAAATTATCTAAAAATAAAATTTCTAAAATTTTTAATATTTATCTAAAGAACATTTAAAGATAAACACAATATATTTTTTGTCAAAAAAAAAAGAAGAAAGCACGCAATAATGGCTTTTATTTAAATGGATATGAGGTATATTATAAGAGATCAGATTCTCAGTTCCGATTAACCAATTCCTACATCATTTCATTAAATCTCATTCACTTATTTATATAAAAATTTGTGTTGATAAAATTAAATAGTACAAGATTGAAACACCCTAACATGAGGGTGCTCCAACCCATATTACAGTAGATGGTGGAGATTTTTACCTCATTTGCAAACCAATTCCACAAACACATGCTTGATAACATATATACTTAACTAACTAACTAACTAACAACAACAACAATAATATCCAGTAATAGCTCTATTGAAATGCAATATTTAGAGAGGTTTAATAATAAACAGTCTTACATGATAGAGATGTCGTTTTTTATGTATATAATTAACTAGCAAAGAATTATAACACACAAGAAAAAAGTTATATAGTTATCATTTTTGTGAATTTTATAGCCATCCAATTCAATCTTATTTAAAATATTTATATATTTTAAATCATTTATTAATATAAATAATTTACTAATTATTTATATTATTAAATATCAATTACATCAATAAAAACTAATATTTAAAAAACCAAATTGGGTCGATCGTAAAAACTTTGCAGTGATCAACTTTTCGATTTGGTTTTCAATTTTTTTGTTTGATTTAATTTAATAATTTTTGTTGTTAAAATTTTATCAGTTTATTAATTAGTTGGACAACTTTTGTAAACTAATATATTTTTATAAACTAAAATAAACCAATTAATTTTAATTTAACATTTTTTCTTAATTAAAATTTAATTTTTTCGATAAGTAAAGATAATTTTAAATCATTTTCAAAATTTTCAAAATTTATTTAATTTTTAACCGAGTCGATTTAATATTTGTCGAATTTTTTAAACTTTAAATTTTCTGTCTTACCAGTTTAACTTCTAATAATGTTTTAAAAACATTGATAAAAATAATATCTTGACTTCATTCATACAAAATTTAAAAGATTAATTACTAAAATTAAAACTTTTAAAAAAATTAAAACTAAATTAAAAATTAAAAAATTAAATATTTTTTAATTTGTTATCTCGTTTTTGTATTAAAAATTATTTTAGAAGACTTATGAAAGAAAGATTTATTTATTTTTAGTTTACATATCTATCAAAAGCTTCATTATCAAATGGGACATCAGCACCACTAAATCGGCATTGACGCCTCCCTCTTCTCCAGATTGTGTTCACTGCACATTCAGTAAACAGTAAAGTTCAACTGCTTATATGCACGCTTGATAAAGGGTCGAGACATGTCAGGATCACCTTACGACGCGGTGGTCTGATCTCGTTCGGTCGCAGTAAATTAATGTTATTTTAGCGTGATAGACTAGAATGACGATGTTTTGATATTAAGTTTTCCAATTTTATATAACAAATACTACGTCGTTTTAGCGAGGACATATGAGCTAATTTTTCTAAATTCTAAATGTAAACATAATAAAAATTCAATTAATTCGAATCGGACTCATCAATATAAAGTTAAACTAAATTAAAAACAATGTCGTTTTAGATAATTACACTAAACGATGTCGTTTTAGCAAGAGCATATGAACCAATTTTTCTAAACACAAGCATAATAAAAATTCAATCAATTCGAATCTGACTCATCAATATTAAGTAAAACTAAATTACGTCAAGCTTAAAAATTAAGCATACTTATAAGAGATTGATTTAATTAGTCTAAATGTTTAACAAAAATGATTGATATTATTTAACTTTTCTTTATAAATTAGTATTTATTTTAAATATATTTTAATTACTAAATTAAAATTTATTTGAATTTTCTATATTTGGAAGATATTTTAAATTTAATTATATTTATTAATAATTATTAATTTAATTTATATTAAGTAAAATTAAATTATTAATAATTAATTTTAATTAAATAAATAGATAATTTCGAATTAAAATATTCATAATTCTTATTAAAAATTAATATGTTAAATAAATGAATAATATGTATTTAGTTAATAGTAAGTTAAATTATATATAAAAAAGAAATAAAAACAAAAATAAATTTTTCCTTAATTTGAAAACAAAAATTATAAATAAAAATAGAAAATTGAAAGGCCTAACTTACCCTAAAACGCTAGCTTGAGAGGGTGCACTTATACTTGTCTGATGTGAAATTCTTGACATATAACTCTCAGCCCAAAGCAGAATTGGATATATTGGATAAAAATGGACAAAACCGAATACCGCCTCGAACTATCAAGAAGGCCTAAATCGCTGCCAAAAGCTATCTTAAGAGAAGAGATTTTCATACTATTATAAATGACTAAATGCATTCACACTTGTTCGATATAAGATTCTTGACAATTGATATAAGAAAATGAGTACTATAAACTCGACATGTATAAAAAAAAAAAGAAAAGAAAGGGAAAGAAAGTTGCATTTCGTCATCCATTAGCCAACGTTTTGAGCTCGAATTTTAGAAATAGAATGGCTTTAAAAACTTGCGAGGGAGGGTTTTGCCGCTCAAAAGGTTCCTATTTGGCTCGAATCAAGAAGATTAGTGAATCGTTCATGCAGCGCACATAAAACAAACACTTCAGTCATTTCCGATGTAAAGGTTTGTTGTTACTATAGTCATCATTATACATAATGTATGGTTATCAAGATAATGCTCGACGGCTCCATATTACTGACAAAAATAACGATTAAGTTATCTCAACTAGTTTGCCGATCGTTTGGCAGCGTTTGTCAGCGTTTTACGCACAAGCTTGCAGGTCCTTTAGAAGCATGACAGAGTTACGTGGGGGCTCATGGTATCAATATTTAAAAAAATTATATATATATAAGAATGAAATTATTTAGAGTCCATTGGTATATTGGGCTCATAAGATTTTAAAAAATTAAATATTTGAGCCTTTTTATCTTAAATTTCTGACTCCGTCATTATCCAGGAGTCACCTTTCGGTGTCCTAGAACTACTCCATCAAGATGCGCAAGGATTGCTTTTTGCTAGAGCGTTGAGTTAATTTCGTTTTTAGCTTTTTGTATTAAAAAAAAAATAACGATTAAGTAGAGACGACAATAAGTCGGGCTAATAAGAATCTGATTAAGTGCTTAATCAAAGAAGCGTATGTGTCAATATGGTAAGAGCTAAGCTTGGTCTTATCAGTGCTGTAATTACGAACTCTGATGTAACCCTGAAACCCTGACTTGCCACAAACCTGTAGAATTTCCAGCCTCTGAATGTTCCAGGAGAAAGAGAGCACTTTGAAGTTAAGACAACGACTTGTTCTTATTCTTAATAGACATTGCATGTCCCAATCTCTTGTTCTTATCCATCAATCACTTATTAGCAGCCCCCTCTGTAACTTCGACTAATGTCCAGGCCGAAATTTTAGTTCATTGAATTTTTGGATCGGGTTCAAATTGAAGAAAACTAATTTAACTTAGTTTAAGGTGTAAAAGATTCAGTCGGTATTAAATTATCATAAAATTAATTAAAGATTGAATAAGATTAAATAATTTAAAATAAGATTAAAAGAGATTGTCCTATCTATCAAAAATTTTGAAGTTTAATTAAAAAGATATATTGTTAAATAAAATTAATTGATTTATTTTAGTTTATAAGAATTTATTAATTTACGAATAAATTGATCAGTTTTTAATAATAAGAGCTATTAAAATAAATCGAACAAAAAAATATCAAAAATTTTACAATCAAACTGATTAGTTCATTTAATGATCGAGCTTAATCTGAAAAATCCAAATTAATTTGGTTCATATAATTTTGCTGCATTTAGACTTGGAGCTCCAACCTAATATGAAGTAAAGTTATGGGATCAAATTTGACTTGACTATGTTTTGGATTAGTTCGGATTTGAGGGGCAACTCAAAATCTGACTTAAAAAGGTATGATCGACTTAATTATTCACTTAAAATAATATTATTTAATTAAAATGACGTTATTTTAAACAATTCGCTCGAATTTACGTTTGAATTTTTAATATTATTAGATTATATAGAATAATTCAGTAAAAAATTCATTGAGCGCAGAACCTAGAAAGGTTTAATAATACACAACCTTATTCCTAATTAATAGAAAACCTTAGAAAAAGAACACAATTAACAACAAAACTAAAAAGGCTTATTTTTGGTAAAACTTTTTTTCTTCTCTCTCATCTTTTTTGTGAATAAATGTTAAAAGAGTTTGAAAAAAAAAGAACTCATCTAATTGATTTAATCGTAAAAATTTTAAACTAATCAATTTTTATTTATTTTATTTTAATAATTTTGTTATTAAAAATAGATTGGTTAATTAATTACTTAATAATTCAATTTTTATAAAATTATAGATTTTTCATAAATCATAATAAATAAATTAATTTTATTTAACAATTTTTAAATTAAAATTTTTCTGACCCATGTAATTTGTTTTCTATTTTTAAAAATATTGTGACATAGAAGTAGAGTCTCCCAAGTGGGCATGACGTTTGTAGTATATAAATATATATAAAAGAAGAGAATAGGGTCTGAATTATACCTTGGCTCCACATTAATGATATTGTTCCATCACCACATTCCAACAATGCTTATCCTTAAAATATATATGGACTGACCCACCTTCCCAAGTGCATAAATCCTCACCCCCACCATCCCTTTATCTTTGTTAAAAAAAAAGCTCTAAAGGGTATGAGTAGTGAATACCAAATGCTTTGAAGTCTATACATTAGCAAGTCTTAGGGATGGCAAAAAGAGTCCAACCCGGTTTTACTCGATTTGAAGTTAATAAGTTCGACTTAAATTGATCGGCTCCAACATTTTTTAATGAACATTTTTTAGTTTTCGATCAATTTCAAAGTTAGGTTCGAGTTGTACAATTCGACGGAGCTCAGAATTCAATTGGGCTCAAGCTCGAGCGCAGAGTCTTGAACTTAATCAGACTTTAAACCAGCCCATTATCATGCCTAATTATAATCCTTTTTGTTATATTTAACAAGGTATGGCTTTTGTGATATGAATGAATTATTATGTTTGTGTTATGGAATGGGGGAATAGAAGGTTCTCTCATTCCCAATCCTTGAATTGGTTCCTTTTCCTAATCTCAAAGGCTTCACATGTGAATAATCACACATAGAAAAGCTTATAGTTGATTAAGAATTTGCATAAAAACCTAAAAAGAAAAAGCATTAGCTAATTATTATGCATAATAGCCATGTCTAGATAGTACTTATGATGAAGCAAGCATGACCATCTACATATTTAAACAAGATGATAATGTAGACATTAAGAATAAGATTAGTGCGATTTAATCCTAAATGTGACTTGAATTAATCTAAATGTGATGTTTAATTAACTTAAATTAATCTATTAAACTTAAAATTGACCAAAATTTGAACCGGTCGTAATTTCAAGTCAACCTGAACTGACTCTAATAAAAAAAAAGAGAAGATGAAGATATGATAAGAAATTAAGTTGAGGGATAAGGACATGTGGAAAGTCCAATCACTATTTGGGCTTTGGAGATATTTTCCTTTAATACAAAAATTGTGGCTTTCTTTGACTTGGAATGAGATTTTGAAGAGTGAAAAAAAGGTGAAACTGAAATAGCCTTATACGTTTGAACATGTAGTCAATGGACTATAAAGGGTATATAAGAACACCCCTAGCATGTGCTTTTACACACAGACTGCAATAACTCCAAATACATCCCTTACCCACTGACTCCATGAGTGGGGGCTCTTTTATAGCTTTGCATATACTAATAGAGTTCCTCCTCCCCTCTGCCTCTTCCCCTTTGAATTTCCTTTCACCAATATCTAAACCTTCCTTCTGAAACTAAGACACAAACAAGCTCTGCAAGTAGAACAAAACTCTTCTTCCTCTGCAGAAGCTACAGTCCCTTCTGAGATACCTTTTGTGTTTGTATTATCTCTCAAAAGGGTACTCATTCCTTACCTTTCTCTTCCTTCTCGCATGAGCTTACTCCATATTTCTCACTTACTCTCTTTACACTCACTGTGAGTAAATGGAAGATACAGAAGAATCCAATGCCAACAAGGAATGCAACGTCAAGACAGAAACTTTTAGAAGTAAGAGCAATAGCCACAAGCACAAGTATCAGTATCAGTATCAGTATCAGAATCAGTATCAGTATCAATATCAGTATCATCAACTTTTGCAGAACTCAAATCGGTTTGGGGGGTTCTTCAACCACAACACACACCATTGTTTCAACCCAGCTCTTCTACCGTCACCTTCACCACTCCCTGTTCAACTTGCTTCGACTCAACCTTACATTCAAAATCACAGCTTGAGATCAAAAGCCCATTGGAAAACACCTATCTGTAAGCTACGTGGTCCTCCTGCTCCCACCTCTTCCTGTAACCAGGATGACCCTGTCATAACCACTCCATTAGGTAACTAAACACCGCATATCAATCCATTCCTTGCATGTTTTTGTTTAGATTTTCTGTTGTCTCCGTACTCTATACTCCATATTGGTTTTAGTTGCTACACAACTTTGATACAGGTAACTATACAGCGAGGAGAGCACAAAAAACCGACATAAAAGAAGGCAAATCTCCTTTCTGGATTTGTGTTTTTGTTCTTCATTTGTATGTCTCTCAGCATGGAAAACTTAAAAACTTCTCTTTTCACCATGTATAAACAGCTTCACAAGGAGTGCAAACACAACAGAGTCTGTCCCTTAAAGGAGATGACGGAAGGAGGATAGTAGACTCCACTAAAAAGCCACTGGTTGTTGCAAAGCGGCCAGATTCTGGTGGTGTTGAAGGGTCTGTTATTACCCTGCTTGCCAACCATTTTCTTGTCCAATTCGATTCCTCGCAGAAAATTTTCCACTACAACATGGAGATATCTCCAAGTCCCTCCAAGGAAGTTGCTAGGATGATCAAACAGAAACTTGTAGAGAGCAATTCAACAGTACTATCTGGAGCTCTTCCTGCATATGATGGTAGAAAGAATCTTTACAGTCCTGTAGAGTTTCAGAATGACAGACTTGAATTCTATATCAGCCTTCCTATCCCAACTGGGAAGTCATCATTGCCCTTCGAACAATTCTCTGCCTGGGAAGAGAAGTATCAACAGCTCAAATTATTTAGAGTAAATGTAAAGCTTGTGTCCAAATTGGATGGTAAGGAATTGAGTTGTTACTTGAGTAAGGAAGGTGATGACTGGATTCCTCTTCCTCAAGATTATCTACATGCTTTGGATGTTGTTTTGAGAGAGGGACCAATGGAGAAGTGTATACCAGTTGGCCGATCACTCTACTCGAGTTCAATGGGAGGGACTACAGATATTGGAGGAGGAGCTGTTGGATTGAGAGGGTTCTTTCAAAGTCTGAGACCAACCCAACAAGGACTAGCTCTCAATGTGGATCTCTCAGTGACTGCTTTCCATGAGAGTATTGGAGTCATTCCTTACCTGCAAAAACGTCTAGAATTTCTTAGCGACCTTCCTCAAAGGAAAACCAGGACTTTGAGTGGTGAGGAAAGGAAAGAAATAGAGAAGGCCCTGAAGAACATCAGAGTCTTTGTTTGCCACAGAGAGACAGTTCAGAGATACAGAGTTTATGGCCTGACAAAAGAAGCTACAGAAAATCTTTGGTTTGCAGATAGGGATGGGAAGAACCTGAGGTTGGTGAGTTACTTCAAAGACCACTACAATTATGACATACGATTCAGGAACTTGCCGTGCTTGCAAATTAGTAGGAGAAAACCATGTTATCTTCCAATGGAGCTTTGCATAATTTGTGAGGGCCAGAAGTTTCTGGGTAAACTCTCTGATGATCAGACTGCTAGAATCCTGAAGATGGGCTGCCAAAGACCAAAAGCAAGGAAAGCCATCATAGATGGAGTCGTGCAAGGATCTTTTGGGCCAACAAGGTGATTCTTTGAGCACTTAAACAATTGTTATGATGAAAAGGATTGGTTCTTTTACTTTTTTCTGATTGCTTTGTTTGTTCTATACCCACTATCTAATGTTTAGAAAAACTTTTGGTTGACAGTGGCGAGCAGGGCAGAGAATTCAAGCTCCATGTTTCAAGGGAAATGACACGAGTAAATGGTAGAATTCTTCAACCTCCAAAACTTAGACTTGGAGACGGTGGTCATGTAAGAGACTTATTCCCTTATCGCCATGATCGCCAATGGAACCTTTTGGACAGCCATGTCTCTGAGGGAACTAGAATAGAGAGGTGGGCTCTGATAAGCTTTGGAGGCACCTCTGATCAGAAGTCCAACATCCCAAAATTCATAAACCAGCTATCTCAAAGATGTGAGCAGTTAGGCATCTTCCTTAACAGGAATACAGTAGTTAGCCCTGAATACGAGCCAATCCAAGTGCTTAACAATGTATCGGTTTTGGAATCAAATCTCAAGAAGATCCATAGAGCTGCATCAAACAATCTGCAGCTAATAATATGCATAATGGAGAAGAAACACAAGGGATATGCAGATTTGAAACGAATAGCAGAGACAAGTGTTGGAGTTGTGACTCAATGTTGCTTGTACCCAAACCTTGGCAAGTTGAGCTCACAGTTTCTGGCAAATTTGGCTCTAAAGATAAATGCCAAAGTTGGTGGATGCACAGTTGCACTGTACAATTCATTACCCTCTCAAATTCCTCGCCTCTTGTCTTCTCGTGAACCTGTGATGTTTATGGGTGCTGATGTGACTCATCCTCATCCACTTGACGATTTCAGCCCATCTGTTGCTGCTGTGGTTGGTAGCATGAATTGGCCTGCAGCCAACAAGTATGTTTCAAGAATGAGGTCACAAACACATCGAGAAGAAATCATCCAAGACCTTGCTGCTATGGTTAAAGAACTGTTAGATGACTTCTATCAGGAAGTAAATGAACTTCCCAAGAGACTAATATTCTTCAGAGATGGAGTGAGTGAAACTCAGTTTTACAAGGTCCTTAAAGAAGAGTTACAGGCTATTAAAGAAGCTTGTTCTAAATTCAGTGGTTACAGACCTCCCATCACTTTTTCTGTTGTTCAAAAGAGGCATCACACAAGACTCTTTCCCTGTGAAACCGATCCCTCTTTCGCCCAGAACCATTTCTTCGACGAGAATATACCACCAGGGACTGTTGTGGACACTGTGATCACTCATCCAAGGGAATTTGATTTCTACTTATGCAGCCACTGGGGAGTCAAAGGAACTAGCAGGCCAACACATTACCATGTACTGTGGGATGAGAATAAATTCACTTCTGATGAGTTACAGAAGCTGGTCTATAACCTCTGCTACACATTTGTTAGGTGCACAAAACCAGTCTCTTTGGTGCCTCCTGCTTACTATGCTCACTTGGCTGCATACAGAGGAAGACTTTACCTTGAGAGGTCTGAATCCATGGCTTCTACCAAGAATGCTTCTACAATCTCAAGAGCTGCACCACCAAAGGCAACACCTTTGCCTAAGCTCAGAGAGAATGTGAAAAAGCTCATGTTTTACTGCTAATTTTTCATTCCAACTGCTAATTACGTCTTCACTTTCACCTGCTTTTTGTCCATCATGAGCAAGTCTTAATCTAATATAATACAAGACAAATACTTTATTTTAGATGCTAATTAATGGTTAAGAAATTTAGAACATGAAATGAGAAATTTAGAACTCTCAGGTTAAGTAAATAATTTCATGCAGTAAGTGATGCTGTAACATGAAAAGGATGCTGAAAGATGATCTCTGCAAATGGTAAAATCAAAGATTTGACTAACAAGTTGCTGATAGATTTTTATACTCTTTGTAGCACACTTTTAGCGACCTATCTTTTGGATTAACTTTGATTTCATATACTAATTTGATGCATTCAGATTGAAATATATATTCTCTTCAATCCCCTTTGCTCTTGAAGGGGATCTACTTGGAATGTGCACATATGTTGATTAACTCTTGTCACTCAAAAATCATAAAAAAAGAATCTACCCTGCAGGAGTTGAAACCCCCAAAGTAATATAAACAATAATGTCATCCCCTGCTGCACATCTGTATAGGATTGCAGCTTTTTCACTGAAAAGGCAAGGAGATGGGCCTGAAGGGAAAGCGATGTCATCTGGGGTGGGTGATTTTAGTAAAAGAATAAAATGAAGTACACAAGAAAAGGAATTGAACTTAAAGAATGGTAAGGAAACATCATAATGCATGCAAAATCTGACGTATAAATTTCCCGTGCACACATAAGAATTTGCTCATTGCACAAAATGGAATGGAAAATAGGAGCAAAAAGAAAAGAGAAGTAAAGACAATTGTTGGTTGGGACCCAGAAAGAAGAGAAACCAGCTGAGTGACTGGCAGTGCAGGCAAAAATGAATGCCAGTGGAGAGAATATGCACAGTGAGGAAGGAAAGAAACAAAGTAGAGATGGATTTGGAGTAAATGCCACTCTATACCCTCTGACTTTCGACTTCCCCTTTTGTCTCTTCTCTCTCTCTCACACACATATACACCATTAAAATGCTCTCTTCCTCTCCTTCTCATTGCTGCTGGTACTCTGTTCTGTATCAGACAGAAGCTTTTTTCAAGTACTGCACGGTGAGACAGAGAGGCTCTGAGAACTAATAAACATGGGTTTTAGACAAGTTGGATAGATGGTAGGCACTGGCTAGGGACCAGTTTTGTAGGGACCCATACCATGCCTACTCACTAGTTGATGCTTTAGCTTGTCTGTTATTTTCTATGTTACAGATAAGCTGTTTTTATAATTTTGTGGTAGGGGAATAATACATGTGACTTGATCTCTACTTCACAATAAACTCTTTAGAGATCAAATCTTTCACACGAACCCAAGAAAAAGATCAAATCTTTACACTTCTCAGAAACAGATAGTTTAAATTCTTGTCCGGGTCTGATTGGCAATTTCTCAGTTCTCACAAATATCAAAGCAATCCTGACAGGGGTCAATAACTCGCAATAGCTTCGATTCCTTTCGTCGGTGGAAACTTATTCTGCTGCCTTCTGGTCCCATTATACAACACACCTGACCATCACACGTAATACGAGCAACCACCCATCAAAGTTCCAATCCAATCCCATTGTTTAATCAATCTTATTGAACGATGTACATTCAACTCTCTTGATCCAACGAGTTAGAATCATCCTTGGATCTTCACTGGCCCTTCTCGGTAGGCCACAAAACAAGAGATGGGACAAGGGTAGTCTGGCGTGGAAAAGAAGTGATTGTAGCAACTAGCAGGAATTGGTAGGTGTATATAGAATCAGCGAAGAGTCCAATGTGCGGTCCAATCTCTGAGTTACATCAGGTGACTTTGATACTTCTGTTTTTTCCTCCAACTAAAAAACACATCTCTCTACAGGGAGGAATCGTTGATTTGATAGTACATTCTGTAGTTCTACAACCGAAACCATGAGCAGAGACAAGACTAGTGAGAATCTGAAACTTTAAATATTTTAGTTTAAAATCGAATCCTAATCCGACCATTTTCATCAACTTTGAAACTGAAACACGCTTGTCTGAAGAGACAAGCATACCAACATCACCTAAGAACAGAGTGTTTATAAACTGTTTATCAATCAAAACATATACAGTGTCCACTGCCCCATAACAGTAATGGAAGTTGGCATTATTTGGACCAGGCAAAACGATTTCTCAGATGGAAGTTGTAGTAATATTCCTGAATGCCTTAACAGACCTGCACTCAGCCATTTAGTTGATTTCATAACTCGGGATACTCTTATATCCGCCTGAAAAAATGCAGTTCAGAGATTCATTAGAAATTGAACTATGAGGGAAAAACAAAAAAGTTCTGAACAGAACAAGAGATTTCATTAAAGAAACATACTTCAAAAAGGAGACATTGGTTCTTGTTTAGAGGAGAGACAAATTGGAATTACTTCATATCAAATGTTAAAATTCCAAGTGTAATTTCAACATTCTTTGCCAAAATCCAGCCTGAAATTTGATATTTCAACAGCCAAATATCATCAACATGTCCTAATTTTGGATTTTCAGCTTCTAATTAATATTTCTTCTATTTCTCCTACATCAATTTGTTTTTCCTTTTCTGGAGAAATCACCACTGGAAAGTTCTTACAACACTTTTCATTTCAAAGTAAATGGATTCATCACTGAAAGCACTAACAGAGCGTCATGGTATTTTAACCAGAAACAGAGCCAACCCAGTAAAAGGTAACCTGCAAACAAATGAAAAAAGTCTATATTTGTGATATTGCTAGACACTAAGTCAATCTCATTGTTCACAAGTTTTTGTAAAAACAAAGTCAATCTTCGACCTATACCTTTAACACTAATTCAGGAGGACTGAAATACTTGAAATGCTGATATTCAAACCAAGATTGGCAGAATCAGGTGTTGCATTCACAGGTGAACTTTGAAATCATCAAACTTCATCCAACTAGATTGTAGGGAAAATGCTGACTTCAAAAATACTATTTCACTACGGTTTCTATAGAGCAAAAGTAGGATGAACGGTGGTTTTTTATACTTGGGACAAAGAGTACCTCATATGAAGAGAAGCTAAAGATCAAACAACAACATTACAGAGTCAATTCTTGTAATTGTGCATGATAAACCTTGCAAGAACAGACAAGTGCACAAGAAAACCTTCGAATCTCAAATACTAAAACAGAAACACAAAGTAAACAGTGTAATATTACTGACATAGACACGAGAACTCTGCAAATAGCCTTCATGCTCCTTCAAGCTAATAATGGCTATTTATGCTCATCAAGGAATTTGCATAAACTTCTGTACAGCACTGTGGCAGAAAATAAAAGGAAGAGTAGAAAGCAAGGAGGTAGCAGGTACCCTAAATTATCTGTACTTGAGACTCTGCTGCTGAAAATCATGGCACAAAGAAGAAAAATTGTATTATCTTGTTAAAGATTACAGTTCTGTTAACACAGAAACAACAGAACTAGAAGATTTCATTAAACAAACAGAAAATTACTCAATTTTCCAAAGTTTATATCCTTGGAGGAGCAACACTCTCTACATCCATTCTGTAATATTCAAAACATACCCTTCCCTCTATTTCTTTATTATCCAGCAAGCCAATGAAAGGGCTTGCTTTGAGTGATGTTTACATAGAAGAGTTGAGTTAACTGAGGTTAATCATCATTGATAGTTCGTCGGATCGGAATACCTTGCTGGAATTCCAATTTACTGTTCCTTATTGATCAAGAGATAATTGCAACTAGCAACAAGAATCAAATTCTCTCATGCTGCGTTCCAGTTCCGCTCCCTCCAATAATTTGTGTACTTTTACTCACAATAGTTAATTTACAGAACAACATCATGGAACAACTACTGATTCAGCAGAAGCGACAATTGTGTCTAAAATTGATTGGCATTCACCATCTGCAGCCTCCATACGGTAAGACCGACAACTGAAGTAGAAAACAGCATTCATCATCAAATCAATAAGCACCACAAATGAATACATGATGACCAACAGCGGACCTTCCCATATCCTAGAAGACCCATCCCCATAGCTTAATGTCTTCACTCTATGCTCAAATAACCCTTCGACAAAAGCCAACCCAATTGTTGATCCAAGATATAATAGAAGACCCACCTGAGTCTGTCCCCTAATCAAGACACTGGATTGAAGGAAAGCTTGTGGCCCGGAAACATCCTCCAAGACAGAAATGACAGTGGCTACATTGCATATAATTATGGCATTTGCGAAAACAATCGAGAACACAACACCTACCAAAATTGCAGCATACAAGTTTAGATCAGGCCAAAAACCCAGCACCGAGAATGAACTACAAACAGCAAAAAGCAGTACACAGAATAATGTGATGCAGCCAACAATCACCATAGAAGCCCAGGCGTAAGTAACAGCAACCCTTTTCCAAATTTTGCCCATGATCACTTGAAATTTTGAAATATCAACACTTTTCCTTGAATAAGTGCAATCCACACAGTAAACAACGGCAGCCTTTGATAACAAAGACAATGTGATAAACAAAGGGAAGCACACTGTGGATGAAATAACGGTCTCAGAGAAGCGGTGACACGATTGTTTAATGAAAGACCTCAGTGGAAGTCCACTGGACTTTGCAACTAACATTAACTTAATAGTCAGCCTCTTGACAATATTTTGATCAACTAATATATTTGACAAAAAAATCGCAGTCACCGGACAAACGAGCAAAGCTGCAATCATCATAAACGAAGTGGAGTTATACCGGAGAATCCTTATGGTTTCCCTTAAGATCTCCAACGCGTTCATTGAATGGAACTGATGATTAAGTCCATTGTAATTATTAGATGACTCCAACTCAAAGTTTCGCAAATAGTTCCCTTCAGATCCCTCCTCCAACTGATCCAAACGAGTAGACGCTACCCCAGAAACTTCCATTTAATCAATATCTGTATAAACGTAAACAATATACAAATTTCCAACAAAAATCTCACAAACCCCACTTAACAATCTGCATCTATATAACCAAAAACCCCAAAAGCAGATTGCTTTAACGGGCAATATCTGACAACTAGAAAATGGAAGCCTTTTGAAAATCTAAAACCTGGGTTTCACAAAATGGGCAAGAAATCATCAACCTTTACGGAGGAACTCCGAGAGAAAATGAGTGGCGTGAATGGTGGTGAAAATTCACGAGGACTCCGCCATTGTCAACAAGAACTCGTTGCGAAACGAAAAAGAATATGGAAGGAGCAGCGTGTAATGGAAAAAGAGGAGTAGTGGGTGGATTCTTGGCGTGAACAGGACTAGAAATGGGATCTACCTATGGTTTTTTATTTTACTTAGCGTACGCGTTGAAGCTGCCATTGCCATTTTGGCATTTCGGTTGTAGCTCGCAAGGAACCGATTCCTCTTTCTCAGTATAGTAACAAAGAAGTGGGGGCATGGTAATAAATCCGATTATTATTATTATTATTATTTAATAATTAAAAAATTCTACCAAACGTAAAAATATTAAAATTTCTAAGTTTTAAGTTCAGTTTTTAAATTTTGGTATGATTCATTTTTGTTTTAAACTGATCATTTAATTAATCTGTTAATTTTTGTAAATTATATTTTAAATTATTTATTTTTAATTAATGTTATAATAGTGTAATACTAATTGAATTTTTTAAATCTTAAATATCTTATTTTACTTATTTAATTTTCAATTCTATTTTTAAAACATC
>JANTPM010000001.1:1836746-1849161 GCA_025434745.1 Erythroxylum divaricatum
AATGCATGCCAAAATATCAAAGAGACAGAACATAAATCGGACTAAATTTGCTTAATATGCTAACCCCTAATTTGGGGCGTTACAGAACATCATAGTGTATATCAGGTATGGAATTTGGCAATATTAAAGAATTAAAAAATATTATTGTAAATTATTCAATGGCAACATGATTTAATGGTAATTGAAAAAAAGAAAGTATAGGTTGATTATAGTAGAATGTAGTGAATAATGCAAGTGGGACCTATAAGTATCATATAGTAGTAATGATAAATATTTCCAATTCAAGACATATAGAATCGATCATACATGTTTTATAACTAACAAACATAAATTGACAATAATCAAGTTCTTAGTAAACACTTTAAAGATAAAATTATGGAAAACTTTAGTATAACTACTACGTAGATGGTTGAAGAATATAGAGAAAAGTTGAATATGTTTGTGAATGCAAGTTTGTGCAAGAGTGCCAGGAGGAAGTTAAGAAAGCAGAGAAAATTAGACTATGCTAGTGAATATTCTAAGCTTCAAGATTATATCTTTGCGATAAAAATCAACAATCTTGGATCTATTTTAGAATTGAAACTCATAAGGAATCAAGAAACCTCCTTGTTTTAAGTTAAGAGGTTATCAATTTATTTTACGGTTAATTGAAGAAGTTATATATTTGTTTTTCAACTACAAAAGCATAATGGAGATACTTGAGGTTCATACTTAGGATGGATGGTTGTTTCTTAAAGACAAGAATTATAAGAAAAACTAATAAGTGCAATTGGAAAAGATAGAGATGAATGGATATACCCCTTAATATAAGTTGTGTTGGAAATGGAAAATACTAATTCATGGAGTTAATTTATGTCACTTTCATCAAAGAATTTGGAATTAGAAGATGTGGATGGAGTTAAAATAATTTATAATATGCAAAATGTAAATAAAAAGTTTATTGTTATTTAATATAATATTGCCTTAAACTACTTTAATCTAAACTTATGTTGATTGACTTATATATTTGGGAACTAGTAAAAGCACCTGAGATCATATAATTACCAAATTCATATCACATGATATATGTCAGATACATTTATTGAAACTAGAAGAGAAGAGTGGAAAAGACTTAAGGAGACAATTATAGGCATATGACACTTGTGACCACCTCATGCACTCTCGTGACCAATTTTTTTTAAATTTATCAACTTGTTACATGCCATGTGCAGGAAGGAGAACACAAAAACTTAAACCTAGATTAGTCTACAAATAGAAAAGATAGGAGGGTGGCGGCGACATCTTTCATTCCATTCTTCATTCTTCACTCAACAGACACCCAAGGCAAATGAAGAGAAAGAAGTTAAAGAAGAGAGAAAGGAAGCAGAGACTAGTTGAATGAGGGGAAGAAGAGAGAAACACAGTAGAGAGGGGAAGGCAGTGTGAGCATCTAGGTGAGAACAAGCTGAAGCAGAAAATGAGAGCTAATGCAAGAAACTTGAGAGATGTAGGAGACCATTGCCTTCACACTCACTCAATCCCTATTTGCTTGTTATGTTCATCTATTGCTCTGTTTGTTTTTGTTATTGAACTTGTTACTTTCATAGCTTAGTCGACTGTTATTTGTTATCTTTTCATAGCTCATTCGGTTATTTACTTGGTTTACTGCTTAAATACTTCTCTTATACTGATAAGGATGAGATCGAAGTATTTAAATATAATGAATCTTGTTATTTCTAGGATGGGCTAATCTCTTGTTCTTGAGGATTAATGTAGCCATTTTAGTCAAATATTCATGATTGAGGGATTGTGTTATTATCTAATGTTGCTATAAATTCTGAACTGAAAGGATATAACAACACGATCAAACTTTACATCATTTTTGTATTAAACGAATGATCGAGAGAAGAAGTTTAATATGGAACGAGAAACTATGGACGCTTAGGTTAAGAATTAGAAATATATTAACTTACGTGGTAATTAATAATCATGTTTTTATAATTAATTCGGATAATAACTTGTTGAATACAAAAGTTAGACTTAGTTTGTTATTCGAGTTGATCTTAGAACCCAACTGTTAAGTTTAGTAAGGCGACAACCCAATCATTTCTCCTTAATCATGTATAGGAGATTAAATCAGTGAAATTAATTCTCAAGAGTCTTCCATTTTGATTAATTTATTCATCTTTGCTTCCAGTTGATTCCGTTTACTTTTCAATCTATTTTGTCATTTTCTTTAAAGTCTTCATTCAATAAATCAGGATAGAATATTTAAGATTCCATTTGTTTTTATTTTTGCTCTTTGTTCAAGGATAATTTAAGTGAACCAATTTCACCTTCATGGAAGACGACCCTAGATAATCACTACAACTATCTCGTATACTTGCAAGTAGGATAGTCTGGGTATTTTTAAAACTTATTTAGGTACAACAAGTTTTTGGCGTCGTTGCCAGAGAGGTGTTTAGTATTTTGTAATTGAATTAATTTTGATTGTTTTTATTTGACAAAATGATTTTGATCGTTTATGTTTGTTTATTCATACATGTTTTGTTGTGATATTTTATTATCGTGTTTTGTTAATTTTCATTATTAATTTAGTACTTATTAACATATTTTATTGCTTGTTTTGTTATTAATTTTTGTTATTAATTTAGCATTGCCTTTAGTTAGTTTAAGCTAGGTAAGAGGGCACTAGGAAGTGCACCCAATTAGTTTATGCTAGGAAGGAGATCTTTAGATAATGAACTTGTCCTTTTCGTTGATAACATACATCGAATACGAAGACCTCAAGGGGACTTTAAAGACAATAGCCAGGAACCCAAGCATGAAGATCGATTTAATAACCAAAAGATGAGTGAAATGCAGTTAGTGATGAAGGAGTATGCTAGACCTGTGATTGGTATTGCCACTTTGTGCATCTGTTCAGGAGAGGCAGCCAAAAACTATAAACTAAAGAGCATCCACTACAACATGATGTCATCTTTCTATGGGGTTCCCAATGAAGACCCTTTAAACTTCATTAGGAAATTCTATACCATTCCCTAAACCTTTTTGTTGGATGGCTAAACGAAGATCAACTCAAAATGAGATGCTTCCCATACACATCTTAAGAGTCTTCCATTTCGATTAATCTATTCGTCTTTACTTCTAATCGATTCCGTTTACTTTTTAATCTATTTTGTGATTTTTTTTAAAGTCTTCACTCAACAAATCAGGATAGAATGTTTAGGATTGCATCTGTTTTTATTTTTGCTTTTGTTCGAGGTTAATCTAAGTTGATCAATTTTACCTTCGTGGGAGACGACTCTGGATAATCACTACAACTACTTAGTATACTCACGAGTAGAATAGCCTAGGTATTTTTAGAACTTATTTGGGCACAACAATACCCTATTAGGCGAGTAATATTTTATCCAGCAAATGATTATAAATAAATGCAACTACTAACTAAAAGGGTTATGGTAGAAAGGCTAAAAAACACAAGAATGAGATATAAAAATGAATCAAGGAAAGTATCATGTGTAAACAAGATGTCACAAAAGGTTCAAACATAAAAATATGGGAAATGTGGTACTTTTAAACACAATAGTTGAAGGTACAATGTAAGAAAGCCTAATAAACAACTTGTTAATTTAAATAACTATCATTTTAATTTAGTTATGACGTTGGTGAAGCTTTCTGGGAGCAGTAGTAGGAATTCATACATAACTTGTTTTAATTTTTTTACGATATCATGATGCATATTATTTTTAGGTCTCAACAGCACTAATTAATTAAGAAGCCAACAATTGGAAAAGTCTTAACATGACCAACATTTATTAATACATTCATAGATAAAAACATATTATGTTCCTTCAAAAAATATGATTATATGAAATAAGTTGCTTCCTTGACAATAAGCAAATTATGCTCAAGAAATTAACACTCAATGTTGATGATCACCAAATTAGTAATATACACCCAGTCAACAAAATACAGATATAAATATAATATGTATTTATTTACTTATATTCATTGTCTATATTAAACTTATCGATAGGTTGCTCAAGTAATGTTATATTCACAAGTTAGTTCCCATGTTTCTAGTTCTACACATATAAATACAAGAAAAATATGGACATGTTGACTTAAGATCTTTTTAATTGTCATTTAAATCAAAAGATCTTAGGTTCAAAGGAAAATTTACATCACTCCAAGATAATTACAATTTACAATTATCAAGAGGAGAGCAATAATTGGGACACTTAACAATAAAGGGGGGATCACCACTTCTGAGAGTAGTTGGTAGTACTTTGGTAAAGGGGACATTTAAATGACATTATTACTATTATTTATGCATATTTGAACGTCGTGTAATGAATAACTATATTTTATATTTGGGTTAGTTTATAAACCAAGTGAAGGATCAAGTTTATTATGCCAAATGATATTTCCCTATAACTTGAGGGTGAGCTTTAGAGCAATTGGTAAAGTTGCTCATTTGTAACTATAAAGTCACAACTTCAAGTTACGGAAACAGTCTCTTTATAAAAAATATAAAGGGAAGGTTACGTACATCATATCTTTCCCAAATCTCCACAAAACTATAAAGAGAACGTTGCATATCATGACCTTTTCCAAACCTCCGCAAAGCGGGGAGCATTGTGCACTAAATATGTTAACTTGACTTGATATTTCCCTATAATTTATGCATCAAAGAGGTTAAACATGTATTCTATAATGTCAAGTGATGGTCCATATTTCAATATAAGAATATAGGAAATTTCTCATTCAATGATCCTCTATGAGTATATTCATAATAATCAATTTAATAGTAAATGGACAAAACTACATCCATTTCCTAACATGTAGATCAGTCATATACCTAAATTAATTTCTAAATTCTTATAATAAAATAAATGTGATACAGGAAAATAAAAGGCTATTCCACAAAAAATTTTAATGTGTCAATTATTTTGAAAGAAAATATTTGACAAAATTAGGAGTTATGATAATATTTAACCAAATGCACAACCCTAAAAACAATAGAGCAATAAGAGGGACAAGTGTTAGGAGACTCCTTTCATCATTTAAGATATCCAAACTACTATATTGAGGTCATAAAAAATAATAAAAATATTAATTTATCTAAACTTTACGATTCATGAACATCGTAGCCTTCAAATATGCCTTTTTCAAATATTTCCTAAACCTAACTAAATCAAGTCTAACATTTTGCTCTTTCAAGTATATGTCCATGATAGCACTAGACCAATTGTTCCCTTGCAATCCAACAGGGTCTTTTAGTACCAAACTATCTTTACTATACTTGTCTACCAAACTACTTTCCTCCTCTCCCATCCTATACTCCATGTACTCCAACCCCATGGCCTTAGCAGAATTTCCAAAGCAAGCCTCTGCAACCCATTCAGCACCTATCGGAACCACCTGTATGAGCACTGATACTCGCCGGAGAAACAACGAGTGGGTCAGTGCTGCACCGTATACTCCTACCATGGCATCACTCGAGTTGATGATACCATAAGCTTGATGCAATGGGGTTGTAGGCGCAGGCTCAAAGACAATGACTTGAAAACCTACTTCTTCTGCTACCCTTTTCAGATCATTTTGATTTAAGATCACCCGTCCAATACCACCACTCCGACTTGCCAAAACTAGCCGTGGCCTTGATTTCGAAGCAGTGGAGTGGTGGTTTTGACCACGATTGTAGGCTCTGTCTAACAAGGCACGAAAATGGCGGAAAGTTACCGAATTGGGCGTTAGAGCAGGGTCTATCTTCATAAACCCATGTGAGATGACGCCTAAAGTTGCAGAAGGGAAACAATGAGTGGTGGAGTTATCGTTGTCAAGGTCGACAATTGGGTGATTGCTAAACGTTCGTAACAAATCTGCATACTTGCTAAGCCACCAACGTCTTGCTTTTGATATCACAAAAACGAAATCTTGATTCTTGGGGAAGATAGTATTAACGGTGATGAAGATGGGAACGAACCCGTCATTAAAATCATGGAAGAAGTTCCCGGTGTAACCTCCGGCACTGAACACAATCGCCGGAGCACTGTGTCGGGCTTTGCATGGTGGACTAGGCCGACCTGACGTGATATAGAGCTCTTTGATCCTATTCATTGTAAAAGGCTCCCATTTTCGAGGGTAAGGCCTGATTTTCTCCGCCATGTACGGTGGAAACGGGGTGTGAACATGGAAGGTGGAGGTGGTAGGGTCCAAAACAGTGGGTGCGTTGATTGTGCAGAGATCGTAGGATTTCTGGGATCGATCGCAGTTGACTCTTCTATCTTGTAGAGACTTAGTAAGCGGTGACGAGGCCACTGCATCGTCCTCCTTTTTAACTCCTGCAATACCTGAATGTTTCAGACACCATACGATCATGGAGAATATACAAATCGCAGAGAAGGAATTCTCAAATGTTTCATTTATTATAACTAAAACAAAGGGTTTAGTAGAACAAACCAGGGCTTTTGGATGCTCCTCCATGGCTGCAATATCTGGAATGCAATATGAGGTAGATTTGTATGAAGAAGAACAAAATGAATGGCAAAAGCCAAGGGATTGATACCTTCTTCATTTGCTGTATGCCTATACCTTTTATGTGATATAGATTAAACTAAGTAAATAACCAAAATTAAGATTTTTATGGAAGGAGGTGATCATGTTCTTGTTGACATTCTCAAGTTCTGGTGTCTGGACTTTTGCAAGAAAATACCAAAAGAGGGATTGACTTATGTGACTTCTTTTAATGTGTAGATTGGAAATTTGGGATTTAAACATTGAAATTTATACTAATTGTAGATTAATATATTAATTATATATAACTAAATTTAGTCTTTTATTGTAATTATAATTAAAAGAACATTTTAAATTTTTATTTCATAATTTAAAATTAACATAAAATAGCAATAATAATAAAAAACTCAACCAGTTCGATCGGTTCAATTAAAAAATCTTGAATCGCCCAATTTTTTGATTCTATTTTCAACTTCTTTGCTCGATTTAGTTTAATAACTCTTGTTGTTAAAAACTGATCAATTTATTAATCCATCCGTCAATTTTCATAAATTAATAAGTTTTTATGAATTAAAATAAATAAATTAATTTTTATTTAATAATAATTTTAATTAAAATCTAAATTTTTCAATACGTATAATGAAAATCTCTTTCAATCATATTTTAAATTTTTTAATTTTATTTAATCTTAACTCTCTTATCAGTTTAACTTTTGATATAGTGTTTAAGACATTGTAAAATAGCATAACTATTTTGAAAATATTTTTACATTTTAAAATATTTACAGAAAAAATATTTTCAAATTTAACTCATAAATTTCTTAATTTATAAATTTAATTTAATATTTTAAATTTTTGTATGTATCAACTGCTAATAAAACACCTTATTAGATGTTTGAACTGAGAATTTCCTTATCTTCAATTTCTCCACCGACGGTGCCTTAATTTTTGGCAGTTGCTTATCAATGTGATTTCGCGGCCGATCTAGTCAAAGGAATCTTCATGACTTGAACGTTAAGGGATGGACGTAATAAAAAATTTAAAATAATATTATATTATATTAACTATTTTATTAATACCAATGTTTAAAAAAAATTAAACTGTAAGACAACCGGTAAAGATTTATCTTTAAATATCTAAGAATTTGAAATTAATTAAAAATGTTAAATAAAAATTAATTTGTTTATTTTGGTTTATAAAAATTTATTAATTTATAAAAATTGACTAATTAATTAATAAATAAATTATTTTTTAATAACAAAAGTTATTAAAATAAACTGAACTAAGAAGTTAAAAATCGAATAAAAAAATTAAACAATTTAAAATATTTGTGATTGAATCGGATAAATCAGTTAAATTTTCAAATCACTGATATTAGGGGAAGAATGAACAAAAATCAAACTATCTAATTAATAAATCATAGAATCTTCAAGTCTTTGGCTTCAATATGTGAACTACAGACATAATCATGGATCATAGAATAATGTTTTATGCTTAAAATTAAGAATGTAATGACCCCAAAAAAAAAAGAGTTCAAACATTCAAGATTTTGTTAATATTTACTTAAAATAATATGGCTTTCCTTTATTTAATGCACTTTTAAGTCATCGTATAAATATTTTAAATTTAGGTTATTCTTATTTTATTAATTTGATCGTCATAAGTTAAATGTAAAAAAATATTTCAAGATTTAAGTTATTAAAAAAAGCTCATGAATTAAACTCATACTTTAATCCGATCCATCATATCACTTTACCTTTCATATACCTAAGATTAAGTAAAATAAGGAGATATTACTAAAAATCATTAAGATAAATTAATTAAGTAAATAATTTTTTAGTATATTTTATATAATA
Source organism: Erythroxylum divaricatum (assembly GCA_025434745.1). NCBI lineage: Eukaryota > Viridiplantae > Streptophyta > Magnoliopsida > Malpighiales > Erythroxylaceae > Erythroxylum > Erythroxylum divaricatum. Next base: position 1,845,103 of record JANTPM010000001.1, read on the forward strand.
TTTCTTATTAACTATTAGTAAAAGATCTACTATGTTTTATTCAAATAAATAATTTAATAAGTAAAATTATGTACAAAATAATATTTATTATTTATATATTTTAATTATTAAAATTAATTTAATTTAAATAACCATTAAAATAAAATTTAAAGTAATTATGAAAGTTGAAATAATTTAATTGTATTAATCATAACTTTTATTAGCAATTAATATTAGATAATTAGATAATATTTATTTATTTAATGATAGATTAGATTATAACAAAACTACAAAACAGAAACTAATTTTTATAATTTTGATAAGTTTTAAAATTAAAAGAAATTAAGACAAAAAATAAAATAAATTTTTACAAAATTTAAAAATAAAAAAGTAAACTGAAAAATTAAAGTCAAACAAATAGGCCTAATTTATATCAACTTTGTCAGTTTGCAATCAGATGTTCAAATCGCAATCGGAGATTTCGAATGCTTGACGTATGTAAGTGTTCTATTGGTTGACAGTTTCATGGGTCCCACAGACAGAACATAACGTAAGGCCTTTTTCGGATGCTACCAATCTGAAGTGGAGACATTGACAAGACAGGTCCCAACTTCCAAGTGTTAACTTTCCCGAACCCTAAAAGGTACAAGGTTCTGATTGTACTTCATAATTTTTTGATACTTTATAGCAAAACCGGCCCGATCCGTTCAACTCGACAAAACGACGTCACTTTTTAAGAAACAATCGACTCACAAATCGGATTCATGACCCGTTTAAATTGGAATGACATCGTTTTTACTGTTTTTAAATATATATTTTTATATATATATGAAGGGTCGGGCTTGGCCCGACATGCCTGCTCGGCTCAATTGGTTTAGTTTGAGTTTTGCCCGATTTGAACTAATTATGGATCCAATTTGTGGCCCTACCATTTCTTAAAAAATGAGGTCATCTTCTTAAAAACAACTTCATTTTTTATTTTTCTTATATATATATATAAAACAGGTCAAGTTTGGCTTGACCTGCTCGTAACTTGTCGGACCACAGGCCTTGGCCTGACCTGCTCGGACTTGTCGGACCATGGGCCTGTCAACCCATGGTATGGCCAAGACAAGGGCCAACCCATCCCGACCTCCCAGCCCGTTGGTCAGACAGCCTGGGGGTTGAGCCAGGTCGAGTTATGAGCAGCCTGAGTTCAGCCCGATTCATTAACATCTCAACTTAATTTTACTATCTAGACCGGACTCACTGACATTTAGCTAATAATTTCTGCTCAGGACTAGGTCTGGTCGGAGACTTAATCAAATTTGAGATGCCCAAGTCCGAAATCAAGGTCGATCGGAACTTGATAACTTAAAGATTGATTGATTTTTAATGTTTTAAATTAATTTTTTTTTCTAAACCAATATCATTTTTTTAAAACCTGAGTGAACTTTACTCGTTAACTTTAAACTAGGTTGGGTTGATTGTCAATATTAATTTTATTTCCCGTTATATTCTTTTAAGCTAAAAGATGCAAACATTTTTTATATAGTTTTATTTCCTAAAAATTTATTATTTAAAAATATTTATGACATAACTTAAATATATTTTACTGAATTTCTATCAAGTTATTTTATTAATGTTAAAATCAAGTTAAAGTAATTATATAACATTTATTATATATAATAACAATTAATTATAAAATAATTATAAAATAATTTGATATGTATTTAAAATATTTTAAAAATTAATATATTACAGATTTTTAAAATAACACAAATATATTTTGTATGAGTAAAACGACATAACATTCTACATCTTTTACCATTCTCTTTTATTTGGGATGTTTTTTATTTTCTCCGCTCAATTTACAATAACTACTTAGGTTTCATATTATGTGGTTTAAAGACTTTATTAAATATGCATTTAAAGAGCAGTTTATGTTAAATAATATATAAGATAAAACTACTAAAAAGATATTGTTGGTGATGATAATGAGTCAGGTTGAGCCCTTTTAAAATAAATTACCTAACTTTGCATATAGTTTGTTGGAAGCATTAGGAAGATTGGGAGTTTATTAAGAAACAAACTAAGCTTAAACAGATATGAGAAGCCCATTTCCATATAGTACAAGATCCATTTCACTTCATTAGCAATCCCTTCCTTATGGGCTTCCATTAGCAGAACATTAAAACATGATAGCTCAAAATTATTAAAAACAACTTTTTAATATAATTTATACACATTTTAAAAGATCAATCATTAAATTTAAAAACAAAAAATTTGATACTAAATTAAAAAAATTTAAAAATTACACTGCATTTAATTTGCTATCCCTTTTAATAAAAAATAATATATATTAGCAATGATTAAAAAACTTAGAACCGTCTAATTTTTAAATTTGATTTTTAACTTTTCGATTTGATTTATTTTAATAATTATTGTTGCTAAAAACTGATCAATTTATTAAATAATTATTTAATTTTTATAAATTAATAGGTTCTTATAAACTAAAATAAATCAATAAATTTTTATTTAACAAAATTTCAAATTTTTTAATAGATAAGGGATAATTTTTTAATCATGTTTTAAATTCTTTAATTTTATTTAATCTTTAATCGGTTTTATGATAATCTAATTCTGGTATAATCTTTTAAACTTTATATTTTTTCCCAGATTTCACTTTTTTAAAATATTGTATAGTAGAGAAACTTTTACTATATTTATATTTATTTAGTTAAAATAATATTCCCGGAAATTAAGAAAAAAGGGGTCAACTTCACCGTTTGAAAAGTGAACTAAAAAGCATGACAAATTATTACTACTCTTTTTAGTGCCCATCTTTGCAATAAAGGGCAAAGTCTTTCAACTATGCTTTGAAACCGACAAGACAATTCAACACTCTTATGATGTCGCTGTGAAAAGTCTAGCAAAGGATTAGCGGAGCCATCATCAGAGCGTCTACCAAACGGTGATGGGAGTTAGAAGAAGCAGGATCCAAGATTGCAAAAGTGAGGTCAGTCGCACTGTAACTCAAATCGTGAAAATTACCTTAAAAGGATAAATATGGTAACGAGAGACAGATCTAGAGAAGGGTGGGGGCAAAGCTTTTGGCGACTTTCTCGAAAATGCCGGGGGAAAGTTAAAGGACTTCACGGATTTCCATGTTTTATGTGGGGCCCACTCTGGATGAAAAATAATTATTATTGAGCTGGGAATATTTGGACAATGACTTTTATATGTGGTTCTGATAAATTTCGTTATTGTATTCCTATCCTATTCTATTAGCATCCATCTATTCGGGACGTATGTATCTGAACTCAAATATTTTGTATTTTTTGTTTCTCTTACATCCTAACTATTTATAAATACATCCCAAGTAGATAAATATTAGTAAATAAATAACTAAGATGTAAAAGAAACAGAAGACACGTGATTTAAATACGAGTAAATACATCCTGAATAGATAGATGCTAATAGAACATGATAAAAATAAATGGTTGGGATGAAGGGAGAATAGAAGTCACATGGTATTTAAGTACAAGTGATTTGAAGGGCATCTATTCATATTTTATAGGTCTCATATGTAATTTTCATATTTTATATGAAAGAAAATGTAATTATATAGTATAATCCTTAGCAAACACTCTCACAAACATGTACGGATTTACAACAGGGGCAAGTGCCTCCAAATATCCTGTGCCTTCTATTTTCCTTCGCATCCTAGCCATTTATTCCTATCACGTTCAATTAACATCTATCTATTTGGGATGTATGCACCTATACTCAAATATCCTATATCTTCTATTTGATGCAACAGAAATAGAAAACACAGGAAATTTGAATACAAGTGAATACGTCCCGAATAGATGGAACAGATGAATGTTAGTGAATAAATAACTGAGATGCAAGTGAAACAAAAGACACAAGTGAATACGTTCCGAATAGATGAATGCTAATAGAATATGATAGGAATACATGGTTAGGATGCAAGGAGAATAAAAAGCACAAAGTATTTGGGTACAGGTGATTTGAAGGGCATCTATTCATATTTTATAGGTCTCATATGTAATTTTTCATATTTTATATGAAAGAAAA
>JANTPM010000001.1:1852689-1881202 GCA_025434745.1 Erythroxylum divaricatum
ATGGAGCCAGAAATTTAATATAGGAGGGTCCGAATATTAATTTTTTTAAATTTTAAGAGGCTCAGTGTATCACTGACCCTTAAATAACTCCGTTATATATATATATATATATATATATATATATATCCAATATAACTCCGTCTTGACCGTCCATGAATTCGATATCAAAAGTTTAATTTTTTAGAAAATAATTTAAATTGTAATATTTTATAATAAAAATAAAAATATATCTTTTTATACCTTCCCATCAAATCACGGATTGGCTGAGACTATCCTATAACTCGGTCAATCCAAGGAGAAGTCAGACTAAATCGGGCCACATTTACCATCTTTAATAGCAATGGAGTTTATCAATAGGCTTTAGAAAATAAAAAAATTAGTCAGTATACTAATTCTTCCTTCTCAAATCAATCGTCCGTTAATTAAATGAAAGCTTAATCTTGTTAAACTTTCATTTATTAAGGGTCTATTTTAAAAACATGAAATTTATATTTATATTTATATTTTTGAACCGTCCATGAATTCGATATCAAAAGAGGGTTGTGGGTGTCAAATTGATCGTATGTGGCTTAGGTATTGGGCATTTTGTTAGAAATCTATACGTCCAATAGAATCGTGTAATCAAATTAGATAGTTTAGGATAATTTGACTTAAGGCCAAGCCTTGAATTATACTGATAATAGTCTTTTTTTCTCAACATTGTTTAGTTGATTTTAAAATCCTGTATGTTATGCTAAAAAAAAAGATTTCGAATAAATCCCTAAATTCGAAACTACTAGTTATTTAATAAAGTCCTAAAATTTCTACTAATAAAATAAGACCGTGTAGTTTTAATTATGATTTTTTATTGTTAAATTATTTTAGTGTTAATATTAATATTAATATAATTTTATTATTGATATTAATTAAAAATAACTAAAACTTAGGAATAATTAAATTTTATAAAATATTAAGTAAATAATTTTATTTAATCTCCTTAAAATATTTGTTAATAAATTGATTACATCTTATCAATAATAAAAAATATGATGACAAATATAAAATTTTATTTGTAAATTACTATTTATTTATCAATATATTTTTAAAATCAAATATAAAATTTTATTTGTAAATTACTATTTATTTATCAATGTTATTATTTATAATAAAATATCTTATATGTAAAAATTTTATTCCAAGAAAACATTTTAGATGTGTATTTTAAGATATTTATTAAATAATTAAATATTATAAAATTGTTTTTTTCAAAATAATGTTTAATTTAATTTTAGTTATAAAATAAAATAAGAATTGTAATATAATTGTTTATTATAAATAATTAATAAATATGTGTTTAATTAGTAACAAAATGCATATTATGACAAAACTGAAAAAATAAAACTAAAACCATCATTTACACTTTTGCAAAATTGTGAAAATAGCGACGGTAGAACTAAAAATTTCAACTAAACAAAAATTTTAATTGAATTTATAAACAAAAATATAATCATCTCTACTAGGTAAAGGTAAGGAATAAGACTACGTATTATTAAACTTGTTCAAACCTCTGTTATTATGTTCCAACCTTATTTCATTAAATCTCATTTATATATTTATACGAGCTTCACGTAAATATGTGGATAAAATTTAATAAAACGTGATAAAAATACCTTAACTAGAATAGGAGATCTGATCTCTTGGCTCTCAAAAACTCTGTTTTTTATTTATCAAAGGGAAACAGAATAAACAGGTTACAGAACAAGTCTGGGAAAACAGATTCTCGACATATCCTCTAATAGAATACGTTGACACCTGATAGGTATAGTATCAAAATATGTGACACCAATATCATAATGTTCTGCCTGGGTGAGGGTATCCGAGGAAGAGATGATCTTGTGTACTGTGAGCGAATCCACTTCTAGTTTTATCCGGCGGAAGCTCAAGTGCCAAGCGAGCGAGAGTCTAGTAAAAACACTCCAAAGTTTTATTGACAATGCAGTACACCATTCTAAGTTCTGAGTGAAGCCTCCAAACTAGTTGTCGTCGTTATCTCGTATAAGGCTACCTGTTGTAATTAAGAACTCGGAGCGAGTGCATGCACTGAAGTGCAATGAAGACAATATATTAAAAAATAAAATGGCCGTACGAGATCATTAGGTTTAGTTAAGCCAAAGCTTTCCAGTGGGTTGGAACTCTTGAAAAGCTTCACATATTTGCCATGACAGTGACGACTAAGAGAGGAAGAGGTTTTGAGGGACCACCTTTTAGGTTCAACCTTTGGTAAGACTAAGACTAAGCATAAGAAAACATCTCTCCCTCTCTCTCTCGTCCACAAGTGTTATTTGGCAATATCTTACTCATAAATTAATTGATTATGACATGGGCCACAATTTTCAGACTTTTTAAGCAACCAATAATCAAATTCCGGTCTACGGTGGTTGCGGCTCTCCGATCATCGGAAAAGCCTTTAGAAATTCAAGATTTAAATGATTTAATTAATATTAAATTATTATATAATAAATAAAATTACAAAATTTTAAAATATTATTAAAAGAGATTATTCTAACTCATCGAAAAATTTGAAATTTAATTAAACAAATATATTATTATATAAAAGTTAATTAATTTATTTTAGTTTGTAAAAATCCATTAATTAATAAAAATTAATTGATTAATTAAGAAATTGATCGATTTGTGACATAAATAATTATTAAAATAAGCCAAACTGAAAAGTTCAATTATTCAAAATTTTTACAATTAAATTGATTTAAAATTTTTAAATATTAAAAATTTTACTTATAAATTACCATTCTTCTTTTTCTTTTCGCACCAGAAAAAATAACTTTTACATCGTGAAAATAGTAAATTTGAATAAATTAATTTTAAAGTTTAAAAATTTAACGATTATCATAAAATTGATATATAGTAAAAGACTCCAAAAAATTTGAAGAATTGAAAAGGTACATTAAAATTATCAATTTAAACAGTTGAAATTTAATTAAATAAAGCAATTAATTTATAAAAATCTGCTGATTAATTAATAAAATAATCAATTTTTAGCAGTAAAAATTATTAAAATACATCAGACTAAAAAATTAGTTAGTTTAAAATTTTTATAAGTGAACTAACTGAATTGATTTAACTCTTGAATCTAACTTAACCAAAATCCAAGAAGCGCTCTCTTAGAATTTCAATATATGCCTGTACGAGTAGCTCATCTGATTATTAAAAAGGAAGTTGAGTATAAAATCTCAGGTTCAGATTCCGAAAGTGATAGTATGAGAGTTCATCTAATGTGGTAGCTTCTTGTGCTCACCAAACAGTAAACCGCCTTTATGAGAAGTTAAGTAAAATCAAACCGTAATTTATCCCCTCACTGTTTTATTGGGCAGAGATGTGTGGATAATTAGGGTTGGCGATTTTATCTTTTCAAGTGTAAGAATTTCAGTATATTCTATACAAAGTTGGCGAAGACAGTAAGTTGGTAGGAAGGAGGAGAATCTATCTCCTGCAATATCTAATATTGCCAATTCCAGATTCGTGGTCTGTGTCTCATTCTTCCATTGGTTGAGTTCCTCACAAGTTACGTACGATATATATAACATAACTTGCCATTTAGTGCTAAATGGTTAAGACTTTTGGTGTTACGTGATTTGGACCCATGTCTGCTGTTTCCCACATCACAAGTGATCTCACGCTACCTAAATTTATCCAAAGTTCAAAGTTCAAAGTTGATTTTTTTTATTTTTTATTTATTATCATAGAAACTCTACTTTTTGTAATTAAAAAATTTAAAATTATTTTTTTGATTTTTAATTTTCTAAAAAGTAATTCTTTTATTTTTTCGGTAAAAAAAAAGAAATATACATAATATGAACATAACACGTCCATTACTCAAATGCCGCTGCTTATATGATATTTTGACTTAGCTCTTAAAATGGAATTGAACTAATTAAACTTGATCTAAAATAATATTTTATTATAATTATAATTTCAGTAAAGTTTAATTAGTTCGAGTCAGATTTGTTATTATATTAATAACATCGGATTAATCATTTTACAATTTTCATATTGTATATGTTTTAATGTTATTTTATTTAAAATATCATTATTATTATTAATACTCAATTGAAGTCCTGTTAAAGTGCGAAGTTTAAAGAGGTCTGATAGTACGCAGCTTTATTCTTACGTACTGTTCCTAACTATTTTTATTTAAAATATGACGGTGAAAAATGTATGCTTTGTTTCTAACTTTATAAAGACAAAAGTGGCTCACTCCATCTATTCTTTCCCTTTTGCCTTTACCCTTCTGTGGTGGGTTTTCCATTATTCTCTTGGTCAGTAAGAAAACTCATTAGCCAAACTGGCTCTCTACATCTTCCTGCCTTTTTCTTTTTTGGGTGCTTTGGTAATAAAATTTGATCTACTTTTTTGATTACCCACTAAACATTCCAATTTGACCTTCAAACACATCATGAGATATTTATTAGAGGAAATAGATTATCATATTTTAATTAATCCCTCAAATCCAATGTTTTCAAAATTGACCGGAATTTAAACTGGTAAGAGAAGAAGTTTAATGTTTGAAAAGCTCAACCAATTTGACCGTAAAAAAGATAAAATTTTGAATAAAATTTAAAATTAAAAATGATTGAAAAAGATTGTCCTTACTTTTTGAAAAATTTAAAGTTTAATTAAAAATAGACTATTAAATAAAAATTAATTGGTTTATTTTAGTTTATAAAAATTGGTTAATTAATTAATTAATTAATTGAATTTTAACAACAAAATTGCTAAATTAAATCAAACCAAAAAATTGAAAATTGAATCGAAAAGTTAGCTAATTCAAAACTTTTAATGTTAAATCGATCAAACCAGTTAGACTTTTAATAATCTCATTGTTAAAAACTGATCAATTTAGGCTTTTCGATTTATTTTAATAAGTCTTATTCTTAAAAAAATTGATAATTAAATTGGTCAATTTTTATATATCAATAAATTCTTATAAACTAAAATAAATTTTTATTTAATAAAATTTAATTAAAATTTAAATTTTTGATAGATAAGGACAATCTCTTTCAATTATATTTCAAGTTATTTAATTTTATTTAATCATTAGCCTATTTTATAACAGTTTAATATTGATTAAACTTTTTAAACTTTTAATCTTGTCGGTTTAACCTCCGACTCGATCTTTAAAATATTGCATTTTATATATCAAAATTTCATGTTAAGAAAAAAAATTACAACTTGCATTACTCGGAAAGATTCTAACCTACCCATATCAAACTAAAACTTGCAATGCAAATGATTAATTTAAAGTATAATTATTGTTTATTACAAGTCAGAGACTAAGGTTGTCTTTTTGTAAAGTTTGTTGTGCTTGTTGGCAAGCGATGCAGGCGTTGTCCAATAAAACTATATAATAAAATAAAATGTCCTAAAGAACTTAGCCAAGCTTAAATTATTTAATAAATGTGTATAATTAGCTTGTATTAAATTATAAAAAACTCAACTGGTTTGATCAGTTTAGTCATAAAAATTTTGAATCGTATATTTTTTTCGGTTTAATTTACTTTAATAATTTTTTTGTTAAAAATCGATTAATTTATTAATTAATCGAACAATTTTTATAAATTAGTAAGTTTTTATAAACTAAAATTTTAAATTAAACATTAAATTTTTTAATAAATAAAAATATTTTTATAATATTTTAAATTCTTTAATTTTATTTAAATGATTCTTTAATTTCTATTCGAATTTTAAAATATTACTTATATTTTTTATTTAATTTTAATTTACATGTGCACCAAAAGCAAGGAAGGTGGAGAGGATCTTGAAAATGCCCATGTCTAATAAAATCCTCAAAAGCCCAGAAACTAATTAGAATCCAAATGAAATGAGAGTATTAATGATATGTAATGGGCATAAAAAGATTGGAGAGAGAAAGGAAATGTAGAGAGAGAAAGGAAATGTAGAGAGAAAGCAGAGAATAAAAGGAGACCGGATGTTGACAAATTTCGTGTCACTGTTGTTCTTAGAAGGTCGTTTGTTCGTGTAAAGATTTTCTTATCTGGGATCTCTCTCTCACACACTTCTTCTCTCTATAGCATAAATAAAGATACTATCTTTCTTTCTCTCTCTATTATAAAGTTAAGTTCTTTCCTTTGTTTTCCATTTTTGTTGTTGCTGTGGTGGTGGTGTGAGAGGTGGGAGAGTGACCCAATAGATCAAAATCCCGTCTTTTTTATTTTGGAGACGATCTGAGCTCTTTTAATGGAGTTGGAATAACACCCACGTTGTTGTTTGATGCTGTGGTGGTGTGTTTTGAGCTTATTTTGTCTGTGTTTTAGTGTTAGTGGCAGTCTTCCACAGCTTTTTGAATTTTCTCCTGGATCTGAAACTAGTGGTCAAATGATTGAATCCGTAGGTAATTCTTGAGGGGAAGGAGATAAGAGGATGTGGGTCTAAGGTAATTATTTATTTTCACTTCCTTGTTAATCTGATTTTTGGAGTTTCCTTATTTAGCGATTTATTAATTGGGTGGGTCTTACTGTATTTTCTAACTTATTAAATTCTCAGCTTGTTTTTTTGAGTTCCAATCTTATAAACGGTTTATAGCTTTGTGTGATCAAGTTATAACAATGGTATCAAGTTATACTTTCAGTGTGGTTTTCTTTTTTGGTTAGTAATTGCATACATAGTGCTTCACTAGAGTTTTTGCTCTTTCCATTTTAATTGACAAGATTTTGTATTCGGATTTATGTTTCTATAATTGAATGATTCTTATCATACATAATTTGACGTGTATATGTGTTAAGAGTCTGTTGGGTAAATTCTGCTGAATTTCTGGATTTATCTCGTTAGATGGTAAGCTCAAGGGATCTATTCTATTAATTTTTTCGATTAACATGAACTTGCTTTCTCATAGGATGATTGAGGGAGATTATGCTTGAATTTTGCTACTTTATCACCGAGAACCTTTAAATTTTCATTTGATTATTGCTTATTCGCAACGGCCTATCTGAAATTTCATGGAAATGTAGTATCTATAATTTACTTGAGCTTTTAAGAGATTATGATGATAATTGATGTTGTCTTCTTTCTAAAAGTTGGTCTCAAATTTTTGTAGTTGCTTTAAATTGCATTAACTGAGAATATTATAACTACAGGAAAGCGGCAGAATCTGTTAGGTTTCTACCTAAATGTTGCATTCAATTTAGCTTGGAGTGAATTACTTAACAGCGGCAGCTGAAGTCATGGAACTGCAATTAGAATGCCACTATTTCTGATTCTTAGTAGTAAATGATTTAGCGTGTGGTAAGTGAACCTTTAAGAATGTCTTGTAGTGAAGTATTTTGAATTTGACTTCTAAATTTGGAAATGCAATCTAGTGAAGAAGATATGGATATTGTCTCTTTTGGTAAGAACGAAAGAGCATTACTTTTGGAGGATCATGGAACGCTTAAGCTGATATACATGTAAATTATTAATTGTTAGGCTAGAAGCTGATTGGAGTTGAATATTGAGCATTTGTCAAGCTTGGAAATGTAGAGGGTGTCAAAGTCAAATATCGGTTTGTGACATGAATAAATTGCCATGTCTATTCTGGCTTCTTGTCGGTGTGTATTGATGAGTTTCCTGTGTGAGTTTTATGCCCTTAAAAGAAATTTATCAATCAATTCCAGTTGTTTATTTTCGTAACTCATTGTATCATAAAGTTTATACAAGTATCGTAGCAGTTGATCTATGCCATGTCCAGGTGTGCTGGTTGGACGTCTTTCCATTATCAGATATGTACTTATAGGATCAAATGAAATCTGGAAGCTAGACTAGTGTACTTCAAGTGAATCAAGCTTGCAATTCCATGTACTGCATGTGTTCTTTTCGTTTAGGTGTCGGGGGTCAAGGAACTCCAATGGTTGGCAAGTTTGCTTTTACATATTGATTACTAATGACTCAGAGCTTATGAAACTATTCCTTTTTTTTTTTCCGTGATATGAAAAATCTGTAGATAAAAGAATATTTAGTGCTTTTAGCTAGTATCAAACTGCATTCTTGGAAAAGAAAATTTAATGTAATAATTTGGATTCACCGTTGGTCTCATCTACATTGTTTGATGGACTGCAGGAATGGGAACAAAAGTGCATTGTGAAAGTTACTTTCAAGAACATTTCCCAATGAAGGATCTCACTGAGGATTCTAGCAGTTGTAGCTGGCCCCTGCACAATGGAGATAAAATTTTAGGCAATGGGCAATATTACAATGGCTTCTTGCCCAGGGCTGTTGCAGATGCATATCCAGGATATGATAAGGATCTGCTGAAACGAACAATGCTTGAGCATGAGGCAACATTCAAGCACCAGGTATTGATGATTAGCATGTCCTGAAGTGATCTAATGCTTGTTGCTCAATCAGACCCCTAGTTTAAGATTCAATTCGTTTGCTACACCTATAAATCTAGATATTTACGTATTGTCTCATCTTTTTGGGTCTAGCTGTATGAACTGCACCGTCTTTACAAAATACAGAAGGACTTGATGAATGAAGCTGAAAGGAAAGAACAAAACAGGGATCTCATTCGTTTCGAAGGCTCGTTGTCAAGCCCCTTGTTTTCTCAAATTACATTTGAAGATGCTAGGAAATTACATATATCGTCTAGCTTCCCCTTGGGAAATTCTGCCTGTGCTAGACCATCTGCTTCAGGCATTGATGACATTCATTCCCCTTTGAGCTCTATGAAAGGAAGCAGTTTCCAAGGTAGTCCCTTGCCATCTCAAAATGGAGGTACTTCAAAGGATGTGGAGATCATACAGACCAAGATCATAGAGACCAGACCTACAAAGGTCAGGAGAAAGATGATCGACCTTCAACTTCCAGCTGATGAGTACATTGATACGGAAGAAGAACAATTGAGGGATGATGATTTATCTGGCATTTCAAGTTATCTGACCAATAAGAATCATAAAATAGCATCTGAGGGTGGTACAAGTTTGTTTCGTGGTGATTATCGTAAGAATGACTGCCAGCCAGATATATTGCAATCAAAATCATATCTAAGGCATAAAAGCAATGTGGCCGACTTAAATGAAACTGTTGAGGTTGAGGAGGTACATGCCTCTGCGTGTGCTGATATTCTAGGTTGTACAACTTCTCTTGGGAAGCTTCAAAGGCATGAGGTGGCTACAAATCTACAGTCAAAGCCTCTAGGTTTATCCAAGGATATCCAACAGAAGATGCCTCTTGGTTGTGAAATTGGGACTCTCAATAGTCCATCATCTCATAATGACCCAAATTCAAAATGTTGGTTTTCCCACATGCTTGTTGCAGGTAAGGCTTTTCTTTGATGCTGTAATTACTATGAATTTTGGTTTTGATTTGGGCATCAAACGCCAAGCATAGATAATTTATGGAGCCTTGTGAGTTACGTTTCTTGTAATCTTAAATGTGGGTAATTGATAGCAGTAGGAAAATGAATAAAGTGAATATATTCAACTCTTTGAGATTTGGGGAAATTTTATGCTATAATTCAAATTAGAAATGTATAGTTGCCAACGAAGCAATCAGTGACTGCTACACTTTCAGATGGGTACTTATTAATTTTTCTTTATTGGTACTCGAAAATCCAAATTGCTCAACTTCAATTCTTACTTTACAAGGTTGTTTTCCTATACATTTCATCGTTTTGACATAACTTTTTACAATTCTTCCTTCTATATCTGATGAACTTGTTTCAATTTTTTTTTTTTTGCAGGAAGCGACAAAAACAGCCTGAAATCTGTTTCTCAGAGTCTTAAACACGAGAAGTTGGGTTCACCTTCCCTCCCAGTTCAGTTTCTGTTAAATAATAATCAGGAGCAGGCAAAGCTCTACCAAACCTATGAAAGCAAGATAGATAAGTCGAGAGGGGGACTGGTTAATGGTTCAGAACACTCTGAAAAAAATCATGAGATGTCAAATAGTAACCGTCCTGAATCATTCATTACTTCCCATTTACACAGTCCATACAATACTGCTTCAATCAATTTGGAAAAGCCTTGGTCTCATTCTATTTCCCCTTGGGATAGGCCTAGCAGGAGTCTAAACCAGGCTCAAACACGCACACACTTGAACTCTTCTGCAACCCTGAGTAGTTCTCAGTCTTCATCTCAGAGTCAAGGGATTTTTGGAGAGCGTTGGAATTACAGCAGTAATGCTGCATGCAACCCAAGCTTTCAAAATGAAATGCCTAAGAAAAATGGATTTTACCATGGTTCTTCATCAGGGTCCAACGAACCTTCTGTTTGCCTTCCTTCTGGCAAGTATGACTATTTGAACTGCCATGCCGAAAACAATGTAGCCCCTGAAAAGTTTGTCAACCGAGGTTCAACGAAGTTTCATGATGGTTCAAGTTTCACGGTTGTGGAGTCTGTTAAAGATGTGAACTTGAATGCCGTTCCTTTGAACAGCTCTTCCAACAATCCTAATCCCCGCCACAGTCATGAACTAATAGACATAGAAAGAATTCCTGATGACAGTCCTGGGACTTTGCCTTGGTTATGGGCTAAGCCTACTTGTCTGAATGAGGTTACTTATGCAAGGTTCGATTTAAATACATGTGGAATCAGTTCCTTGCAATCTTCAGTGGATCAGTTGTCAGATGCAGATGAAACTAGAAAGGGCCAGAATCATATTACGCTTCAGAACTTGAAATCTCCTTCTGGCTCCAACATTGACGAGGCCCTAAGGAATGAAATTAGCGAGTCCCCAAGTTGCAAGAAACTTCTTGGGTTTCCAATTTTTGGAAAATCAGATATTTGCAAGAATGAGTCATCTTCTTTTACCTCTCCTTCTGTCTCTCTTCGCAAGCCATCAGAAGGGGAAGCAGAAAATAAGAGGCAACTTAGGATTCTTGATATTAACTTGCCTTGTGATCCAGCTGTTCATGAACTAAGTCAACAAATTGCACCAAAAGGCTTGCTTACTGAAAGGGAATCAGATGCTAAGGTTGCCAATTTTAGATGTGAGATCGATTTGAACTCTTGTATGAGTGAGGATGAAGCTTCTTTGGTACCTTCTGTTCCAGGTTCCAATACAAAGATTATTTCGGGCATAGATTTGGAGGCTCCTGTAATTCTGAATACTGACGAGGTTGCCATTTTTGAAGAAGAACATTTAGAGAAGTTGCAAGGAGAATCATTGCAGTTAAAACAGGACAAAGCCAAAAGCCTACGGGATGAACTTGTAAGAGTGGCTGTTGAAGCAATAGTTGCGATCTCTTTTTCTGATCAGTGGAAAGATTTTGATGGTGCAACTGGAAATCCATCAGAAGCTTCAGGGGAAGACCCTCTTCAATGGTTCGCAGATATTGCTTCCTCTTGTGGAGATGATATAGAGAGCAAGATTGATGCCACCTTGAAGGCCAAAGATGGTGGAGATAATGAGAGATGTCCAGAGGCAATTGACAGTTTTGAGTCCATGATATTGAATCTGATAGAAACTAAGAAAGAAGACTATATGCCAAGACCTCTGGTTCCGGAAAACCTGAATCTGGAAGAAACAGGTATCACTCCTTTACCAACCCGAACTCGAAAGGGACAAGCAAGAAGAGGAAGGCAGCGAAGAGACTTCCAAAGGGACATTCTTCCTGGCCTCACTTCTCTATCACGGCACGAGGTTACGGAAGATCTTCAGACATTTGGAGGGCTAATGAGAGCAACAGGTCATCAATGGCACTCAGGGTTACTGAGAAGGAACTCTGCTAGAGGTGGAGGTGCAAGGGGGAGGAGGCGCTTAATGACTTGCCCCTCTCCTGCTGTTACAGTTACCCAACCTTGTGCTCCTCTTATACAGCAACTTATTAACATTGAGGTCGGACTGGAGGATAGACGCCTAACGGGGTGGGGGAAGACAACCAGACGCCCCCGACGACAAAGGTGCCCTGCAGGGAATCATCCTCCAGTCGCTCTAATCTAATTACCGGAAGAGGCGAGACACGACGATTGATCAATCATTTGATTGTGATTAATATAGAGCGAAGCAGCCGTTTGTTTCTGTGGCTTTTAGGCATCAAGGTGGTGTGAGCAGTCGGGGATTGCCTTGTACATTTCTTAGCCCATAACTGTGGTCCCTGTTATTGTCTGTCTTTGGATCATTACCAACTTTGTATTATTCATAAATAATGCTTGTTTGATTTCTTCCATGGACATATACCTTAAGCATTCCTTCTTCTACATTGGAGTGATTCATAACGGGAGGCTTTTGCCAACTTCCAAGAGCTATATTGTCTGGTGTGCCCCTATAAATATCCTAAAAATCAAAATACACTTAATATAAATATCATATATAGACTAATTTATTAATATAATAATTTAATTTAATTCCTAGATTTTATCTAAAATCAATTTTATTGGATTTATGTTAACAATTAAATTAATTATAATAATATTATTAATCTCGGTCATATTTAATTTCGGTCTTGTGTATCTTCTAGAAGGTAGTCAGGTTGATGGAATGAAGAAGTATGAGGTCAAAAGGTCCTCTGTTTGAATTCTCTTTCTTACATTCTTTCAATCGAGCTTATCATACATGACTTACCTAATGCGAAATATTTGATTGACGGGATTTGTAGACTAAAAAAAAGATTTAAATTTGATGAAATTAGGCATTTTTTTTGAAATTGGTGGTGTGATTTTTTTACCCAAAAAAAAAGCAGATTTAAAGAGTGGAGACACGTGTAGGAAAGAGCGCGTGAGGTTAGCAGAAACTGAGGAACAGAAGATCTAACTTTTTGTTACGCAGCGAGCGAGGCTGCGGGAAGAGAAGAAAAGTGGCGGTGCGGTGGGGTCCAGGAACCAATCCCAAGTCTCTCTTTTTTCCAATCTGTCAGGCTCAGATACTCTATCCACCAATCACATCCCTTCAAAAACTATATTATTATTAATTATTTTATAAAAGAAATTGTGATTTTTCATATCTTTGAGTGCTACTCCTCCTAAGTCCTAACCCATATGTCCTTTCCTTTGACCACTTTAGTACTTTTTCTTGTGTTTCTCCATTGGCCTAAGCTTTTCGTCTTTTGGAACCTTTCGGCCATGGATTCTCACTCACCATCACCACTTGTGTTCTTGGAAAATTGGACACGAAGACTTTAAGTATTGGGTACATACATTGCTTCTGCCTGATTTCGAGCTTCATCGACAGTTTGATTAACTTTGATTGATTGAATCTGACTTAAAAGTTTAGTCAATTTAGGTTGGGCTCAGTTGAATTATTTTTGACATTATTAGTGAAGATTTTATTATACTATTTTTATAAAAACATGTGCACTTTTTAAATGATTTTAGTTTTCTAAAAAAAAATATTATATTGTTGGGTTTATCTTCGAGATTGAATTTTTATGCTTAATAATCTTATAGTTCCAGACGTTTTGTGTTTCTACATGTTTATTTTTTCCGAGCTTTCGTGTTTTGTATGATTTAAAGTTGAGTTCTTTGATGCTTTATTATTCTCTTTATCATCTGGATATTGGTGCTTTTCTAAAGATAAAGAGATATTGTATTTCGATACATTTTAGTTTTAAAATATTTAAAAAAAATCGAGTTATATTTTACTTTTATTTATTTATGTATTTATTGTAATTTTATTTACATAATGATTTAGCGTGACAGTTTTATTTATTTACTCTTTTAACATGCATTACTCTTTTATTGTCACATCTGTATATGAGTTTATTGGAAACAATCTCCCTATTATGTAGAAGTAAGGTTGCGTACTATCAGACTTTCTCAGGTCTCGCTTTATTGCGGGACTTCGGACTGGGTGTGATGATGATGATGTGAACTTTTAAAAATGAGTTTAGTTTTCTAAAATATATTTTATTATTTAAAAATAGTTTATAATATTAATAATAAAAAGAAAAGATTTTTATTGAGTATTTTATGAATTATTTAAATGTGAATTATTATATAATTAATTTTTAAGGATGTAACAATATTTTGAATTGATTTTTAATAACTAACTATGTTAGAATAATTTAATAGAGATTTAATTAAAATTAGTGTTAATATTTTTAAGTATTTTTTAGGCAATTATAAAATATAGATATTTAAAAGACTAATATAAATAACAACAACAACAACAACAATAATAATAATAATAATAAACATTAAAATAATAATAAAGTTATTATTATAACTTTGAGTATCATTGAAATAAAGTATGATATTCCCGACTTTGCTTATATCTGAAGCTAATTATTATTTATGGGAATCTTTTAAACTAAACTCTCCATGATTGTTTAAGTTTATAGAGAACTTTCTTTAACTAGCATAACATTTCCTCTTTAAATTTAAATTTGAGAGAGATGATTATAAAATTAGTTAAAGATTGAATAAAATTAAAAATTTTGATATATAATTGAAAAATATTGTCTCTATCTATCAAAAAATTTGAAGGTTATTTGAAAAAAGAAATTATTAAATAAAAATTAATTAATTTATTTCGGTTTATAAAAACTTATTAACATAAGAAAATTAACCAATTAATTAATAAATTGATCAATTTTTAAAACAAGGTTATTAAAGTAAATCAAACAAAAAAGATGAAAACTAAATCAAAAAGTTTACCATTTTAAAGTTTTAACGGTTAAAGTGATCAAATTAATTGAAATTTTTAATCATTGATCAAAATGAATATCTTAAGATAATCAATATTTTAAGTTTAAGTATATTTTTGATAACGGGTTCAGATCCTCTGTTATTATTATTTTGTTTCAACCCTGTTCCGTGCTCAATATAACGTCATTTTTTGTAGTTTAAATGAAGTGGTATTATGCACATAATAAAACCCTGTTTCGACTTGATTTAGTTTAATAATGCATAACTGCTTAACACCCTATCCAGCTTATGTGCAGCTAACCAACTTTAGAAGAATGAGCAAATACCATGATTTCCTCTGCATTTGATCTGTCAATTGCTCTGTTGGTTTTAGAATGAGAAAATAATCTTTTCCACTATCATTTTAGTGCAATGAATCTGCTTCTTAACCTACAAGTTTGGTCCTATAATTCTCTATCCTGTGGATGGAGCTCTTACCGCTTAGAGCTACTGCTCGAATGGATGATGTTCCGTTCAAGATGCAAGGCAAAATCCTAACAGGAATCCTTGTTAAAGATAACAGCTTTTGTATGAAAGTTCTTCAGACTTTATTGGTAGTGTTTCCATAGAGGTACTAATTGTTCTGTATGCAGTTGCCAGGCCTCTGCCTTCATTTTCTACATTGTTTCCTTCATAGAAATCAAATGCAGTAGTATAATTATGGTCCCTATATCCCTGCTGCAAGGCCAAACTTTGAATATTTTCCAGAACGTCGTAAATTTCCTTCATCTGCCAAGAAGACGTGTCCCCTGCTCCAAATTTGTATACTCTTCTGTCAACCTCTACTGTACTGTATCCAGGGACCTTCTTTAGAGAAGTGCTTTTCATAACTGATCTGACCTCTGTAGATGCACCCCACTTTCCTTCTTCTGCATAGATATTAGATAACAAGGTGTAATATCCAGTATCATCTGTGATCATATTTGAAAGGTCAATTCGGATTCTTTCAATAATGTCGATCCTCTGGTGAATTCGGCATCCATTGAGAAAAGCACCCCAAATAGTAGCATCTGCGGGAAATGGCATGGTGTTAATGATTCTGTAGGCTTCCTCAAGATCACCTGATCGACTCAAAAGGTCAACCACACAAGCAAAATGTTCCCACTTGGGCTCAACACTGAACTCTCTCATCGAGTCGAAGTAAGACTTCCCTTCCTCCACATAACCTGAATGACTACAAGCTGACAATATGTTTGTGAAGGTGACACTATTTGGTTTTATTCCCAGATTTACCATTTCAGCGAAACATGCAATTGCCGAATCAACATCACCATTCATTCCATACCCAGAAATCATGGCACTCCAGGAAACCACACTCCTTTCTGACATGCTATGAAAAACTCTTTGTGCTGCACGAAGATCGCCACATTTACAGTACATGTCAATTAGAGCTGTACCAACAAAAGGATCTATCACAATACCGTCGACAATCAGTTTATGGTGTATCCATTTTCCCTTTCGAAGGTTTCCTATTTGGGAACAAGCTTGAACTGCACATAAGAAAGTCACTTCATCGATTCCAATATGATTCAAGCACATTTCATCAAAGAGTTTGATTGCCTCTAATGAATTACCATTGTGAGAAAATCCACAAATCATAGAATTCCAAGCTATGATGCACTTATGTTTGATGTCGTCAAATATCGAATATGCTTTATCCAGGCAACCACATTTAGAATACATATCAATTAAAGCATTCAAAACAAACTCATTCGAAAAGCCCCTTTTAATGGCGTGACCATGTATTTGATTCCCAAGCACTAATGCACCAATGTCTCCACAAGCTGAGATAGAGGTTGAAAGGCTAAATGAGTCAGCCAATATTCTCTTTTTATGCATTTGCACAAATAATAATAACGCCTCATTCAAGAGCCCCTGATGATTATAGACTGACATAAGCATATTCCATGACACTAGATTTCTCTCTGTGTTTGCAAGAAGAACCTTCTCACAATATCCCAGATTACCACACTCAGAATATAATTCTACCAATGCTGGTCCAAAATAATCATCTTCAACGTCCATGTTTCTCCTCAATGCATAGCAGTGAACAGACTTCCCTTCTCCAAGACATCCTAATCCACTACAAGATCCTAGAACACATATGATGTTGAATGCATTTGGCTCCACTTTAGAGTCTAGCATCTTAAAGAAAACTTCCAATGCGTTTCTAAATCGACCGCTTCGATTATAGGAGGATATCATGGCTGTACAAGAAGTCACATTGAAGGTATCTACATTCATAAATATCCTCTCAGCACTGTACAAATCATCACATTTACTATACATTACGATAAGAGAGTTATCCAAAGCGCCACAAGTTTCGATTCTCCTTTGCAGAATATAACCATGAACAGAGCTGGCTAGTCTTGAGGAACGTAGTTCACCACAAGCCTCAACAACACTCAGCATTGTCACGGAATCCAACTCAAAACCTTCGTATCCCAGCAACCGAAACATCTCCATCCCTAGACTTACCTCTCCATTATCAACATAACATGAAATCATGGTGCTCCATGAAACCAAATCCCTAGTCGGCATATAATCAAACACCTTCCTGGCATCATTCCGACAACCCAATTCGCCATATGTAACAAGAAGCGAGGTCTCAATAACATCATCCCCTTCGTAACCGGACTTGATTATCCTCCCATGGACCTTGGCACCAAAACCAAGATCACCAAGACCAGCACAAGCTCTCAAAACTGAGGGAAATATAAACCTACTAAGCTGAGTCCCACTCAAAAGCATCTCCTTGTAAAAGGAAAGGGCTTCGCCATAGAAATGGGACCAAACATGGCACTTAATGAGCACTCCCCACATGAAAGGATCAGGGTTTTTAAATGTTTCAAAGACGAGTCTCGCGGATTGAAGTGAACCCATTTGAGCATAGGACTCGATGAGCTTAGTGGTGGCTTGTGGGTCGTAGCGGAAGCCGCTGTATAAGAGGTGTGCATGTAATTGGATGAGAGTTCTTAAGGTTTTGCAGCAGCTAAACAAGGGCATGTAAAGTGTCATCGAACTTTAATCTTTTGCTCCGCAAGCAAATAAAGACTGCTCCTTTGATCTTAAAAAGACATAAAGACCGGTGCTTTGATCAGAAAAAGACATAAAGACTCGTTCTTGTACAAAATTGGAGTAGCTACCTCAACTGGTTCTAACGACTTTAGGACAAGAAACATAGAGACTCGTCAGGACTTCGCTAAATTACTGAAAGTTACTTGATAAAAGTCCCAAACTGCCATGTTTTGCAGTCAAATGAAACAGAACTTCAAGCTTTCAGGGAAGCTTTCAAGGAAGTGGAGGCTGTCCACTCCTCGAAATTGGGTTTGTGCCGTAATTTCGTGTCATATGCTTTATCTAGGCAACCGACAACAGCGTCAATTTTAGTAACTAAAATCGTTAGGAGGTTGTTTTCAAATAATTCTCAGAAAAAAAACTAAAAAGTAAATATTAAATAATAAAATACTAATTAATTTAAATTAATTGATTCATCAAGTAATTAAATAATTTAGATATTATTATTATTGTTTATTAAAAACTTTATTCACTATCTAAAAGAAAATACGTAAACCTAATCAATAAGTTGTTATGTGAAAAAAAGCAATGAAGGAATAACTTTCTTTTTTCATCTTTTAGAAATTATTATTTACATAAACTATTGTCTTAACTTTCATATTCTATTAATTTATACCTTAAAATAAGGTAATATTCAAACTTAAAATTAATATTATTTATATGTAAACAGAATACAAACTGATAAAATATAACAAAAAATCTTATAATAACTAAATCATATTATGTAAAAAAAAGTAATTATTTTTAAAATAAAAAGTCATTGTATAATTAACCCTTTTTTGTTAATAATGCAATAATTTACTATTTGAAGAAAAACTTCCTGTCAATGGAGCAAGCTGAATAGAAAGAAAGGACTAGAACATTTGCTACTTTAACTGACCTGAAAGCTTCATGGAACTCTCCATAGGGAGACTCACTGTCCCAAAAGATCAACAACAAACTCATTGTCAATCCAGCTAAAATGCAAACTAGTCTAAAAAGATCCAATAGTACATAACCTTAGCCTTTGCCTGAAAAAAATTGTTTCTAATAGACTTATACATAATACTATGTATGCCAAACCAACCAGCAAGTTCATAGAATGCCTTTGCAGTTTGCATCTATTATACTAACTTTCTTCTTGAGGGATAAGCTCAAAACTATCTTTGTATTATTGAGAATCATTCAGAATTAATACAAAAAGATCTAACAACATTGATCACTCTCACAACCAATCACATCATTCTTCAACCAAATGAAGAAAACGGAATTTGCAAAACTACTCATTTGTGTGTCAGACACAAATCGCAAACAAATACTAAAGAAAAATTAGATACAATTTGTACACAATTCAGAATTATAAATTTAGCATTTCAACCTCCTCTCACCAATGACCAAGATTAAAGAAACCAATGCTATGGACTTGTTTTCTATCACTTTGCACAACAGTGAGTTGTGCTGTGTGCATCATCGCTTATGGCCGGTGATAAACATATTTTGTTCTGGGGTCCACAATAAGACCCTTTCCACCATTCACCTCCAAATCATGCCTGCATTACTCATTTCAATATAACATTAGAATCATGAACTTCCACTTCTTTTGAATCATGGACAATTTTGAAATTTCCATGGTTAGCAAAGATGACAAGTTACAATTTAGATCTTTTGATCATGACTTCTAATCAGTATGAACAATGGTGAACTACAAAGAAGTTGACTACTCAACTGGAAAACGAAGTCAGGGATGGTTAATTGTTCACGAGGCACATATCTGAAGAGCTGCAGAAGCCGATCAACATATACCACTTTCTTCCATGTCTGCAATTAATTCTAGAAATTACCGAACTTAAGAAATATACAAGAATCACTGGAAATACTGAACAAACATAAGGGTACCACGCTGTCGACAAGAAACTGCATAGCCAAAATTGTAGCCTTCAGGTGAAAAGATGGGTGAAGAACATATATTGCCTACATGCAGTAAGTGGAATGTTAAGAAAACATAAAGCAAAATAATTTAACCATTTGGATATAAAGTTCGTTATTATCTTGACAAAGAACTGCATACATGTAGATTTCGCTGGTGTTTACGACCTAAAATCTGTTGTAACCTTCTTATCCATCCCAAATCTGGCTGACTGTTTGTCACACAAACATATACAGAAAGAGTAAGGAGAGACAAACTTCAAGCATAAGCCTCACAAAAGTCACAGCCTGTTTGAAAATTTTTTAAAATACAAGAAAAACAGATATAAACTTTTCCATAAAATTGATTAAAACACTCCACTTGAATTGCATTTTCACAACCATAAACAGCATGTAATTCATGAGATAAATAACCTTTCAAGTTCCGGACACCTGTACCTTTTCCAAGCCATATTTGTAAAGTACATTAAAATGCAATAAAAACAGTGAAAAAAGAGAGCAATTCTAAGGTTCAGAAGTTAGTCAAACATTATAAAGAAGATAATTATATTCCAGTCAGGTCAAGTTTGTCAAGCGTTATAAAGAAAATAATTATATTCCAGTCAGGTTAACAACATCAGTCTCCATTTTCCTCTTATGAGTTATGAACAGTAACCTTCCATCCATATCTGCCTTGTGAGAAATGCATGTCATGCAATTTTTAAAGGAAATATATGCAAAGAAAGCTCAAAGAGAACATCAAAACACTTCCTTGTTTCCTTGAACAATGGATAAGCATCATTTCTAATCATGCATTTGATAACATTAACCACAAAAGACGAAGAAACCACAATTTAGAACATCTGCAAAAAATATGCATAACAAAGCAAGTATTGACAGAGGAATGAACTTACAGCTGTAAAGATGCAGCAGAGTGGAAATATACAATTGTGTAAGGCTTCTGTATCAAGGGCTCAAATTCCTAAAATTTCATGATCAAGAAAGCAGTCTTAGTAGTTAGTATGAAATCTCAACAAGGATAAGGAAATTGATTAAAGTAATCTGAGCAATTTCTCAGACTGAGGGACAACGGATAGTTTATGGAAAATGTAACCACCACTGTTCCATTTGACACTACTTGTGGACTGTGAAGCATGTTGTAACCTCATTACCTTCACTATATAAAGCACAAATCGCTCTAGATCAAGACATCGCAGCAAAAAGTGTGCTCCCACAATAACCATTACAGGACGACCTTCACTATCAACTCCACCTCTGTAACTGAAAGAGAATAAAATAGGGATCCATCTATTACATGCTACCCAAATCACCAATATGAGGACCCATAACTATATACTGCTTTTACTACACATGGAATTGCTTTTCACCAAGCAGTTACAAAGAAATTTTTTTTCCATCAATGTCCATATAGCTTCTGACATGGCTGAGAAATACAAGAGATATCTGTGACCACAAGAAACTTGAGTACCAAACTTCAACAAAAAGTATTAAATTATGCAAACAGAACAAAACTTTCTGTTTTCTAAATTTATACATTATACAAAAGAATTAGCATAATTGTGCTCTAAATTGGACATACAAAGATGATCATGATGATTAGCAAATGCTTACACAATTTTCATCTCTGCAATTTCAGAAAGATTAAGAGAATTAGCTTTAGCAAGGTATCTGGAATGAAGAGAGTATTCTTCAGCAGCTGACAAGGGAGGGCCACCAAGATCACCAAATCCAAGCATTTTAGCACAATTCCATCTACTCTGAGCTTGAGCAGTTTTTTCCCATTGTTCCTGGCGTCTCTGATCTGGATCCTTAATTAAGGACATGAAGGCAGGATCCAAGTATGAGTCCAAATATGATGAGTTCCTGTAAGCATAAAACTCATGCACTTAGGTTGCGTAGCAAACTACATCAATACAGAAGTAAACTTCAAAGCCATCTCAAACCATAATGCACATCTCTAGAAGTCAATTCAAGTGACATAATCTTGCCTTAATACGTACATGAACATTTATTTACTTCGTATTGAGTACAGATATACATACATATGTAGACTAGCCACAATCCAACTATGCATAATTGTGTACGATAAATCTAGATAGAATCTTTGGTCAGAAGAATAAGGAAAGACAATAACTTTGTTGCAGCTAAGTCCACTGACCTGCGAACCAAGCCAACATCACTGACGGGCAGGTCATCTTGAGCTTGGGGTGGTCTTGGGATGAGTTTCTTGGGTAAAGGCTTTATTCTAATTTTACGTTCATCAATTATAGTCTCCCCATTCTCATCCCCCACATCAGCAGGTAGCTTTGAGATGGCCACTTCTTCCTCATGTTTATCACGAGGAAAGTAAAGTGGAAGCAATCTGTACCACAAAAAGGAAACCAAGTAATGATCTCAGGCTATAGAGCCCTGATAAGAAGTTATAAAAGAAAAAGGAAATGCTTCGTGCCAAATCGAGGTACCATATCTCTGATCACAAAATGAAACACTATGCTTAAAGTGTAAAAGGCCATGGGAGGAATGCAATAGACAAGTACCTCTTATATATCTCAGTATCTGTTGATGTTACGGTACAAAAAACAACAGCTCTTATTTTATCTTTCTGCTTCTCAAGAAAACGACGTATAGTTCCTGAACAAAAGTAAATAGAAAATCAAATATGAATGTCATAACCATACTTAGTCTTCTACTAGTGGTCATTGTTGTAAAATATACAAATATATCAACGTGTTGTTCAGTTGCGTACAATACAGAAGGTCAGGGCACCAACATACTTTACTGTAAGTGTTAATTCCCTTTCATATTTTAGAATATATATTGCTCAATAAATCAGGAATTAAGTAACTGCAATGAGCAAGGGAAACTTCTCACTTATAGCCACATGTGCAGCTGGTTCTCGTGGATAGTTTTTAGTCTCTGTATATATGCAACCCATGGCAATACTGCATTAAAGTGTGTCGTGCAGAAGTGAGCTTCATGTTCCATAGAGAGAGAAGAACAATAAATGAACAAAAGTCAAATAGCAAAGGTAAGCATGTGCAGCCAAACAACCTCTGAAGTCCATTTTCAATAAGAAGCTCAAGGCAAGAACGGTAGCAATGACTCAATGCATTCTCAGCAGCAGTATGGTACTTCACAGCATACTTAGGCCCAACTGTGTGGATGATTCTCCTAAAAGGACGAAAATAAGAAGTGTTTCAAAATCTATGTTGTGAACCCATGGACTATTTCCATTTCTAGTACAAGTAAAGCAACTCAATAACCGAAGAACTATAGCATTGGTACATGAACATTGCACTTGAATGATGTAATAAGCAGTCAAACAATCTCATATCATTATATATCACCAAATATAAAACCTAATATTGTTTCCAAAAACTTAAGTAATTTGATGAAAAGAGACGATTAGTGTTTGAGTATAAAATGAAAACACAAGAGGATGATATTATCTGTATTATATGCCTGAATTAATCAGTTCCCTACGAAACTTAGACACCTGGCAGGAAGGTCATATGCATTAGTAACTTTTGCCATCCCTGTTCGACATCCACCCTGTCAGATACAAGTATCAAGTCAGACCCCCTTGTCATTACTCCCTTCATTAAAGCACATTAGCAGAACTATAGTGAGTTCGACAACAAAAGAACATGAAAACTAGAGTCTTTAAATATATATCAATGATATCAATGTCAAACAAAGTTTTTCTTTTGAAAAGTTGATGTCAAACAAAGTTGCTGAAGCTGTAAGAACAAATAGCATACCAGCATTGCACATTCTTCTGCAAGACCAGGTCCAGCTGCCGCATGCAGACCAGGACTGCTGTGTGCTTCATCAAGATTCTGTAATCAACTTAAATGTATATCAAAGACTATCGCAATCACTTTTCGCTTATTCTTAACTTGATCAAAAGGACTTAAAGAGTCAGCCATTCCCTAAGATGAAGCAGGTCGTGTAGTTTCATTGATTTTAAGATATTTAGCACTCACCTCATTTGTAGAGTTCACAACAGCATCGACTTCAATATTCCATGGGTTTCCCCTCCATAAATATATCTTGGAGTTGATTTCATGATCCACCGGAAACCTTGACACCATTCCGTGGCTACTACTTTCTCCATCAGTAGGAGACGTTAAAGGATCAGGGAAATACGAATTTGTAAATGAAGTGTCTTCTATCTCACAATCGAACGAAGATCTATTTTCTGCGTCACTCCATCGCGGAACTTGATCCAAAGTCACAACATAGTCGCCATTATCAGTAGGTGGCCCACCTCGGGTTGTGGTGGCCGTAGCCCCACTACGAAACATGCCCTTAAACTTCTGATCAGAGGCTTAGCTACCCTGTTATGGGGTTTCTTAAATCAACACTAGTAATAAACTAACCAGCAAGCTTGAATTTTGTATATTCACAGAAATTCCCCGAAATAGAACATCAAATTATGTCAAATACACAGATTAGACTCCAATTCCCATGAAAACTCACGAAATTCCCCGACAAAAGTATTGCCCAGATTACCCTAGAAATCAAATTTATACAAGTTTTAACTCACCTCCATCTCCCCATCACAAACAATAATTTGAAGTACAATGAAGCATCGAAACAACTAGCATTAAATACCCATATCCATTTTCAGCTAAATCTCCGTGAATTTGGAACAGAATCGAATTTACCTAAACAAGAACCTTTACAATAACAACAGAAATTGGAATTCTTATCCAAGCTTTCCGAAGAATCCAAAACCCTAATTTTACACAACCAAGATTTGAGAATGGAATCAAATTCGGAGAAAATAGAAGCTTACCGGCGATAATTAACTGATTGGGTGTGAAGAAAATGAGATCTTTTTTCCCTCTTCTAAAAATTCAGTTATGATTTTTTTAAGTGAAACATTTGATAATTATTTGGGAGAGTATACATAGCGTCTTTCGCTGGCTTGATGAGCTTGCGATTTGCAGAGCTGATTTGACCAGATACGATTTAGGTTTAAGATATCCGGAAAAGATTGTCTTTTTCTGTTTGCCCTTTTCTGCCTATTTGACCTTAAATGTAAAAACAACCCCTTTAGTTTTCTTTTTTCTCCATTTTGAACCCTCTATTATTGTACTAAATTTGATAAAGGTAAACATGGCTCCGGTTCAACCCGATCCAAAATCAACGGTCTAAATTGGGTTTGAAAAGTTCAATTCAACCGATCGACTCAAACGATGTTGTTTTAGACGGTTCGCTCAAACTTACGTAAAATTACATGAAGTAAGTCTATCCAAACTTCAAATTGGCTTAATTGGATCGTCTATTATTGTACTAGATTTGATCAAAGGCAGACATGATTCCGGTCCAACTCGTCTTTACCCGACTTAAGATCAAAGTGAATCTACCCAAACTTTAAATAGGTTTGAGGTCGGGATTGAACCTAACCTAGATTGCATATTTCTAAGGTCGAGGTGGTGACTACCGACCATAATAATATCATTCGACTTGTCCAAATTTTAAGTGGACCTTAGAGTAATTCGGCCCGACCCATTTTTCAAACTACTAAAAGGGTTATTGATTGAGGTTCCTTATAAAATTAATAAATGTGAATTTTTTTTTGTTTAGATGAGGTAAAAATAAAAGAGAATAGATCAAGAAATAAGCAATGCTTTAAAAACAAACCGAAAATTAAATTGGTAAAATAAAAAATTTAAAGTTTAAAAAAGTTAATCGGCATTAGAATATCATAAAATCTGCTAAAATTTAAAATATGATTGAAAGAGATTGTTCTTATGTATAAAAGAATTTAAAGTTTAATTAAAAAAGATTATTAAATAAACTTCATTAATTTATTTTAATTTCTAATAAATTATTAATTTATAAAAATTGACCGATTAATTAATAAACTAATCAGTTTTCAATTACAAAAGTTATTAAAATAAATCGAACTAACAAATTAAAAAATTAGAATATTTAAAAAATTTATAATTGAACCCTATGAACTTAGTAATCTTTTCAATCATTGAAAAACAGGGATGTGTCTTTATTTACCTTTTTTTTTTCTCCCTTTGATTGACAGGTAACATCTGGATCTAATTGTCATGTACTTAATGGTCAAATTTGTTTATGCATAATGACAAATAAAATACTGTATATTGCAATAATTTGTGTAAGTTCATATTAAATTAATTACTAAAAGTTTCAAATGAAAATCCAAATTCATCATACAACTTGAAAAGACTAAAAAGCCCATATCATTCAATTGTGAGTTAAATAGGCATACTATAGTTGGCATATTATACATGTACATATGTTCATATTTATAAAACTGTAATTTTTTATAAAAATAAATTGAATAAATTCTCATAAATTATAATTAAATTCTGTTTATTTTTAATTTATAATTTAGTTAAAATTTTGGAAAACAAATTAATGAAAAGTAGGGATATTCTTTTTAGTCATTAATATGTCAAGACACATAATTTACAAGTTATTACACGTATCATGGCGATTTATTTAATATCTAATAATTTATTTAATACATATTTAAAAATTATTAATTCTTATTTACAAAATTATAAAAATGAGATTATTTGAAGTAAATAAAATGATATTCACGGATATTAGTTATATTAAATAATTTTAATTATTAATTCGTAAAGCAATTTATTTGAAACACATATTTTATAAGTTATTGTATTTATCAAATTTTTATTTAATATGCTTAAAGAATAATGATTTTGATAAAAAAAATAGAGTATTTATATCAAATTATTTGCACTAAAATATAGTCATTTTATGTTACTCAAGAGAATACAATTGACCAATGGAAGTAAATATATTAGTATCCAATTGTACTAATGAAACAAGAAGAATTGGAGCTTTCCATTTATTATTATTATTATTATTGAATCTTAAGTTGGAAGTTTAATTAGAGATGACAATTAGGCTCTGGCCAAGTCTTATTTTGTCTTGCCTCGTATGAGCCTAAAGTTAATAGATTAAGTGCCTATTCGGGTGAATTTTTTAGAGGTTAATAAGCATTTTTCTCCATTAAAAAACCATTACTACGAAAAATAAGTGTTTGACTGCAAAATAAAAAATCACTTTTTTAATAGATATGACTTTTTTGGCAGTCAAAATATAACTTTTTAAGAAGTTCAAATTTGAAGTTTCTTAAAAAAACGCTTTTCAAGTAGATTTTTCAGATCAATTAATGAATTTATTTTTTAGTCTCTTTTGTCCTTATGTTTTATACATAATTCCCACAATATCTATAAACTCATCTTCATGTTTATTTTGAGAGTTATATAATATTATTTGACTTTTTTTATATTTTAATATTTTTTATATTAGTTTTATTTATGTTATAGTCCATATAAAAACATTTGGTTAGATATCTTTTCATTTATATTTCATATAGTTTAAAATTATACAAGAACTAATATACCGTGCTTTGCATATTGTTTACTATACTTTAAATAATATTTACACGCAAAAATAATTTTTATTATAAAATAAAACATAGTTAAAATTAAAAGTACTTTTTATTTTTATGTTGCTAAACAGTCTACTATGTGAAGCTCTTTTTTAAATGCTATTTTTTAATTTACAGTCAAACAATCAACTGGCTTATTAGAAAAGCTCTTCTCAAAAAAGCTCTATTGACAAAAGTTCTACTAGTATAAGCCTATCTAAACAGACACTAAGTTGGGTTGATCGGACCTCGAATCGAGCTACTGATCTGGCTACCCAAGCTCTACCTAACTTGAGGCTTTACAAACATTGTTTTGTATTTTTAATTTAAAAAACAGTTCTGGACGGATTACCATAAGTCCGAGCCTCAACAAACCATGTCCAACCCTGACCCAATCCATTTTCATTCCTAAGATCAATGCAACTAAGCAAGTCTTAAAAAAGCCACTCTTTTATTACTTCAAATCATAACATTCATGAAGGGAGTTTGAGTAGTTTATCATAACTATGAATATTACAAGTCCAAAATGAAATGTGAGATTATGTAGAAAAAAAAGGAAAAAATTAAAAAGATTCAATTAATTTTTATATTATCAAGACCAAGAGCAAGTCGCTTTTATTATATTAATAAAATGAAATTCATGAAATTATTATATCCAAATTGCATAAAATCTTTAAATTTATTTATACTTTTAATCTAGTTTATTTTAATAATTTTTATTATTAAAAATGGTTTATTTTATTTATTAATTAATTTTTTTATTACAAGGGAGATGGAAAAACAAAACTAGCGCATATGGCAGGGATACGACACTCCTTGCGCATCTTGGTGAATAAGCTCCTGTATGACCTCCGATGGCTCCTGTAGCAGGTACGGGCTCGGACTTAATAAACTTGCAAAAGCCGCCAATCTGTCGGTACATTGGTTTCTCTCGTGAAGGGCATGTTGTAGTTGGACCTCCCAGTCACGTTGTAGTAGGCCACGGATACCTGCAACCAAAGAAGTGTCATCAGTTAGTATTCCGTGGGAAGCAAAGAGAATGTTAATGATCTCTAAAGAATCTATTTCGACAACGATGAGTGTATATCTCAGGTCCCAAGCCAATGTGAGGCTGAAGAAAACGCCCCAGAATTCTGCAGATAAAGGCGATCCCCTCCCAAGATGTTGCTAAAACCCACCACACCACTTTCCATGGCTATCTCTAATTAATCCGCCAGCTGTGGTCGTAGAAGGCTCTTGTTTGAATGCCCCATCCGAATTTAATTTCACCCAACCATCCAACGGTTTAGTCCAGCCCACTAAACTCCCCACAGTCAATCCCTGGGACGGGAAAACACACTTTTCCATAATTCTTGCCCGATCAATCCATTCCATGTAGTCTATTACGGTCCTTATACCATCATCAAGCCAGACAAATCCCCTCTTGAACAAGCTGCTGTTACACCATTTCTATAATACCCAACAGGCT
>JANTPM010000001.1:1900797-1910939 GCA_025434745.1 Erythroxylum divaricatum
CTTTGACCCTTCAAGTGATAAAATTTGTCTCCAATGTCTTCATGAAAGATGTAGATATTAAAGTCCTCTTTGAAATCGTCCTAAGATGATCTCAATCCGATATCTCTATAGAGAGTTATACCAATTGAAAAACAGCTTTTGTGTACTGTTCATTTTGTATCTTCTAGTCTAAATTTGACTCTCTAGACGATATAACTTGCCTTCAAGGTCTTCATGAAAGTTATAGACCTATAAATCCTCTTTCAAACCTTCTGACAATGATCTTGTTCCGATACCTATAGCGAAAATTATGTTAGTGGCCCCAAAAGAAAAAGGTTCAATATGATTGAAGACAGAACCAAATTGAATGATTTTGGTGTTAATGGAGACATAAGACACAGGGGAATATGTTTTTGGAAGAAAGTTTTGTAAAATGACTTCAATGTTGGGGTCAAAAGAACATGTAAAGTTGACCCAAAATGATGTGTTATGGGAAAAATCTGAAAGTAAGTAAGGGGTTATGATTTGTTATTACAGTGTTTTATTAAGTCATAAACTTAAGTATAAATTATACTTAAGTGAGTTTTAATAAAGAGAAGTAGATAAGTGGATAAGAAATAGACAGATGTCCTGCCTAAAGTTAAGATTTTTATTACCTTAAAAGACTAGTTGCTATCCTTGCCTTTATCCTTCTTGAAACTTCTTTCTTTAGAGTTCCTCTAACATAGAGTTTTTCATCAAACTTTCACCGAAGTTAAACCTTGTTTTTCTCTATTTGTCATCACTTCCACTCTGATATTTCTTTATGCTATTCCAAGGAAAATCGAACCTTCCTGTCAATTTTCTAGATGAGATACGTGAGTTACATGAAAGTTAGGGCTTTGTGATAGCTGAAGATTTTGGAGCTTCAAACAAGTAAGCTTGTTATGATAATGTAGTTTTGCATGAAATGAAACATGCATCGTTAGTTCACTACTAAATGGTTAAGAACAGTGATATTCAAATTTGCAGAAAAATGAGTGAAGAGATTTGGTGCGCCATACATGGTGATTTTCTTTGGATTGATGACTGAAATGTTATAGAATAGTGTTAAACCAATTTTGGAGTTGAAAGATCAATGAAAATATGTAATGATGTGAAAGAGCAATTAAAGTGATAGTTAGAGGAATAAATGAAGAAAACACAAAAGTTAGAAATGCAGAAGAATTGAAAATAAAGAAGTGCAAATAAGGTGATGAAATGCGTGAGTGTTATGGTTTTTGGATGATCATGAAAAATGATAGATTTTTGATTGGTTGTGATTTAAAGAATTGATGAGTGATTAAGTTATGAAATGAGAATGAGCATAAGATGAGAAGTTTGTTATAGTACCCGGGTTTGTTATTGAGCATGCATTGTATATAATCCATTTATACATTTGTGCATAAATAAATGATTATACATGTGCAATTATTAATGAGTGTGCAATATGTGTCTTGCATAAATGAGTTGTACAGGTCAAGTGTTCGCATTCAAGTGTTTCTAGAATTTAGAAGCAAATGCTAATCTAGAGCGTACTGTGAGTAGACCTAAATGATCTCACTTCATTGTTTGTTATTTGACTACTGAATGATCATATAGATGTAATTGATAAATGTGTTTTGAATGAGCATTTGCATGCAAGTGAAGTGCAATTGTCAACTAAATGTTGAATGTCGAACTACGGTTCGATGATATGTGAATATGATTGAATGGGATTATGCAAATGTGAGTTATTCATTCCATCTCATGAATGCATGAAATATAATGGCAGTTGTGACCGGAGTAGCCACCGAAAGTGAAAAATAGCTTAAAACTCAAAAAATAAAAATGAGCCCCGAGCTCAAAAGTGATTAAGAGCCTAAGGCTCACTATGTATAATGAGCCCTGTATCCCCAAGCAGATAAGGGATAGTTAGTAATGAGCTTGATATCCAATAGATATGGGACAGTTTAGGCACTCAATCACAATACAGTAACAAATGAAAAATGAGTCTTATGTGCATTGCATATGCATAATATGAATGATTAAGTATATTGAATGTGAAATGTGAGATTGAATGTGAGATGTGAAATAATGTGATTTATGTGTTATGTGACTGGATGAGCCATCGATGATGGTTACTTATTGAGTTTGCAAAATTCACCCAAAATTTGTAATTATTTTTTAAAATCAGAAGAATATCCCGTTACGTCAACGGGAGTATGCCTACATCATACAGGTGAAAGATAGAGGTCGAGATCAGTTTGCGTTTGCAATGTATTTCTTTATTTTGTATTGAATTGCATATTCCGTAACTTTTTGTATAAATTTGTATTTCGAAACGACTAACTTGTTTTGTATTTGTGAAAATAGCCCAAATGGCTATTGAAAATATTGTTGACTGTATTGTGTTGATTGTTGATGTTTCAAAAAGAAAATTGTATATCGATTTCTGACTGATTGAGTATTTTAGCACGCCACCTTCGCGAGGCACGAACTTGGACATCATCTATCGATGTCAAATTCGAGTCTTACAGGAGTGGGGTGGTACATTACTAAGTACTCCAATTTTGCATTAAAGGTTTAGAATTTCCCCATATTATTGTGTTTAATGTTTCATGAACAAACTTCAATATGGTTCTAAGCTTTAATATTCCTATCTGATGGATATTAATAAGTCTATGTAGTATTTCTAACAGTCAATATCCAAGACTTTCTTTTATATTGTCATAAATATCAATCTTATCAGGAATCTGAAACAAGTTTTTTTGTTCAATTCATACTCTTCCTTTATTATTTCTCTCCAATAGAATGGTATCAGAACCACTTCAAGTGGAATTATGATGAACAGAATATTTTCTTTCTAATATCTAAAACTTATCAAGGAGAACTATGAAAATTGGTGCATTAGAATGAAAGTTGCTTTAGGATCACGAGATGAGTGCGGGAGATTATAAAGAAGAAGTATGACCAACAGGAAAATATAAAAGTAATAATAACTACACAAAAAGATACTTTGCAAAAGGTTAAAAAAAAAAGACTAGCAAGCAATTATTCTTATTCATATGTTTTAGGATAAGATTATGTTTGAAAATATTTATTTTGCAACATATGCAAAGAATGCATTAGAAATCCCTGAAAATTCCTTTAAAAAAGAAAAAGACAAAGTAGTTAAATTGTATCACCAAACCTTGAGATGTGAATACGAAAACCTTCGGATGAAGAACTCCAAATTTGTTATTGAAATTTTTAGTAGGATTTTGGCAATTGAAAATCAGTTAAAAGAGATATAAAGATATGCTAGAAGATGTTCACGTGATTGACAAATTTCTTTGTGCTTTAATTTGAAATTTTAATTATATTATGACTGGCATCAAAGAGTCAAAAAATTTGGAGTCAAATGATAATAATTCAACTTTTGAGTTCTTTGTAAGCCTACGAAGAGACATTGAGGAAAAGAGAATCAACTATTACTTGAACATTGCATGCAAAATTGAATTTTAATAAAAAAAAGGTAGGGTTGTTTGCTCAGATTCGGCCTGAGGCTTGATCTAAACTGAGGTTGCAAACCCGAGTCAAACTCATTTGGGCTAGAGGTAACCCAGCCTGAGCCTAACTCCTATTGAGCTTGGCCTAAATTTTTTAAAAATTTTAAAATGCAAAAATGACATCATTTTTAGCAAAATAACATCATTTTGCTTATAAAGACGGGGTCTCGGGTCGAATTGATTTTAGGTAGGCTAAGCCCCAGGTCGACTTGAGATCTTGCCCGTAATCTTTGAAAAAAAGAAGATACACATAAGCAATTTGTTAAAAGACACAATAGAAGTCAAGGGAGAATAAGAGGTGGAGGTCGAGATTGGACTTAAGGAAGAGGTAGAGGAGACATAATTTTGTCTAATGATGAAGAATTAAAATTTTAGAAGTTTAGAGGACGTGATGGAGGTGGTTGATTTCAAGGAGATTATGGTAAAGAATCTAATATACATGATATAATTGTCAAGGATTTAATCATTTTAAAGATGAAAAGGCAATTTTTGTTAAGACTAAATAAGACGAAGAGTCCACTTTGTTGTTGAATTACAATGGATATAAAGAAAGGAATCATGAATTTTGGTATCTCAAATCAGGAGCCAATAATCATATCATTGACAATAAAGATTTGTTTTATAATCTTGGTAAGCTACTAAAAAGTTCCAATGATGGGCTAATTAAATTTATTTCTCATGTTTATTATATTTCAACATTGAACACAAATATTTTGAGTATTGGCCAATTTTTTTAGAAAAGTTATAACTTATAAATAAGTAAAAGTAGGCTAATGAGAGAAGAGCATGATTGCAAAAGGGCCAATGTCAAAAAATAATATGTTTAAACTAATAATTAACAAGTCCCAAGTATTTAAAGACTTCAAATGATTAATCATGTCTATGATATCTTGGGAGGTCATTTAAATTATGGTTGATTGGAGTTGTTATCCAAGAAAATATTAGTGTATGACATACCTTTCATAAGTCATATCAATTAAATTTGTGAAGGTTATATGTATGATAACCAACATAAGAAAACTTTTTCAAAGGACTCTCTCATTTGAATTGATGTATATTGATATATATGGCACCAGGTTCTTATGGAAAAAATATGAATTTTTTATTATTTATTGATGATTATACTCATAAACTTGGAGTTATTTCTTAAAAGGAAATCTAAACCATTTGAAGTATCCAAGAAATTCAAAGCTTAAGTAAAAAATGAAAGCGATTATTCAAATGAACTTATAAGAACTGATAAAGAAGTAAAGTTCATATTAGATAAGTTTATTCAATTTTGTGATTGTCTTCCATTCAATATTCATTGATTGTTCCAAAGTCACGCCAAAAAATTAGTGTTGTATAATGAAAAATAGAACTTTTTTTGTTCATATTATGCTAAAAAGCAAAAGGGTGTCAAAGCAATTTTAAGTTGAGGTAGTGACATTTGTAATTTATTTAAATAATTGAAGTCCCCATAAAGAAATTGACGCGAACAACTCTTTAAGAAGCTTAGAATGGAAAGAAACCAAATATTTCTCATTTGAAAGTATTTTATACTATTGATAATATTTATAATCTTAATAAGAAAAAAAGCAAATCAGATATAAAATCAATAAACTTTTATTTATTAGTTATGCAAAAAAACTTGAATGATTATAAATTATCTAATCCTCGTAATGGAAAAGCTATCATTAGCAATGATGTAAAGTTTAATGAAAAAGGTTCTTTAAATGTTACTTAAGATGAAAATTATAATCTTCTTCTTTTTTATTTCCTTTTTTGATTGCAAATCAGTCTCAAAATCAAGTTGTTACTACTACACCATAGACTCCTCTTCATATAGCTCAAACAAGCTAAGAAAAATTTTCTCCTGAAAGCTTCTCCAAAAGGTCATCTCGTTTCTAAAATTTGGATGAGATTATATAGTAATAGAAGAAATCACCGCTTTATTTTGTTTATTTGCAGATATAAAATCATTATCTTTCGAGGAAGATATCTAAGATAAAGATAGAGGTAGGCCATAAACAAAAAGATGAAAGCTATTGAAAAGAATGATACTTAGCAATTGATAACTCTTCCAGAAGAAAAAAAACAACCTATACTAGTAAAGTGGATTGAAAAAATGAAGAAAATGTTAAAGGAGAAGTGAGGAAGAACAAATCTCAATGTATTGCAAAGGTGTTCACTCAAAAGGCTGAAATTGATTATGATAAAGAATTTGTTTCAGTAGCCCATTTAAAAACTATTCAACTGATAATTTTATTGGCAACTTAACAAAGATGGAAGATTTTTCATATAGATATAAAATCAACCTTCTTAGATAGAATTGTCGCAGAGGATTATGTGAAGCAACAAGTAAGTTATGTTGTTAAAGGATAAGAAGATAAGGTGTTAAAGTTGAAAAAAGCTTTACACAAGATTAAACGAGTTCTAAAGGCCTAGTACATCTATATTAATAAGTATTTCTAGAAATAATTTTTCAAAGTACCCTTATAAACATACTGTATATGTTAGGAGGATAAGAATGGAAAAGTTATATATGATTATTTATATGATGATGATTTGATTTTCATAAGCAGCAATTTAATGATGTTTGAAGAGTTTAAGAAGATGATAATGAATTTGAGATGATTAGTTTAGGCCTTATATCTTTTTATCTTATAATTAAGATGAAGTAAAGTGAAGTTAGGATTTTCTTTCTCAAATGACATATGCATAAGCAATCTTGAAACAATTCAGAATAGATAAAATGTAACACACCACTCTTATAGGGCACATTTTC
Source organism: Erythroxylum divaricatum (assembly GCA_025434745.1). NCBI lineage: Eukaryota > Viridiplantae > Streptophyta > Magnoliopsida > Malpighiales > Erythroxylaceae > Erythroxylum > Erythroxylum divaricatum. The sequence goes on from JANTPM010000001.1 coordinate 1,907,092, forward strand.
GAACATAACAACTTAACATACCATCCCCATAGAGTATATTCTCGAACATAACGACAATATTCGAGAATATACTCTACAGGGATGGTATGTTAAGACTATCGAAATAATACATTACAAACTTTTCATGCATAAGAAATATCTTAAGCAACTAATATTTCATTTGGGCACATTTCAATACAAACATATTCAATCAGAAAGTCATTACATTTAAAAATTCATGTGTACATAATACAACGGTTGTGTAAAGCAATGCTTAATACAAATTAATTGAAGATATATGCAGATGCTAACTGATCCTGACCCCTAACTCATGCTCATTTGTTGTGGTTGAACTCTAATTGGCCTAATTGGATAATTCCTTTGAACTTGAAAAGCCACATTGCAATTTTGGTGAGCTTTGCGAACTCAGTTGAGTAACCATTCTCGATAGTTCAATCTTGTCATATAACCAACAATTCACGTTATCATAAAACTCACATCAACTTGATTATCATCAAGTAATATCACGAAAAACTTTGTTCACAAATGTCACATTTCAGACACAAATCCATACAAATGTAACACACAATTCAAAATAGATATAAATCATTCAATTAATTAATATCATATGTGAATGCAATGTTTATGAGACTCAAATTCATTTATCACGTTGTTGTGACCGTGTGTCCTTTTCATTGTCCCGTATATATTGTATATACCATGCTCTTTTATATTTTCCCTTATCTATTTAGGATACAGGGCTCATTGCACACATTGAGCCTTAGGATCTTTCCATAAATGTTCGAGCTTTAAGCTCTTTTTTAATGGCAACATTAGTCACAACTACCTTTATATTTCATGCATTGGAATGAAATGCATTCCACAAATTCAATCATTATACTTATTTAGTCACATTCACATTCTTTCTCATTTACATTTGTCATCGAACTTTTAGTCTGGCATCCAATATTTAAGTTAAGAAACAAGCAGTCAATCACATTCACATTCAAGTAGTACTTCCAATGTTTTATTCATACATCAAACTCCTCGAACATTTCCTGTCCGAAATTTAGTACACATACATCACATATCAATTCAATTCAGTATCAATCAGAACAAATCAAGGTAAGATCATCGTAGGTTACTCATAGTACGCTCCTGTATATGTTATTGCCTGGATGGTCAGGCAATGTATGGCGTACATCTTAAGTGTCTAAATACATATACATTGTACACATTACTAACTTGATCAATCAAATACATATTCAACTATGCACATTTATATGTTTCACGTGCAATGCATGCTCAATGACTATCCAGGGTATGTTTCCTTAATCACAATTCATAATCGTTCAAACATTATCACTCAAATGTGTCTTGTTAACACCTAGGTTAATACCTTAAATACAATTAATCATGCTGAATTCATTAACCATTCTAGCTTTTTCCTCAAAACAGACTTTCTGGTCTACTTTGCATGATCATTATGACAAGGAAAATGCTGTATTTTTGTAACACTTTCTTCTAGACAATTGTTCCCTTTGCCTTAAGTTTCTAATGACACTAAGATCATACAATTTGGATCATTATTCTATGTGTTATGCTCAAAATATTACAGACTGAGTACATTTGAAATTTTGGCTAGGGCATGATCATACATTCATGTTGTACAACTCATATCTCTCAATTCCAATATCTAAAAAGTACAAACTTTATACCAATTGAAAGCTAAGAGAATAAGTTACAACTTTTGTGAAGATAACTTTGTCTAATTCAGCCTACATCAATAAAGTTTATTCGATAAAAACTTAACATGATTTCTATCTCAGGTAGTGCTACAGCTTAAACCAAAACTCAATTTCAAGCTAAATTTCAAGACCATTAAGGACAAAATTGCAATTCAATTTCTTCTTAAAAATTGTATCCAATTGTCTCTAGTTCAATTTAAATCAATAATCATCTCATTTGAAAATTTACATATCAAAATATAGCCAAAATACCTAAGCATGATCAGTGAAATCATTCCAGTTAACAATATTTTAACATACTCACCGTTCTCATTCTAAATTTATCACTCAGTCTTTTTCGAATGGATTTAGATGTTCATACATTTTGGTGGAGATGAAGAGCAATGTGTTATGAGTCTATTGCTTCAGGTATCATGTCATTTGGATGTCAAAAGAAGAAGTTATAACAAAAAGAACAAAGGTTGTTTAGAGAAAATACTACAGCTTACATGTTCCAGCAATTCTTCTTCACCAATATCACAGGCATTTCATTCCAATTCAAGCATCATTCTTATATCATTTAACATGTCATAAAACTCAAATTATCACTAACTTGTTAGGCTTTCAATTAAGCTCAAACTTCAAATTAAGTCAAGTCTTCATACAAGCAAAATTCATCACCAACTTAAGTTGAAAACAAGTTGATTTTGGGTAGCAAGATAAAGGTAGCTTTCAGCTAGTTTTCTTGGCTGTTTTGTGAGAGGTTAACGTGTGAATTTCATGTACCAATTTAGCTAGGGCAAAGACTAGAATACAGAGAAAAGTTTGAAGCAATTTTGGTGGAGAGAGATGAGGGAAACAGTAGAAATGTTGTTGTTGGAATTTGCTTCATCAATATGCTAGGTGTCACCATTAAAGCACAATACTTGTCTTAAGGCATATATTACATCTGCCTAATCAAGATGCTGCCATTAATCCACTCAAAATGCTGCCATTAGTCACCAATTAATCAATCTATATGTCTCATTATAATTAATCCAAATGTCACACAATAATTGGTCCATTTTTTATTTAATTACTAGTTCATTTGTTACATATTTAACTGTGTCAAATGTCACTCAATTTAAGGCTTAATTATTCAAATTTTTCGTGTATCAATTTATCCTACCATTTAACATTTGTCCTAGTCCAAATGTATACTTTATTTCGTCAATCTCCCAACTAATCACAATTAATTCCAATTCACTAATTAAAATCTAATCATACCAAAATTTAATACATACCAAATTACAATTCACATCATTTTTCACACCCGGGGACATGTCAATTAAGTGGCATTTGTCTAATTTACAATTCATGTGAGTATACTCATTTCATGCCTTTAAATATAATTATAATTATCATGTCACAATTGTACTAATTTTGTTCTACACGCTGACACTCATATAACTTATTAGTCTAACTCTTTAAATATCTCAATCATTTGAGAGATGAGATGTTACATAAAAGTTACATCAATACATTTTGGAATTAAGTTTTATAAATTTGACAATATTAAAAAGATAAAGCCAGCTCTCGTTAGAAGATTGGTTGGAAGGCTACTTTCTAAGGATAGATATTTTGTATGGTTACATGGAAGCTCCAACGTTGACTCACATAAAGATGGCCACAAAGATTCTTCTATATGTTAACGACATGTTTGTTTTCATTATTTTTCTTGTTTTTGTTTTAAAATTTCGTAAAAAAATATTTGTTTGAATTGTTATTTTATGTTTTTAATTTTGGTTTCTTTGAATTTTCAATAATTATAAAAACTATAAAAGTGGTTTTGTTTTTTCTATTTTTTCCATAATTTAATTTATTATCAGCTAAATATATGTTTTTTAATTATTTAATATATTAATTTTTAATAAAATTATGAATAATTTAATTTCATATTAAATATTTAATTAATTAAAATTAATTATTAAGAATAATTATGAACAATTTAATTTATTATCAACTAAATATATGTTTTTTAATTATTTAATATATTAATTTTTAATAAAATTATGAATAATTTAATTTCATATTATAGATTTAATTAATTAAAATTAATTATTAAGAAGAATTATGAACAATTTAATCTTACTTTATAATTTT
>JANTPM010000001.1:1912368-1926866 GCA_025434745.1 Erythroxylum divaricatum
AAGTTGATTTTTTGTTACTATAAAATCACAGGTTCAAATCATAAAAATAATTTCTTTATAGTAACAAAAATCAACTTTACTAATTGCTCCAAAGCTTACCCTCATACATATATAAATTATATATGCATGAGGGTAAGCTTTGGAGCAATACATGTATGAGGGTAAGATTTAGAACAATCGATAAAGTTAATTTTTTGTTATTATAAAACCATATATTCAAGTTATAGAAATAATTTCTTTGTAAAAATACAAAGGGAACACTGTAGTTTTAAATTTGAGTGGCATGAACTCTCCACACTTGTTGTAAAAGATTATTAATTATATATTTTTAAAATTTTATAATAGGTTTAGCCGGTTAAAGCGTAAAAATTATGCATCGTTCAAATTTTTGGTTTGATTTTTAACTTTTTGGTTCAATTTACTTTAATAATTCTTATCTTTAAAATATGATCAATTTATTAATTAATAGGTTAATTTTTGTAAATAATAAGTTTTTGTAAATCAAATTAAATCAACTAATATTCATTTAACAATATCTTTTTTAATTAGATTTCAAAACATTTGATAAATAAGGATAATCCATTTCAATTATATTTTAAATTCTTCAAATTTATTTAATTTTTAACTAATTTTATGATAGTTTAATAACCATAAAATTTTTAATACTTTGAAATTCTTATTTACTTTGATTAGATTTTTAAAAGATTAATTATATCAAAGACACATACAAAAGATATATATTACACTTTAAGAATAAAAATAGATTTGATATTTTAAGATTTTTATTAAAAATATTTCGTTAAAATACATATAACCTATTTTGGTTACCATGTCTTTATCCTCTTCAATTATTTATTTTTTACGGGTCTAGAATACATCAAATTTTCTGTTTTAATTATTTTGTTCTAATTTTATTATATTAAATTTTATTTATATATTTATATATAATATGAGCATGTTTAAGATTTAATAGAATATGATAAAATTACTAAATGGATCTCAGTATTAAATAGATAAATACTATACTAACAGGGTAATAATATCACTTAAGGCTCTCCCTTTCAGGAGGTCTTGAGTTCAAGTTATTATAACGGAGGAGAAATAGACATTATTCTTATTGATGATCTTCTAGCCTCCTGGATACAGCTCCTTGATCGGATCAATTATGGACGTCTCGCTTTCAGAGGTAGTCTGAGAGTTAGAGCTACTAAGGAACCTGATGCTGAGTAAGGGAAGGTCAGCGATCAATCATCATCTTCACACTCAAGTATGTGAAGACTCCTTGTGCGCAGACGTGTACAGGCGACGTAAGAACCTGAAGGATCTTGGAGTTTCCAGATTTATCCCCTCTAGGACTCTTAGGGTAGGGTCTTAGGGGATTAGGATTAGTCCTACTAAATTGGGATAGTTAATGTAATAAAAAAAAAGAATATGCGATCATTTTCCAACTGTTGTGACTCTTTTCCTAATTAATCATGATTAAGTCTATAGATTTGATCATCCGCTCCGGCATAGCCTCTGGTCAAGGTCTGACAAAATATATCGCACAAAATCAAGGACAAGCTACTATTCCTTTGGAGCTCTTTGTGACAGATTTTATCTTTGCACAAAATCCAGGATATCCTCGGCAGCAAACCTTAGAGAACCATCATCGACTCTCTGTCTCCGCCAACCTTTAGATCTCCACCGCTTTTGGCCGGAAACCCACTATGAAAGTTTTGATTTATTTCTCGATCATTTGTGTTTTGACCACCACCTCTGTCTCCAAGGTCTCAATCTCCGTAAACCCCACTATTGTCAATAAAACAGGCGATGCGGTCACCATTTCATGGGCCAACGTTGAGTCACCGTCGGAACTAGACTGGCTCGGCATCTACTCGCCGCCAGACTCAGCTAACGATCACTTCATTGGCTATAATTTTCTATCTTCATCACCAAATTGGCGATCTGGGTCGGGCTCCATTTCACTACCCCTCGTGAACCTACGATCCAACTACTCTTTCCGGATCTTCCGATGGACGGAGGACGAGATCAACCCCAAAAAACAGGACCATGATCGGAATCCTCTTCCTCAAACGAAACATTTGTTGGCAGAGTCCGAGATTGTTGGATTCGGGTCTGCAAACGGGCCGGAGCAGATCCACTTGGCGTTTACGGACTCGGAGGATGAGATGAGGGTGATGTTTATCGCGGAGGGTCGGGAGGAGAGGAAAGTCAGGTGGGGTGAGACAGATGGAGTGTGGAGTCACGAAACGGTGGCGCGTGTGGCGAGGTATGAGAGAGAGGACATGTGTGATGAGCCTGCAAATTCGAGTATTGGGTGGAGAGACCCTGGATGGATTCACGATGGAGTGATGAACAACTTGGGAAATGGTGTTAAATACTTCTATCAGGTAACTACTCTATGTGCATTGGAATCCATGTCATGTGATTATCTCTTAGAATTTATCTTCTTTTCTGCTGCAAACTCGGTTTGCTTTAGCTTTTTAGGGCGATTTGTTAACAGGTTGGAAGTGACTCTAAAGGTTGGAGCAAATCTCAAAGCTTTGTGTCACGAGATAGGGATTCAGATGAAACAATAGCTTTCTTGTTCGGAGACATGGGTACTGCAACACCATACACTACTTTTCTGCGTACTCAAGATGAGAGCATATCAACCATGAAATGGATTCTTCGAGACATAAACGCTCTTGGTGATAAGCCTGCTTTTGTTTCACACATTGGAGATATAAGTTACGCTCGAGGCTACTCATGGTTGTGGGACCATTTTTTCACTCAGATCGAACCTGTTTCTTCCAAGGTGCCATACCATGTTTGTATAGGCAATCATGAGTATGATTGGCCTTTGCAGCCATGGAGGCCCGACTGGTCCTATCCTGTTTATGGGAAAGATGGGGGTGGTGAATGCGGTGTTCCTTACAGCCTCAAATTTAACATGCCTGGAAACTCTTCAGAATCAACCGGGACAAATGCTCCTGCCACCAAAAATCTTTACTACTCATTCGACGCTGGGGCTGTGCATTTCTTATACATATCAACAGAGACCAATTTCCTTTCTAGAGGTCACCAATATGAATTCATTAAGCATGATCTGGAATCAGTTAATCGAAGCAAGACCCCTTTTGTGATAGTTCAAGGGCACAGACCAATGTATACTACAAGCAATGAGAATAGGGATGCACCAATGAGGGAGAGAATGCTCGAACACTTGGAACCTCTTTTTGTCAAATACAATGTTACGCTTGCATTATGGGGTCATGTTCATAGGTATGAAAGGTTCTGTCCAGTTAATAACTTCACCTGTGGACACACCTGGAAAGGGTTTCCAGTCCATGTTGTGATTGGGATGGCAGGACAGGATTGGCAGCCAATATGGCAACCTAGACTGAACCACGTAGATTTGCCAATCTTTCCACAACCCAAGTATTCTATGTACCGTGGAGGTGAATTTGGTTACACAAGATTGGTAGCCTCAAAGGAGAAGCTAACACTTTCGTATGTGGGGAATCATGATGGAGAGGTGCATGATATGGTGGAAATTTTGGCATCAGGAGAAGTTCTCAGTGGTGATGAAGATGTTGTTAGTGATGATGATGGTGATGGTGAAACTAGTACCAAGATGAGTTTCTGGTGGTACGTCGAAGGAGCAAGTCTCTTGGTGCTTGGAGCTTTTATTGGCTATGTTCTTGGGTATTTTTCACATACAAGAAAGAAAAATGGTTCGAGAGGCAGCTGGATTCCTGTGAAGAATCAAGAAACATGAAACACTGTGATGAAACTGTGCTGTTTGCCTGAAATGCATTATATGCTCGCTGAGATTCTTATCCTGTTCGCAACAGGGCACTAGGATCTAAACGTCTTAAATGATATTGTAAATAAGTGTCTAAGAGGAACTATGGCAAAGTATTGAATGTAGATATTTATTCTTTGGTAAGTGAGTACTCTCTGATCATCTAATGCACCTATGATCTTAATAAGTTCTCTTAAGGAACTCTTTTCTTTTGCACCACCTGCATTTGAAGTTGACTGTTTTATTTACATGTAATCGTTGATCCAATGGTTGGATTCAAATTCTCCAGGTTCAGAAGACCGCTGTCTAAAAGCAACCCACAACAGGATTGATAAGTTGTTGTCATTATTGTTTCATTGCTTGAATCTCAAGTAACTTTGAATTTACATGGTTTTTTGAGATACATCTCCATAGAGAATTATATGCAAAAGAATAAAAGAAATATAAGATCCTGTCAAGAAAAATTTTCCTATACAAACTGAGTAATTCCCAGATGACTGCTAAACGTATACAGCGAGGGTTGTCATTTGCTTGAGCTGAAGAAAGATTAGGCAAAGCCAAATTCAGCAAGTCATCAAGTGTGTCACTTTGAAAGCAGATGGCGTGCACGTTGATTGGCTCCTTTCACTCGGGAGTTCAGCTCATCCACATCATCACTAAGATGATCAAGGGCTTTGTTTTGCCTGAAATTGGCAGAGAAGCATATAGGAGATCAGAACAAGTGAGAGGAATCAACTCCACTGCAGAATAATTTTAGTATAGGATTTCGCAGGGTGTGGAAACTTGGAAGAGAACTTCGAACTCACCTCTCAAGTTCACCTCCCATGTCCACAGCCATGTTCTTCAGATCACCCAAGATGTTACTTAGATCTGAAAGTGCGTCATCTTGCTTTGCCTTCTCAAACTGTGATAGATAAATTGTGAAAATCAGCAATTCAGCATACTAGAAATGTACACTAGCGACGTGGAGTCAAATGAGACAATCACGAACCTCAACTTTCTGCATAGCACTTGCTTCAGGAGGAGGTGTCACAGGAGCTGATTTTGCTCCAGGTTTACCCAATAACTTTTCTTTCTGCTTTTTTTTATTTTCAGCAGCTTTGGATGTACTATCTGTAGATCATAGCAAATAGGAGCAAATCATTGGCAGGGACAATCCAGGTTAATGATATTGAATCTTGAATGGCAGAGGAAAAACCTGCTGTTATTAAAGGCCCCGTAATATCACGAGTCTTCTTTGGCTTCCAAGGCATAGAGAACATGCCTCCCAGATTATTTAAAAGCTTCTCACCCTGTAGTGTCAACATATAAATGGCCATTTTATCAGCAAAAGAGATCCATATGTAGCTGTTTTTACTATCCTTCAAAATTTCTACCATGAGAATTCCTATGGTTTAGAACTTCATATCTAGCAAAACAAATTACAAATGCCACAGATCAAGTCATATATTGATCTGCTATAAGGTTTGAATTTCTATTCTGATTCACACCTTGTATATTCATAAAGTAGAAGATTAACAACAGTAAAAGTGAGTTGTTTACCTTGGAAAGATCCTTATCCATATCAGCGGCCATTTGGTGCGTCCTAGTAATTTGCTCACCTTGAGCATGCAACATATCGAGAGTCTTGGAGGCATCCTCTCTAATATCCTCAGCAATTTTCAGGCAATTGTTCACACTCTTGGTTGTTTCCTCAGACTTGTACACTGCATAGTTCTCCAGCTCTTGGACACTTTGGTTCTCAAGCCCTCCTGAATCACGAAAATCATTCTTGTACCTATCTTTTGATTTTCCATCAGTAACTTTGTTTGGAACATTTAGAACAGGTTCAGAAGAAGTTCTTCTTCCTGTCAGATTTCCTTGCTCAGCCGCCTTGGATTCATTATTTGCTTGTGATTTCCTAAAACCAAACATGTTGGATCTGACCAAATATGGCAAACTTCAAATGGGGAATTGTTGGCTCCGCTAAACGCAAAAGAATGAAGAACAGTAAGATAGCTTTCTTCGAAAGTAACAACATATATATACATGTTTATGACTTATTTCTGACAAAAATGCTCACTTTATCCAAAAACAAGGATCAGTAATAGATAAACACAAGATTGCATATATATTCAAGAAAGGCATTCTCAGAGATCCCAGAAAGAACCTTTCTTGAAAGTCTCAACCAAACTATAAACTGAAACTAAAAAGAAACTAAAATCTTTGCAACCCAAAACGAGAAAACTGAACTAATGCAGTTACGTGATTAATAACATGGCATAGAACAATCAACGAAGCCCAGATGCAAAAAGGAAACTCTCACTTACAAGTCTCACGTACGAGGAAAGATTTTGTAGATAATGATCAGGAACGACAAGATGAGAGGAAAAATGAAAAAGGGCACCTGTGATCCTGATAAAAGAGTCGAAAAGATTTGTGCTTTTTGGACCCCAAGTAGAGGTTTGTTTAATAAACTTGATAATAATAGAATGCTTTGAAAAAATCAAACAAATGGGAGGCAGGAACCACCAGGAAAAAATGAGAAAGCTTCGAGCCGTTAGGATTGTTTTATCCTTTTGCACATTGAATCGACATTGTGTGTAGAGTCGTTAAGCGCCAGTTATGGTAGTTGGTTGATCGGTTTGTTATGTTCGGTTGAGGTCCAAGTCACAGCCCAACACGTTCCTTTTCTCATGGAAAGCAAGCCTAGCTGGCCTACTCTGTGCATGGACCTTCGTACTGTGAATTGGAAGTGAGCCGAACTCTCACAGCTCACCCATGCCAAGGTGACAAATTACAAAAGATTTTAGGCAAATTCTGCCGCTGACTTGACCAGCTAAGTTGGAAAATATCTAAAAATGGGAGGCTCATTGGTAAATGGACGAGTCTAAGAACAGAGAAGGAAAGCGAAAACGACGAAGTGATATTTTCCCCTCGTTTTGAACATGACTGAAGCATGGCAGATGAAGAACCGGTGAAGGACAAGATAAGAAGCGTACAGAACAACACTCTGCCTTTCACACATTGCCTCTTCTCTCTGTACTTCGCCATTATAGGATAAAGATGGAAACTTTACCATTCTCTGCTTCTCATTCCAAACAAATTTCGCGTCCCAGGTGCTTTTCAACCTTCACAGCTTTCAACTCTAAAGCCGGGCTCTCAAGGGTCTTTTTTGTCAGAACCACACATCTGAATTGTTCAAGAAGAAGGAATATATTGTCTGTCAAGAACATAGCCAGCGATCAAAGGCAACGGGAACAAGAACTGAATGGCTCTGCCAGTAATGGAGGTTGGGTTTCTGACTACAAAGTTCTTCAATTTCTACTCTTCTCATAGTCTTCATGTTGTTAAGGTTTCTTAACTGCGGTGTTCTGTTTTTATTGTAGCATCTCCTGTTCCAATATTTTCCGATTCAGAATCCATTGCGGCTAGCATCAAATACCATGCTGAATTCACGCCGTCCTTCGCTCCGGACAAGTTCGATCTTCCAAAAGCGTATGTCGCCACCGCAGATAGCGTTCGTGATTCGCTTATTATCAACTGGAATGCCACATATGAATACTACGAAAAGCTAAATGTAAAGCAAGCTTACTATCTATCCATGGAGTATCTACAGGTTTGTTGTATGTGTTGCTAATGCATGAGCTGAAATACCAGTTTGACTGTTAACTATCCTGTGACCTGAGGTACTCTTTTCTGTCAACCACAGGGTAGAGCATTGCTAAACGCTATTGGCAACTTGGAGCTCACAGGGGCTTATGCAGAGGCTTTGAGAAAGCTGGGACACAATTTAGAAGATGTATCTAAACAGGTCAGATTGCTCCACATATGCAAATTCTATTGTCATTATCTTGCATGATTCGGTACTATATTCCACAAATTCAGCAAGAACTAAGAAGAATTCGGCTTCAGGCATTGTATTGGATTGAATTTAGCACACATAAACATATTGAATAACTTAAAAAGCTGCTTAACAATGATAGGAGCAAGATGCTGCGCTTGGTAATGGAGGCTTAGGGAGGCTTGCTTCTTGTTTTCTGGACTCTCTTGCCACACTAAACTACCCTGCTTGGGGATATGGAATTAGGTACAGATATGGTTTGTTCAAGCAGCTCATAACCAAAAATGGTCAAGAAGAAGTGGCAGAAAGTTGGCTTGAGGTAGTTTTTACACTGTTTCATCTTGTTTAGACGAAGTAATGTTCTCTTTTACCTTTAGATATAATTTTGAAACTGAATTATCAAGTTTCTCTTGTAAGATGGGCAATCCCTGGGAAATTCCGAGAAATGACGTATCATATCCTGTGAAATTCTATGGGGAAGTTGTCACAAATCCAGATGGAAGTAAAAAATGGGTTGGAGGAGAAAACGTAACTGCTGTGGCCTATGATGTTCCTATTCCAGGATACAAAACCAAAACAACAATAAACCTTCGACTTTGGTCCACCAAAGTTGCGCCTGAAGCAATCGATTTACAGTCTTTCAATATAGGAGATCATGCTAAAGCTTATGCAGCTTTAAAGAACGCTGAGAAGGTTGCTAGAAATGAGAATTTGGTTCAGTTCTTAAGTTCCAATGACCGGAATTTGCGCTCTGCTCGACTAATTTGCTGTTATATTCTTTTGTAATCAGATTTGCTACATCTTATACCCTGGAGATGAATCAAAAGAAGGAAAGATTCTACGGCTGAAGCAACAGTATACACTGTGTTCTGCATCTCTGCAAGACATAATTGCTCGTTTTGAAAGGAGATCAGGAGAAACTGTAAATTGGGAAAACTTACCGGAAAAAGTGGCTGTGCAGATGAATGATACTCACCCAACGCTTTGCATCCCGGAGCTGATAAGAATACTAATGGATGTGAAGGGTTTGAGCTGGAAGGAAGCTTGGAATATTACTCAGAGGTATATGTGTGCAAGGACTAGTTCAGTTACTTACACTTAAAGATCGGATCTTTTCCAGGCGATAAGTTTTATTCAACATCTGGAGCATTAAGGAGAAGTTATTTTGATAGTTACATTTTAAAAGTTGGCTTCTAGTTTCAGAAGTTAAAGTTCCTTATGCTTACCGTTGTTATGTCAGAACTGTCGCATACACAAACCACACAGTGTTACCAGAGGCTTTGGAGAAATGGGGATTTGATCTCTTGCAGGAATTGCTTCCTCGACATGTTGAGATCATTGGGACGATTGATGAGGAGGTAAGATCAGAGAGAGTGTATTTTCAAGGATCACATTAAAGTTCATTGTATACAACTTTTTTGTAGGCATACATGACCATTCTCTAGAATGCTTTTTCTCTGGTCTAATTTCTTGAGTTTTACGTGTTCACCAGCTGATTCATACTATAATTGCTGAATATGGAACAGAAGATCACGACTTGTTGCAACAAAAGCTGAAGAAGTTGAGGATTCTGGACAATGTCAAGTTGCCTGAATCAGTTGTGGCGTTGCTCGTTAAACCAAAAAAAAGTTTGACTGTTGAGTCCGTAAAAAAAACCGAGGTTAAGGATGAAGAAGATACACTTACTGAAGAAGAAGAAGAAGAAGAAGAAGAAGAGGAAGAGGAAGTAGTAGAAGGAGAGTCCAACAACGATGATATAAAGAAGGAAAAAGATGAAATGATATTTGAGCCAGATCCAAAACTACCAAGATTGGTTCGCATGGCCAACTTATGTGTTGTTGGTGGATCTGCTGTGAATGGGGTTGCTCAAATTCACAGTGAAATAGTGAAAAAAGAAGTATTCAATGATTTCTATGAGGTAACAAATCAATATGCTATTCATTTTTATGATTCTTCTTGATTTCTCCATACATGGAAATACTGCTTTTTTGCAAAGACACTGCTGCATAATTTGATGACCTTCACTAAAGCTAAAATTCTTTTTCATGGAAATCCAAAACTTCATACTTTCTTTCAGTTGTGGCCCGAGAAGTTTCAGAATAAAACCAACGGGGTGACACCAAGAAGATGGATTCGTTTCTGCAACCCTGATCTGGGCAACATTATAAACAAGTGGATTGGAACAGAAGATTGGGTCTTAAACACTGAGAAACTGATGACACTTAGAAAGGTAAATGGTGTTTTTGCAGGTCAAAATCTCTCGGGTACACTGAGAAACTCTTATCAGTGTCTTTGGCGAGAATTCTTTTCCTGATATGTAGGGTTTATATAGATATCTTCAATTCCTGGCATTGTAAAAAGATTATAACAGAAAGTCTCTGGGTTTTTCTCAGTTTGCTGATAATGAGGATCTCCAATCTGAGTGGAGGCAATCGAAAAGAATAAACAAGATGAAAGTTGCCAGCTTTCTTGAAGAAAAAACTGGTTACATTGTCAGTCCTGATGCAATGTTTGATGTTCAGGTCATTTTCCTTCCTTCAACTGCTTATCTGCACGAAATGTTTATATCAAATTAGCCAATGAAACCTCTGTAGATTACATCTAATTGACAGATAAAGCGCATCCACGAATACAAACGGCAACTACTGAACATCATGGGAATTGTGTATCGCTATAAGAAAATGAAGGAGATGAGCCCTAAGGAACGAGAAAGGAGTTATGTTCCAAGAGTATGCATTTTTGGGGGCAAAGCATTTGCTACTTATGTCCAAGCCAAGAGGATTGTGAAATTCATCACAGACGTGGGGGCTACTGTTAATCGCGATCCAGAGATAGGCGATCTTCTGAAGGTATAAACTTTGGTTGAAAGTTGGTGAAAATGCTGACCAAACCACTGCAGTTGTTAGTTGTGACTTGACAATATAACAATGCCTCCTGCACTCTGCAATCATTCACAGGTTGTTTTTGTTCCTGATTATAATGTTAGTGTAGCAGAGGTACTAATTCCTGGAAGTGAGCTGTCCCAACATATCAGGTAATTGCGATACATTGTTACTTCCAAGAGAGTCTTGGTTGTTTCTGAACTTCCTGCCTCTTTCTCCTTGGACATGTTCTATAACAGTACAGCAGGAATGGAGGCAAGTGGAACCAGCAACATGAAGTTTGCTATGAGTGGTTGTCTCCTGATTGGAACGTTAGATGGGGCTAATGTAGAAATAAGACAAGAAGTGGGAGAAGAAAACTTCTTCCTTTTCGGAGCCCGAGCCGAAGAAATTGAAGGGCTAAGGAAAGAGAGGGCTGAGGGAAAGGTAGGCTTGTCAGGAATTAAAGTATCATCACTAGTTAAATCTCAACTTGAATTGGTTCTGCGATTGAAATTGTAGTTTGTGGCTGATCCACGGTTTGAAGAAGTGAAAGCATTCGTGAGAAGTGGTGTTTTTGGCCCTTATAACTATGAGGAACTCATGGGATCATTGGAAGGAAATGCAGGTTATGGCAGAGCAGATTACTTCCTTGTTGGCAAGGACTTCCCTGGCTACATTGAGTGCCAAGAAAAGGTTGATGAGGCATACCGAGACCAGAAAGTAAGCATATATTTTCTTAAAACTTGAGTAATTCTATATATTGAAGACTGAATTAGTTTGATTAATGCTTCTGAACACTGCAACAGAAATGGACAAGAATGTCAATCCTGAACACAGCTGGATCGTATAAGTTCAGCAGTGACAGAACAATCCATGAATATGCAAGAGACATATGGAGGATCGACCCTGTTCTACTACCTTGAATTGTCAACTTTTGTTCTTATGTGCTGTGTAGACATGGAGAGATTTGATTCAACAAATGAGCAAGAAACAACTTATTACAATGAGGTCAGTATTACAACAATCTATTTTAAGAAATTAAAATAAATTTAATTAATTAAAAAATAATTTTTTTTAAAGTTTTATTTAATATGTAAATATCATCAGTACATTAATAATCAAACAATTTTTATTTTATTTGATAAAAAAAGAAACTAAAAAAGAAAACAAAAATTAAAAATCACAATAAATTAATCAATCAAAATTTTAAATTAATAAATTAAAATAAATCAATTAATTTTAATTAAATAATAGTCTTTTTTAAATACATTTTAAATTCTTTAATAGTATAATTCACATACATGGTTCAAACAACCCTCTTACTTTTAACTCTTTTAATGCATTGTGATGTGGGTTGATGCGAATCAATTAAGGAATTTAGAAATTTTGGTTAAGTTTGGGACTAGAAATCTTACAATTAGGGTTCGTAAGAATTGGGGTTTTATTGCACATCAAATCCTCAATTTCAGTTACTCTGTTCTAACCCTGCTTTATTAAATCTCATCCATGTATTTACGTGGAGTCTACATAAATATATGAACAAGATTTAATAGAACATGGTAGTAACAGTATAGCCAGAACAAGAGATATGATCTCATTTTATTTTATTGAGGTCTAATTTAGGTTCTTTATGTCTATTACATTGTGTTTTTTTTAAACCTAAAATTAACTACAAGTCCACAATCATGAGCTATGCTATAGCGTTAGCTTATGCATTAAATAGTTATTTGTCTATAAATTAATTGTAATTGGAAACAAACTTATGCATTTATATAGTGAAAAATAATCATGTGGCAAAACCATCATTAGATATGTAATCATCATATATTTTTTCCTATATATAGATATGTAAGCTAGGTGCAATGTTTATGCTTTGTTGCAACTACCTAGGTGTTGACAAAGTAATTTACATTATGGTGATATAGATGATGAGTTTGAAGCAATTGGCAAGGTTAACTCATGATACGAAAACAATCTCTTTGTAAAATATAAAAAAAAAATGTACGTATAGTTGATGACTTTTCTTCGACTATCACAAAATGGGAAACTTTGTGCATTGAAATACCCTCTATAATTATCATTATTTGATGGATTTAAGTCGTCTAAGAAGAAATTTGTTCGAGTCTAGTTTAGCTTATTTATAATATAATATATCCTATTTTAATAAAAAAAAGTTTAATGCAATAAGTTACGAATTCTATTTTCATATATAAGTCAGTCATTTCAATCTTATGGTTTCTTTTCGATACCAAATTACTCCACTTATAAATTTCTAATACGTTCCCCTTCACGAGTAAATCTATCTATGCCCAAATTTATAGCTAATACTAAGCCATTCTATAAATTATTATTCATATGACTTAAATTCACGAATCTTTTTGGCAAACTTAACTCTAATGCCAATGATAGGTTTTTAGAGGACTAGAAAGAAATCAGATCAAGTCTAAGGTCATGTTTAGTTGGGAGATTATTAATGGAATAGAATGAAATGTAATATTATTCCATCATTTGAGAAGATGACTTATAATGGATGGAAGGGAATAATTTCACATTACATCTCATTTCATCATAAACAGTAAAAATAAGTTACTTTCGATTTGAGAGGTTTAAAATGGAATGTAAAATGATAAGCAACATTCCATTATATTATATATATTATGAATCATTTTTTCTAATAATATTTTACTATATTACATTATAAACTCTCTTATCCCTTCCAAATAATAATTTTCTAATATTACGTCTATCCATTTCATTATAAATCATTTCATTTTATTCTACTATATTACATTTTATTAAAAACTTTACGTCCAACTAAACATAACCCAAGTATAAATCCAACTAAACATAACCCAAGTAAACTAATAAATCTTCGATAAAAAAAATAGCCCGTTGGCACACCTTCAGTGACTAAAACAGCCCATTAATACGATCACTAGGCACTTCGGTGGGCACGATTGATAGGCACATTTAGTGAAAAAACAGCCCACTGGATACCTTTGGTAAAAAAAACAACTCGTTAATACACTTTTGGTGGCTCAAACAAACTGTTGACATGGTCGTTAGATACTTTCAGTGAAAAAAGTAGCCTGTTGATACGGTCGCTAGATACCTTCAGTGAAAAAACAACCCCTTAGCTATCTTCGGTAGAAAAAACTACCCGTTGATTAACAGATCATATTTTAACTCAAAATTTTAACACAATAAGTTATAAATTCTTATGTCTCTTACCGACATAGAATCCTCTATTTGTAAATTTTCAACAAAATATGCATACGTATATGATAATAATGTCATTAAGAGGAATTAATAATGTTTCATTATCAAGCGTGTCAATTCCACGAAAGCGAGGTGGAACCAAAACTGAAGCACATAGCTAATATGTACCATGAAACTTTATGTCATATGGTCCTCACAAATGTAAGGATTCACTGACCTTCTGTCTACGGACCGCGTCGTATTAAAGCACCAGAGGGTATCCCTAAAAGGCTAAAACCCATTAAAAATCATAGCCACTGTGGTCATTCAATTTTTAATGCCGGACTGTGCACGATGAGACAATGAAAACTCTTGTCGGTGGTGTTCTTAACATAAGTTTCCTGAACAGCAGACGTATGACTTTTGTTTTTTGTTTTTGTTTTTAACTCATGAAGTATTTTAGGAGGGTCTCAATTATAAGAAGGCACCTTTAAATCATCTATTCTCAAACTAATTCTTACTCGCACCGGGTCAGTTAATAAGGGGTAAAATGCTGGCCAAATAGATTTTTTTATTATCAAGACTCGAACTTGAGACCTTTAATTAAGAGATGAGAGTGTTGAACCACTCACACCAACTTATTTGGTTACTTTTGTTTCTTCCGGTGTAACGTGGAAATATTTAGCTTGCCGTGATGTAGTTTTCTAGGGTTTCAAAGTCACAGCTTATGTTTAATTAGAAGTAAAATTTTTAATTACATAGAATGAAATAAAATAACTTATAATAAAATAAAATATAAATTAATATAATATTAAAAAATTAT
>JANTPM010000001.1:1927040-1964004 GCA_025434745.1 Erythroxylum divaricatum
GTTGGAATAGTTACTATGATTTGACATGTTCACATGGAACGATTTGACAAAACTATTGTATATTCTCTTGCCTTTACTTTCCTTTGCACCCAATATATATATATATATATATATATTCTGAAAATAATTCAAAAATATATAGAGCCGTGAAATATACATAATATCATGAGATATTATATTATCATAAATGATTTAATATTTAAAAGATTTAATTGGTAATAGATTATTTTAAAATTGATCAAATTTTAAAAATTATTTTAAAATTGATCAAATTTTAAAAATTATTTTAAAAATTATTTTAATTAATCAAATAATTTAAAGTTTAATAAAAATAAATTATTAAATAAAAATTAATTGACTTATTTTGATCTATAAAAGTTGATTTATTTAAAAAATTAACTGATTAATTGATAAACTAATTAATTTTTAATAACAAAAGTTATTAAAGTAATTCAAACTGAAAAGTTGAACACTGAATGAAAAATGAGATGGCTCAAAATGGGCTGAATTTTTAATTATTAATAGTATATAGCGCATTTGACAGGAGATGAGCTTGATAACGACCGAATAAGATCTTAAATTATTAATGAAAATTGTATTGCATTTACAAATTTTATTGACTATTTTAAGTGTAATTATTTAATTATAAATACTCATAAATAAAAATATTAAATGTGACCCGGAACGAATCAACCAAAGGCAAATCAAATAAACTTTAAGTTGAATTCATATTCTATTCAAACCAATTTAAAATTTGATTAAAACAATATTGTTTTCACATTTAACTTAAACTATAAGGCTGGATAGTTCGATCAATCTGATCTATTATTGTTCTTAATTATAAATTATCAGTGCATGAGTGTAATTATAATAAATTAAAGTAATAGAACACTATGATGATAAGATTATGATCATAATGGTAGTTGGGATCAACCATTTAAAATTTTAGGTACAATAATTAAAAACTCTCATTGTAATCACTAAATTACATAAAGAGGCAATGGATCACACTTCACTTGGATGAACAATAGTGTTGCATAGGGAACTGTGCAGACCAATTGGATTACGTCGTACTTTAGATCATTATCTTCTTTTCAAAAAAAAAAAAAAGAACATTGTTATCTTGATCACTTAATTTATTGTCGAATCTTGTCACCTTCGGCAACCCTTACATAAAGAAGAAGCTTAAAAAATGTTTCAAGTACGTACGTTTTAAGTTGAATAAGAAAAGGAAAATCACGATGAGGGGTAGACCAATTGATCCAGATTCTTCACTTAAGACTCTCCCCTTAAAGAAAGTTTTGAGTTCGAATCACGTCAAAGGAGGAGAAATAGACATGTTCTTATTGATGATCCTCTAGCCCCTAGATAAAGCTCCTTGATCGGATCAATTACGGATGTCTCGCTTCCAGCGACATTGTGGGAGTTGGAGCTGCTAGGAAACCTGGGGTTGATGGAAACCTGATGACGAGCAAGAGGAGCTAGTGATCAATTATCAGTTGAACAATCTAGAGTATATGAAGATTCCTTGTGCGCAAAAGTGTACATGCTACGTAGGAATTTGAGGGATCTTGGGGTTTCAGATTTGCATCCTCTAAACTCTTGGGTGGGGTTGTAGGAGCTTATGATTAGTTTAACTAAGTCAGAATACTTAATGTAAAAATATTTATAAAAAAAACCACGTAGGAGCGAGGGATAAGGTGGCTGGTTTGGACGGTTGGACCTAGACTATTGGAACCAGCCTATAAAGATCGAAACTCTGCCACAGGTCGAGATGTTGTTTTCAAGACTTAAATGATTCGAGGGATAAGATTATGACAAGTTAACAAACAATCAAAGCGCGGAGGTCCATAGGGACAAGACTGAAATTGACCTGTCAAGCTTTTCAAGCATCGAACTCGAGCTTGATGATAATATTGGTTTAGGACTGCTTTTATCAAGCATACGAGGATCTTTCACTGTTCCCATTATTCATATAAAGTATGGTTTTAAATTATGATCTCGATAAAAAGAGTCTTGAGTTCTTCTTATATAATTAAGTCCAGTCAAGTTAACTCACTTAATGCACAAAGTTTTTCGATTTGTTAAACAACTAATGATAAACAATAAAATAAGCAGGAGTAGCTTGATTGGTTTCAAACTCTACACTCAAGACTCTCTTTTATAAGAAATCTTTAATTCGAGTCACCAAAAAAAGAGAAGAGAGGAGATTTTTTCCTAATAATGATCCTTTAGCTTTTTGGACATGTTCCTTGGTCAAGTCAATTATGGATATCTCGCTTTCAGTGACAATGTGAGAGTTGGAGCTACTGAAAAACTCGAGGCGATTGGAAACTTGAGACTAAATAGGGCTAGTGATCAATCAGCAGTTGACTAATCAATATGTGACGATTCCTTATGCGTAGAAATATACAAGTTACGTAGGAACCTGAGAAATTTTGAAATTCCAAATTTCTCTCTTCTAGAACTTTTGAGATGGGGTCTTAAGAGCTTAGAATTAGTCCAATAAAAAGGCTAAGATACCTAATATTATATATATAAATATAACGGATTTGTCATCCTTAAAATTAGCTGTATAAATTTGTCAAAAGGTCGGAATCAAAAACCTGATGGGATTGCTTAAAGATGAAGTTAACTGACTAGGAAAGAGATTGTACTCAGTCCCCACAATCTCTCCTCTTTTCTTATCTCTTTCTGATTCTCTCAAAAAAGTAAAAAACAGTTAGATGTAACTACCAACCTTAAGAAGAAAAGGTTAAATTTATTTTATCAAATATTATAAGGTAAAATAGATAATTTTTTTGAAAAAATCTTTAAATCATAACATTTTTAAAAATTTTCTTATAATCTTTGATCAGAAAATCCGATGATTAAAAAATTTAACTGATTTGGCCGATTCAAAGTTCAATCATAAAAACTTTGAATCGTCTAATTTTTTAATTTGATTTTCAACTTTTTGGTTTAATTTATTTTAATTACTTTTGTTATTAAAAATCGACAATTCATTCGTTAATCAGTCAATTTTCATTCACTAATAATTTTTTATAAACCAAATAAATCAATTAATTTTCAATTAAGATCTTTTTAATTAAATTTCAAAATTGCCGATTTGTAAGAACAATCTCTTTCAATCATATTTTAAATTCTTTAATTTTATTCAATCTTTAGCCGGTTTTATGACAGTCTAATACCAGTTGAACCTTTTAAACCTTAAACCTCATGTTTTATCAATTTAACTTCCGGTTCAGTTTTTAAAACATCTAGAAAAACTCATTCTCTTAAAATTTGATTAGAAAATCACAAAAAATACACGTAATGTTAACATCACAATTTTAACAATCAAGTATTACTTATATGACGATGCAATTAATTTTGAAACTTAAATTAAATTCTTTAAACATGATATAAACTAATAATTTATTATAACTATTTTAAATTATTAATTTAAGTTAAACTCAATTAGTTAGTGTCAGGTGTAAGAATTAAGTTATATTATCATATTAGTAATATTTAATATGCTCATTTGTTTGGTTATCTTATGAACATCAATGGTTATGTAGGGGGCTCAGTCGAAACTCAAATTCTCCTCACAGATGAAATGAAAAGGACAAAGGAAGAGATGTTAAAGCATTAGTTGGAATAATGCTTTGTTCTATTCTTGCATATCTCCAACTCAGAGCTTAATATTCTCAAACTCCAAACTTTTACTCCACATACCATTAAAGTTCATCAAACATTTATATCACATGAACATCTCTAATTTAACAAAATTGGAAACGACTCTTCTATCAATTAGGGGTAAGGTTGGGTACTTACAGATCTCTCTAAATATTGTAATTAGCGAGACTTTCACTTAATTATTATTGTTGAAAATGAACAATAAGGTGAAATTATCCATTAGCCATACAATAATAAATAGATGCATATACACTCATTAATTATTTGCTAATTACCATACTCATTTACTCGAAATAATTCAAAGTTAATATATTTTAAATATGTACTAAATTAGTTTTAAAATATATAATAATTGATAATTAATAACGATGATCAAATGAATTATTTAATTAAGTGAAAAATTAGACTTAACAAGGCACTTAAATGTTTAAAAATTCAATTATATTATTATATTATGAAAAAGATTATTCTTGATTTTATACTAATATTGTGAACATTTCCTCTATATTTTATATCAATATTATGAAAAAGTTTATTAATAATCATTAAAATAAAGATGACAGGCTAATTCTTTTTCATCTTGAATCCGATTTAAGACTTAATCATCCAAATTTAAAGTTGAATTTAATTTAAAACTCTATTACGTCAAAATTAATCCAAAGTTATAACTCTAAGTCACCAACCTTACACTAAAGACCTAAGTAAGTTTTCAGGGTATGCTTAATTCACGCGAAAGAATGATAATAAAAATTATAATGAATATAATAAAAAATAAAAATAAATAACTTACATTCTTCAATATATTGTGGGCAAAGTAGTCCGTTAGCACATCTTCGGTGGGCAAAATAACTTGTTGGCACGGCCGCTATATACTTTCGGATAAAACAACAGCTCATTGGACACTTTCAGTGAGAAAAACATTATGTTGGACATTTTTGGTAGAAAAAACAATCTGTTGGTACACTCCCACGGTAAGGAAAACAACTCGTTAACACGATCACTAATTTTGAGTATTTTCTCATATATAAAAACATTATTCATTCAATCTTAATATATTATCAAGTATAATTTTCCTTTCTTACCTATTTATTTTATGTGCTAACTAGCAAGCAACGCCTTACATTATAGTTATACTATCATCTATTCATCTAACTTTCTCTTTACGCTATCATCTTCTTCTCTTTCTAGTAGCCAATCAGAAGTGTAACAATGTATTGACGAGACAGCTTCTTCAAACCCTACGGTTCTCTCTCTTCTTTATTTTATAACCCGTTCTTGTTATTTTGTTCATATCCCGATTTATGAATATTTTTTTTTACTCTCGAGATATTTTAAAAAGGTTCCAATTATAAGAAAATATCTTTAAGTTATTTATATTTAAATTAATTTTTACTCAAATCAAGTAGATTCTTTACAAAATTAAAACTCTGACCTTAAATTTTAAACGATGACATATATAAGAACAGTTCAAACCGTGACCTCACGTAAAAGAAGACGGTTCACTTACCGATTCATACAAATACTCATGAAACAGTTCGAGTTAGGGAACAAGCTATCTTTTCCTTTTATATCCTCCTTTTCACTGTTATTATGCTCCCTTCTCTCTCTCTCGCTCTCACTTTCTCTCCATAACAGCTTTCAAACTCTATGGACGGCGCACATAATCCGAACTTCATCACCCACTCGAGCTGCCCACTTGGTCCTGACTCGGAGGCTAGCGTCAACTACTTCCTCTCCGGCAACAGAGAGAATAGAGCACCGAGAGAATTTGGATGGGACCTTCATGCTCCACACAGCACCGACCTGGAGACGATGGAAGAGGAAGATAATGATCGTCGTCCTGATCCTCTGGGCCTCTGCAGGACCGGTAGTGGTGCATGTGACACGTCGACTTCGTGTCAACAGTCTGTTTCTTCCAGCTCCAGCGAGGGTCCCCCTGAGAAGTCTGCTGGCTCCGGCGGGAGAATACCGAAGAAACCGTGAGTCTACTCACACGCATATCTCACACAATACATAGGTGGCATGAAATATTAAATGCTTTTTGTATTGTAAATCACTAGAATTCCAGGGGCAAACAATCGGTTATGGAATCGGATTTAGTTATGTACCCTATTTTTCTTCATTTCGGTGCTGGGTATCATGAAATAGCTATCCTTTTTGGTTTTCATTGCATTGCATGCTTGCTTTATGTTCTTAACAAATCGTATGATGTGCTTTTAATTTCCAAATTGAAACCAAATCGTAATAACTCGCAATCTTCTTCACTATTTAGAATTTGGGTTACATAAGAAAGTTAGGTAATGTTAAATCTATATGCTTCTTCCTCAAAATTTTGGAAAACGCTAAGTTAATACAACACCTTTGAGGCTGGTTGGATTATTGTGGTTAGGAACTCTACGTGCTTATAGGAATGTACCATCCAACACTAAACTGTTGGATTGAACTCGATTGGCTTGCAAATTCAGGTGTGACTTTGATAAGTGCTTCTTTTGATCTGAATCTTTCAGAATTTTATGTGGATTTGCGTAATTGTAGGTGGGATATTTTTGCAGGAGCAAGGTTAAAAAAAAGGAAAGGCTAAAGAGAATCTGTCAGCCTCGTTTTGCATTTATGACTAAAAGCGAAGTTGATCATCTCGAAGATGGCTACAGGTGGCGAAAATATGGGCAAAAGGCTGTTAAAAACAGTCCATTTCCAAGGTCTGCAACTACTGTTATCTTTACTATTCTGTCCAAAGATTACATTCATCTTTCCCTCTGGATTGGCTTGAACTTGGACTGATCTAATTTATATGCTTAGAGTTTCTACACTCTCATTCGTATGAACAATGTGATTAATATGTTGAGTGTTTGATTATTAGAAAAAAAAGTTCAACTGATTCTGTTAAGCCAAATGGTGTTAGTGGTCATGGGCCCATTTTGCCTTGATCTCAACATTATCCTGTCCACAGTTGGTGGTAGTATTTCATTAGGATGTTTTTGGGTATAGTATGGTGTTACTTGTACTAACTTCTTTTCAATTCCATTAAAACTAAGATATACGACGGTGAAAAGTTGACCTCATAAGTCATAACGCAAATGGTGCAGGGGCTACTATCGTTGTACAAATGGCAAGTGCACTGTGAAAAAACGGGTTGAACGGTCGTCCAAAGATCCTACTGTTGTGATTACTACATATGAAGGACAGCATTGTCATCATAGTATTGGTTTTCCGAGAGTTGGTGGTATCATTAATCATGAGGTTTCACCATCCAACCACTTGGCTTCCCAAATACCCGGAGAGCATAATCCTGGTAATGTCACACAGTGGCAACAGGCACGGCCGGTTGAAGCAGAACCTTGTACAGTGTCAGAGGCAATGCCCTGTCGTTCACCCGACGAAGGACTACTTGGGGACGTTGTACATCCTGGAATGCGTGGCAGATAAGATACAATACGGTACACATTGCTCAAAAACTCTTTCAGATTTTTACATACAAAACTGAGTTTTCTGATGATTTTATCTCCCAGTACATGACTACACCTCATTTTCGTACGGTATGTACCCACATACTGCCACACATCTAATCAAACTTATTTATGAACCTGCGTCTTTGCTTTAATAGTGACAGTGATTTGCCTGTACATGGAGTCCCGGTCCTCTCAATTACGGTGGGAAGCATTAAGTTTCGGACGTCCTCGTGTCTACGTAGTGTGTACTGTGAAAATATACAAGACCTTCGTGTACCCATGAAAATTGGCTTAAGTCGCGTTGAATTCGACGTTTCTTCATAGTCAGTCTTTCTTTCCACTTTTCTTAAAAACCCTAACGTACTGTCCTTTTCTCCATTTCAGTGGCCTTTTCTTCTTGAAGTTTACGCTGCTATCCGTATACCTGTCTGTGCTTACTTTTTAGGGCAATCTTGGCTTTTTCACATGCACAAGCTTCAATCTAATTGTAACGACGATGACGTGGGACGGTGGTTGATGAATTGTTGAAGCGGGTTTAGACTTTAGCGTAAAAACTAAAAAGATTAATAAGAAAGTTTCAAGTTCTAAATGGATATCTCAACTAGAATTTTAGCTTTTTAGTTCTTTCCGAATCTTGTCATGTCAATTATATAACAAACATTAATAAAAATTTTGCCCGAGTTTAAAAAATTTTAGTAGCAAAAATCCTTACTTTTAATAAAAAATTATTTCCGAATGACTAATATAAAAATAAAGATGTCATTTTTGACCTGGTTCATCCTAACTCAATTTTGACTCGGGTTAGTTCGGTTATGGGCGAGTAATAAGTCAAAAGTGATCGGTCCAATTAGGGTATGGACCGACTCATGAGTTGATCGTTAATTCAAAAGTGACTTCGCTTTAAATATTTTTTTTAAAAAAAATATAAGATAGGTCAGGTTGGCTCAGCCGGTTGACGAGCTAGTCACGGGTTGCCCTATTTCAGCCTATAGGGCCACGAGTCACCATAGCTTGAGGTCTAGTCAACCCAAGCTAGGGCCCAACCAGGCCTATTGATATTTTTACTTAAAAATTTGTATTATATAAATATGGAAAAATAGGTTAAAATTTACTATTTTAATTTATATAAAATTTGTTTTTACTCTTTCAATTGTTTTGAAGATATTTTTTATTTTTATTATTAATTAAGACTCCTATTAAGATTATCACTAGAAATTTATAATGGATAAATTTTACTTACAATCCTATTTTCGTCAATTAAGCATTAAATCAATATTGATATGTTTTTAATTTTCAAGGAGAGACTATGCTTTGTCTCATTCTTGTTAAGAATATTTACATATGAGTATCTCATATTAAAGAAAGAGATGAAAATTAACATATAAGTCTAGTGAACTACTTCACTTATTGCTTATTGATTTTATGATGAAACTTTATTTTATACTTGTGTATGGTCTAATTTTTCCCTTAGTGTGAACTTGTAGATCTGCTACAAATTTAACATAATATCATAGCCAATAATAATTTTGGCCGACTATTTACCTCGAAAGCAAGTGCCTCAAGAAGGGGCACATTTGATCTCAAATAGAAGTCCAGCTCCGATAAGGATTGTTTACATACCTTTTTCAGCCTATCTAAGTAAAGAAGGGGTCCGCATGTAGGTTATCTATTATTAATTAATTTTAGGATGAAACTGCACTTTAAATTTGCGTGTTATCTAACTTTCCTTCTTGCATGAATATACAATCCTATCGTAAATTTAACAATTCTTTCTATTCGATGTCTTAAATCTTCACGTTTCTTTAACACTGTAATCTTTGTCCCTGTCTTGTTGTAGAGCAGCTTTATGCCTTCTATTTTGCTTTTTTGTCCAAGTTCCATGCCATGCAGATTTTATACAAGTTGAACACTCAGTAGTACTAGCCGTTGCTGGTGACCTGACGGCAAAGACTCACACCTTCACTGACAATATCCTCGTTAAGTGTGATGCCTCTGGGAACTGTTAACACGTCGTGATGTCTGAAATGTGAATCCAATAAACCAACACTAGTCTCCAATCTGTTTGACCTGCAGTCAACTCTTGATCCTGTTTCATGGAAGACTGCTTAATTTGGTATTGCTTTATCACTTGGCATACGCCTTTGAGTCAGACCAACTATGTATGAGAGACCTGACAAGTTGTCGATCCATTTGCTATTCTTAGCAACTTGAGCTTCTAGTGTTTTGGTGGTTGTTGAGTTTGGTGATCAGATTCATGGAGGCTATCATTTGAGGATTTTCTGTAGGAGAAGATGGTGAAATTTTGGATTAGGTTTGATTGTGTAGGATTCACCGGTGGGAATACCCAAGTCAACGGGCCAAGCCCAGGTTGATCGGGTATTGGGTCTAAATTTTTGAAAAATTTGAACCTAGAGCAAGGCTGAAGCTGGGGCTACTTGGGTCCGGCTCAATCCGAGGCTCGACAAATAATAGTAAAACAGTCATTTTTGTGACAAAAATGACATGCTTGACATTTTAATTTTTAAAAAACAATCGTCTCGATTAAGCCTTGAGTTGAGTTGTGTAACATCTCACTCCTCCATAACTCGAACCCGATATTGATAGTGATATCCGAGTTCGTGCCCTGTGAGGGTGATGTGCTACATCACTCAGTCAAAACTCATTATAATTTTTTTTGAACATACACATACTCTACATATTATGTAGAAAACAATGTACATAAATAATTATCAGTGAGTTCAATGACCACGCTGAGATACATTTACACACTCATAACTCATTCCAATTTACTATTTTACCCTTCACATCGGTAATGAGATGTTACAAGTTGGGCCTCTGAGCCTGATTTGATATCCTAATTTTATTTACTATTGGTGAGTCTTACCCAAAGAGGAAAAAAAATCAAAAAGAGATTATGTTAGTGCTAATGGCCTGCTTGTTTGTTTTTACTTTAGTTTTTGATTTTTTATTGTTATTTTCAAAGTTTAGTAAAATAATTTGCTTGTTTCAGTTTTTATCTATCTTTTTTTGTTTTGATTTATTTAATTTTTATAATTTATAAAATCATAAAAATGAATTTTACCTTTTGTTTTTATTTTTATAATTCGATTTATCATCAATTAAATATATGTGATTTAATTATTTAATTTTAATTATTAATAAAAATTATGATTAATATTACTTAATTATTATAAAATTTTATTTTTAAAATATTTTAAATTTATTTATTAATTAATAATTATAGTTTAAATTTAAAGTACCTTAAAATATCAATTTCAAATAAAATTAGTTTTAAAAATTAATAATATTAAAAATATAAACTTATAAATGATATTTTACATATTAAATTATTTATTTTGATAAAATATAATTATTTTATTATTTTCATCAATAAATATTAGACAAATTATTAAAATAAATTATTTACCTAATTAATTCACAAATGAAATAGGATTAAAATACCTAACCAAAACAGAAACTCCAACCCCAAATTTTGAGTCATGTAACCTAAACCTAAGAAGATCAAAATTAAAGAAAGGCGTGCCCATTTGCTTAGTTGTCTTATCATCATCAATGGTTATGTAGGTGGACCTCAGAGTTAGTTGTCTCATCAACATCAATGGTTATGTAGGTGGACCTCAGCCTAAACTCAACTTATTGAAAAACTCAATAGCTTTACAAACTCAATGACGTTGATAAGAACATAACAAAGCATTATTCCAACATCTCTTCCTTTTTTCTTCTTCATTTTCTAAGAAGAAGGCTATATGATTCATCTCTCCAAGTTCTTCTTAATCCCTAACTCAAAGCTGATACTTATGACCTTTCCTCTCAATTCCTAACGTGTTTGCTGGATTAGCATAGTTTCATGAGAGCAACACACACCCCTTGTCCTGTTTAAGTCTCAACAATAGCTCATCTTCCTTGAATTGAGATCTTATAATTCTAATGGTTATTGAAATGAGTTTCTGTGACATGGTAAAGAGTAAGGCTCAAATGCCTAATATTTAAGTTTCATATAGTGCATGGTTATTCTGATATGGTGAAACCTGTCAGCCAATAAGGGTCAGATTGCAAGAGTTGATACAGACAAGTATTTCAATAGTGTCAGTCAATCGATGCGCTGCCAACCCTCTTCTTTATATTTAGCTAGAAGCATGCACAAGTTGAATCATAAAATAGCTCGAGTACTTCTGGCAATTTGGATGCAAAATTAGCATCAGAATCCATAAACCATATCAGTACAAATAGGTGCAACTAATCATGTTAATAGACTACACACTTGTGCATCGGTTTCTGACTGTAAGCAAGTGTCAGTATAACTAACTCTCAAGGAAGGGAAAAGGGGTTCGTCAAACATGCCAAATCAACGCAATGAAGATGCAAAAAGATGCTCCACAATCTCGAGAACCCTAAAAGTGTCCAAAGTTTTAAGTCTTTTTCTTCTTCCGCCTCTTCTTCCGGTTGTGACTGTTGCAGGACTTGGTGGATTCGAAAACAGTAAATATTGTTCTTCTTCTTTTTCTTCTGACGTGGTTGGGGACTGAAACAGAAATAAGATGTGAGCTTTATACAAAAGTGGAGAAAGATAAGGCCATTGGGCATTAAGCTTTGCTCTTTCTTTCGTCAATAGAGGGTTTCAAAGTCACCTTCAAGACACGCAGTAGGATCTCTATGTTGACAAAATGTTCTTGTTAACCTTCAACTGCATAATTAAAGAAAGTTTATAAATATATAATTGAAGGATAATTAATCATGAGAGATGACAGAAACAGAATTAAGGAATAAGGTAATTTCAAAAAAAAAAAAGAATTAAGGAATAAGGTACCTTAAAAGAAGAGATGAGTTATGTGAGAAAGTTTGTCTTTTTGGAGTTGCTGGCTGAGAACTGTACACTTCTCTATATACAATCGCTGGAGTTTGGAGATGGTTGGGGATAGTAGATAATATGGCAATCTCTTTAACTTTGGGCAATGATGAATACTGAGCTTTCGAAGACATGGAAACACTGCAACTGCCTTCTTATGATCATCATCATCACTATCTTTTTTAATTCTCTTCATCAACCAACTATCATCCCACTCTTCCCATTCTTTAAACGAAAAAAAGACAAGTGATTTCAGTTTTGGAAATGATGAATTTTCTTCTTCTTCTTTTATTCCCATAAATTCGAGTCCCACTCTGTTTACTCTCATATTTACCAAGTATAGCTCTTCAAGAGATGGCAACTTCCCCAATGGAGGCAATTCCTCACAATTTTCGCAGTTAGTAAGTTTAAGCACCCTGAGTAGATTCAACTTCATCATCCAACTTGGAAGCAACCTCTTGCCTCTGTGATTTTCTACATATAACCTTTCCAAATCTGAAGGTGGTTCTAAAGCTTCAAGTAACTCTTCCTCATCTTCCACCCCATGATCTCCTTCAAAACCCAAAATCAACTGCTTAATGTTTTTTTTTTCCTTAAGCTGTGCTATTGTGGCCTCTTCTATCTTCATCACATTTCCCAACTCTCTTAGTGTCAAAGTTCCTCCAAGATTATTCAACTTCTCCATATCAACAATAGATGCTTCATTCTCTTGCACACCTACGTAAAATTTACTCAACTCCTTGAGACACCAGAGATTTCCTATTCCTTTAGGAAGATATTTTATTTTATAACAATCCTCTGTATCCAAGTACATCAAATTGATCGGCTTCCCAATCCCTTGAGGCAATTCTACCAAATTGCAACAATATGTGAGATTTAATGTCTGCAAATTGTAACACTCGCACAAGGTCTCAGGCAACTTCTCAAGATTTTTGTTATGAGACAAGTCAAGCCATCTAAGATGAATTAATCTATTTATTGTGCCAGGAACTTCTTCAATGTCACAGTTGCTAATGTCTAAAGTTCTTAGACGAATCAAATGATCAAATATGCTCTCAAGTGCAACAACGTCCAATGATCCAAACTCAAGGAATTGAATGATCAAACTTCGTAATTTGTTGAGACCATAAACAAATACAGGAAATGAAGCATTTATTTCTATCACCAAAGTTAAATGACAAGCATCTCCATGTAAAGAGTTTCTACTTGATTCTCTATCATTTAGAACCTCTATTATCAAGCACTCATCTTTTGTAAATGCTTGGGCTAGATCACTCACCATATCATGCAATATACAAGTATAATCAAAACTGACTATTTGAAGTAAAGAACGTGCAATTAGATTTTCAAAATAAGCCTCACCAATCATCTCCGAATCTTCGTCATCTTCTTTTTCTTTTAAATAACCTTGAGCCATCCACATACTAATTAATCCCTTTTTTTTAATCATATGATCCTTTGGAAAAATAGCACAATATGAAAAACATTGTTTTAATGGCAATGGCAAATCATAATAAGTAAGCTTCAAAGGATCCAAGATATCTTCGCTGTCCCATCCCTCGCTTTTTAAGACTCTCAACCATTCTTTTTCAGATTCCTTCAAGCGTAAGAGTCCTCCTATAGTTATAGCAACAAGAGGCAAACCTTTACACTTGCCTGCTATTTTCTTACCTATGCTCTCCAAATTCTGGCATTCACATTTAACAAGAGCAGTTTGCTTAATTATTGACCAACATTCCTCCAAAGTCAAAAGTCCTACCTTGTATATACTCTCACGACTACACCCCATGACTATAGCAACCCTTTCGTTACGTGTGGTTACCAAAATTGTACTTCCTAACAAACCACACATGAAAGATTGTTCTAATTCCTCCCATTTATTGCGACTTTCATTCCATACATCATCTAGAACAAGAAGAAATCGTTTTTTCTCAAAAATTTCTCGTATCCTTCTTAACACATTCTCGAATTCTCTGAAATCTTGTGTAAAAGAATTATCAAGAGATTCAAGAATTGCTTTAGCAATACGCATTTCGTCAAAAGGTTCCGAAACACACACCCATATCTTCTTCTCAAAATGAGTTTGGATTTCGCTATCATTATAAATTAATTTTGCCAACGTCGTTTTACCAATTCCCCCCATCCCCACAAGGGAGATGATATGAGGTTTAGATTTAGCCTCAAGTATCATCCTTTTGACCTGATCTTTTTCTTCATCTCGACCTTTTACCTTTTGTGTGTCAATGAAAGATGTAGTCAAATGTCTATCGATGCGTTTATCAGTGTGGTGGGTTGAATTAAGTTGGTACCTAACTTTGTCGGTTGCAATGTCATCCAGTCTTCCATGAATTTCTCTTATTTTGCCACCAACCACATGACGAGGACCAACATCACGTGTACTAAAGCAGATGCAGCGAAAAATAGGGAGTACCTTGTCCTCGAGAGGAATAGGATTGGAAGAGTAGTGCTTATGTTGGAGTTGTGATCTCTGAATCCAGGTTTTCCACTCATCTAACACATCGTCGATGTCATAAGAAACAACTTTGAGATTAAACAGCCAGTTCTTGACAGAAGCCTCCTTCACTTGTTGCTCCTCTGCATCATCTAATAAAGCCTGAATGGACTTGAAATTGCTCACAATTTTCTTAACTTCGTTGTTAACTCCCCTTACCAACTTCACCTCTTCTTTTATTGAGCTAAGCACCATGGAGATTAGATCCTCCACCACAGTAGAAATAATAGCATCAACCATTTTCTGAGAAGCAAAAGAATTATGAGAATTTCAAGAAGTAATATACTAAATGGTTGCAAAGAGGCAGAAATGAAACTCTCTATTTATAGACAGTGGCTTAATACCCTACACGGGGAAGGAAGGATGTGGGACTCACTACCAGTCAGCTCAATCCAGTAGTCAACATAGAACACGTGTACCTACCTGTCAGATGTACTTAACCTGTCAATCAACCTCAACACAGCTTGCATGCAGGAAATTTCGATTGAGAAGCTTCCAAGAAATTTTCGCAGCGTGTCAGGATGACATTAATAAAAATTGAATGTTGCCCGACTGTCATGTCAGTTTGTCAGCTAAACACTTGCCCACAAGACTTCTCTGAAAGATAAGGCCATCACGCATTAACGTTAATTTGGTCTTTCTTTCTCTTGTTTTTCTGGTCGCTAAATGCATTGCCGTTTAAAAGATCCCATAATTTACACTTTATTTCAAATTTAGTTGTCTAATTTAAAAAGTATTATAAATAATTCACTAAAAATCCAGACCTGAGATGGTGAGAGATATAAAGTGACAAGCTTTATGTTCTATTCTCAAAATCATTCGCTAGATTAAAACTCAACCTTCCTTTCAGTTCGTCTCTTGGCATTCCCGAGAGATCAACCTCTTAAGAAGTCGAGGAACAGGAACATTCACGCTCCTGTACAACTTTCTTACAGGATCACTGAAGTCTTTTGAGGATCCAGTAAGAGAAGACGAAAAGACCTTGATAACCTCTCTCTTAGCTGTTTTCTTGCAACGCTGTCCAACATCATCAATTTTCCAACTTGCTTTCGCACTTCACTTCAGAAGTATCCTGAAATAGAAGTTCTTGCTGCTTTTTATTAGCGGTGAATTGGGAAGATTCATTTCTTGTCAATGCAGTTTTACTTTTATGGTACGTTGAAAAATGGGAACCATGGATTCCAAGTCGGCTCCATCCTTTTGTTGGGAGTAGACGAACTCAAGAGTGTGTCTTTAGAGATTTGGATGGCACCTTGAATAACAGGAGAATTAGCAATGCTTTTGATGCTCATTCATACAACTTGGGAAATCCGTCAAATATATGAAAACGGGAAGATGGATCTTGAGTGAGGATTTCAGGAACCGTAAGTGTCAAAGCTAGGAAACATTCCAAATTTGCAACTTTTTGAACAAATATGTTTGACCCAATTGTAGGGGACAATTCACCAATATATCCTCTTGACCAAGAAGGTCGCATGTCAGATAAACCCTAGTTGCAGTAGGGTGCTTCCACACAATTGACAACCTGTTCAATCAACGGTGCAGTTTCAAATATAAGACCTGATTGTTACTAGATATTCCAGCAATATTCTGTTTATGAGTGCCATCATACAAAATTTACAAAGAAAAAACAGATTATGTATATCTAAAAGGTCACATACACCACAATATAACCGATCATGTAACCAATACCACAATGTAACAGTTCATGTAACCGATCACAAAAGCCACAGCCACAAAGTTTACGAAAGTTATTTGTATGATAA
This sequence comes from Erythroxylum divaricatum, assembly GCA_025434745.1. Taxonomy (NCBI): domain Eukaryota; kingdom Viridiplantae; phylum Streptophyta; class Magnoliopsida; order Malpighiales; family Erythroxylaceae; genus Erythroxylum; species Erythroxylum divaricatum. Next base: position 1,943,313 of record JANTPM010000001.1, read on the forward strand.
TGAATAAGAGTTGAGTCTCATTGCTAAAGAGCAATCCTTGTGTCGCTAACCTCTATGGACTATGGATGTGCACAATGTAATTACTATACAAGACTACATATGCTCAAACATGTAGAAACACCTATAGAAGTTGCTTGAAAATTTTAAAGTGGCGATTTTGATATCATAAGGTTAGTAGACCAACATACTGCTCTATATATAGAAGCTCATTACATGGAAAAGGGAATGTGAGGAGAGATCCAAGTGAGACTACCTGTTGGATTGCAGTATGCTTGCTTGGAAACTTCTCAGAAAATCTCCCAAACGTAAACTACAGTCCAGGAAGACATAATCAAGTTGGCACCCAGGTTGTATTCCATTTTGCTGATAAACTTCTCTGGTAAACGCTGCAGACATTCAAGTGTAAGCCCACAATCTCCGGTGTGCAGGATAGTACTGAAGTTGCCTTCAATCAAGAACATCACAGCTCTTGAGTTCATAATCCATGCCAGACAAGGGATCATCTGTCCATAAATCTCTCTCATCATTATTTTGTTTGGAATAACTTAAAGGCCACTCCTCATTGGTTAGAAGCTAATTTTAAGGATTGCAAGAGCTTTTCTTTTGATTCTCTCATCCCTAGTTTCCAAACATTCGAAATAGAAACAAAGAAATAAGGAACACAATTCTAGCATTAGGTAGATAATTCATTCTGCAATCAAGTTTAGACCTTTTACGCAATGATCACATTTAATTAAAGTAGAATACAGCAATTCATTTAGAAAAGCCAAACATATGTCCAAAGCAGCCCCAAAAGAAACAAATGAACAGAGTATGAATTGCAACAATTGAACACCAGTACAGAAAACAACCTATATAATGTTATATCATCTCACCCAAGCCATCTGCCAAAACAATTACAACAATAAGGGAAATTAAACGAGTTAAGTTGCAATTACCCGGATAGTGACTCGCATCAAAAGCTGTAACCTTTGAATTCCCCATCACGATCATCTATGACTTGGATTGGCCCAACTCAATACACACGAACAACGAAACCTCAATCCAAAGAACAAAAAAAAAAGAAAAAAAGAAAGAGAATAAGAAACTTAACACAAAGAAAGAAAAATGAATAAACCCATAAAAGGGGAAGATGATAATACCTTGGAAAAATAGAGAAGTATAAGAGATTTGGTGAAAAGTGTCGAAAATCTCGAATCAGACAAGTGTCAGTTCGTTCAATCATTTATAATAGTGTCCAAATCTCTCCTCCGAAGTTAGATTTTGAGGGTGAGTTATGATATCAGACTCCGTTTGTTTCGATAGTTTGGAGCAGTGCTTGGTTCTGTCCCTTTGCTTAATATCTCCAGTAGATATGCAGCTTTTGGGGCGAATTAGGTCTTTCAACAGGTAGAGTAAATCGTGTAAGAGGAGTACGTTGAAATAGAAAAGCACTGATCATTATGGGCATGTGTCAAGAAATGGTGTCTCTTCCGTTTTGAACAAGGACTCCATGTGTCCACCGAAAAACGCAGCCCTATGGGAATCTCGATTGGCAAATTCATCAATTTTCCGGGGAAACGAGAGAAACGGAAGGAAAATTGAGAGCGAAGAAGATTTAATGCTTTACTGTGGGCATGCTCATCGTCAAGTCCTTGCAACCGATTTTGTGACCAATGGTTCAATGCGTCAAAATTGACTGGCCTGATTTTGTTTAAAGAAATCAAATGGGCTGGGCCCCAAAGTCTATAGACCAATGATCAGGCTTACTAAATAGAGCTCATTGATATGAACAATTTAAAAAGGGCAGGTTACTTATTAATCTTGAATAATACTATTTATAATTTTAAATAGTATTAAAATTTAATGAAATTTTATAACATAAACATCAACAACAACAACAATAATTTCTAGCGAGAGTTTCACCAAAATACGAGATCTGAGAAGATCCAATAATATATAGCTTTATCCTTAATAAAAAGGTTGCTTTTGATATATCACAACATAATGCAAAATAATGGAATTTTATAACATGTGGAGTACAAAGAAGTCTAAACTCAATTTACAAAGATCGTCATGTCATGAAAATTTCAATTTCTTATATTTAATCATGATTATAACATGTTAAACTTGTATAATTTAAAGAGAATAATTAAATAATATACTATCTAAAATTTTTTAAAATTTAATTATATGAAACTAAGTTTAAATTTTAATTAATAAAAAACCAAAAAATTGAATAATAAAAAAAGATCAAATATGTTATTATTCTTTTTTATTTTTTATTATAATTAAACAAAAGGCTAAATTGTATACTAAGTTAACAAGAAATAGTATCATATATCCCTTAACAACATAGAAGACCATTTATGCCTTTCTTTAATCATGAATTATTGTTCTTTTCCTTAATGAATAAAAGGGTAATTAAATAATAGCTTATTATTATTATTTTATTATAATGAATGAATGGAATTATTAAAAGAATAAATTATTCATTGGTAATTCTTTTTTAAATTTTTGTCTTCTCTTTTTGTTATTATATATTTTTTCTTTTCTTTCTATTTATTTTTTTTCTTTTTATAGTTTTTAAAAATCATTTCTTTCTTTTTTTATCTTTAATCCCATCATCTTTATTTTTCACTTTCTTTCTATTTTTCTTTCTTTTTTATCTTTTTATCTCATTTTCTCCTTTTTTTTTTTGGCTTAAATTTACTTTTCTCTATTTTAATCTCTCTTTTTTGCATGTAACTTTAAGTTGTGTATTCTTTTATAGGGATATCAAATTTGATCCAACTTGACAACAGATTAAAAAATGAAGTTATTTTTTACGTTTTTTTTTTAAATATATGGTGGGTCGTGAAAGAAAATACTAAAAAAGGGGTTAAAAAAAAGGAATGATGCAGAAAAAGATAAATAAATAACAAAAAGAGACCAAAAAAAAAGAGAAAGACAAAGAAATAAAAATGCATTAAAAAGTTGAAAATATAAAAAAGAAAAAATTAAAACAAAAGATGTTATTGACTTTTTAATATAATAAATATTTTAAAAAGAAAATTCCCCTTTATATAAACAAACAATAAGTGAGAGGCAGAAAATTTAAATTGGAATTTCTTTATTATAAACTTACTCTAGTTGAGGTCTTATGACATTTATCAAAAAATTCTGCTAAAATAATTACTTATTTACTTACAGTTATTTATTCATATATTTATTTATTATTTTCTTTTTAACTATTTAATATATATATATGTGTGTGTGTGTATCAAAAACAATACAACAACAACAACAATCCAATAAAAATTATAAAACGCGGTCTGAAGAGGTCTCGTAATATGCAGTTCTACTTCTAACTAATGACCGACTATCAAAAACAATCTCTTTAAACTATTCTCAAGATCTGGACTTAGTAGAATTTCTGCTGAGATGTCATTGTTACGCTTACGGTGATGAACAATCTAAATCCTGTGGATCAATCCTAAAAACCAGGTAAACAGCGGTAGTTGGCTACGCAACCACCTTGAACCAAAGTTAGATGGTCAATTATAACAATATATTCCTAACGATTTCACAGTCCAATGATCTCTGTTTCAGTCTTAAAGCTCAAGAGCAGCCCACCAACTGGTACATATTATTCCGTATCAGTGCCAACAGGATTTAATAACCAGAAAGTTGCAAACTTTAGGAAAAACAACAACATCATGGTTGTCATAGAAGATCACCCTGTCACGCAGCATTTTGCATGTAAGGGACGATGCTTAATCCAAAAACAGAACCAAGTACTCATTAGCAAGTGAATTTCATAGCAGAAGTTGGTCCTGGAGAGACATGTTTCAAAGAAAACAAAAGAGAAAAATTGGTGCTCAAAGCAGGTAGGTGAACTTTCCTGAGGCCGATCGAGAGACATGAAAGGATGACTTTTTGACTGTATGCAGATTGGTAAAGAACAAAGGACAAGATGATGAATGTAAAAGGTTAAGCATTGTAAACTGCAAGGAAACTTCTCTCCAAGCCTTTAAGTTGGCAGCTTTTGGGGTCTGTTCATACAACAAAACAAAAGGCTGGTGATTCTCTAAAGCTAAAAACAGGAACAGTGATTATCAGGAAGCAGGGTAAAAATGAAATAAGAGTATCTAATTCATAGACTTGGCAACAAATGTTTGCAGTATCCAAAAGAATCAAGTTGCTTTCAGGAAAGATTAACAGTAAAGAAAGGAACATCGAGTTCATGTTCTGCAAAATATAGTGTGAATCTGAAATTTCTAATTAAAACTCTTACTAGGACATAGCAAATGTAATTGCTTCGTACATTGTCACCAGCAGTAACAATTGATAAGGAACCTCCATTAGCATATACTTGAATATGATCCTCTCAATTATAATGAAGAAAATTTTCCCAGTTAAGAGATCCAATTCAACTACTAGCAGCAACTCCAGGTCCTCTACTGGAACAAGAGGAAGATTAAGATCAATGAGGCTTGGTATTGGTATTTCTGGTGCTTCTTGCTTCATCACCAATGTTCTGTTATCAGCACTTCCAACGAAATGGTACCTCTTGAGACCATTTAAAGCTTGACCTGAGCAGAAAACCACAGAGCAGAAGGCATTGTGCTACTGTTTTCGAATTGCTGCTATGAAATTCAGAGTCACAAGAGTTGTGCTTGCTTCCCTTTCTTGAATCAGATTTAACTGATGCTCTATCTGTTTGATCATGCCTATCTTCCTCTAGAAACTTTACCTAATTCAACTTTGACATGTCTAAACCTACTCAATCCTCTCCCTGATAAAGCATCAAACTTCTCATCAGATCTAGACACAAATTCCACTTTATGTTTATTCTTTGCATCGTTCCCAGTAAACCCATCTGAAGAAATGTCTGATTCAAACTCTCTAGGTTCGTTCTTAACGTACTCAGAATCAGCCTTCAGCTCCCTTTGCTTTGCTTTCTTTGCATCCAAGATCTCATCTCAATTATAAACACATTTAACACCACTCTTCAGGCTAATTCCGAGTTTGGCATATGAAGATTGTCCTAAGAAACCAAAGGATTGTTGTCAGAAGAATATTCAACGGAACTAAATCCCCCTTTGAAACCAGAGTCCCTAGACAACATCATCAAGCACATAGCCACCTCTTCTTGTTCTTGCTCAACATCAGAAGCAGAATATGAAGAACCATTGGTCAGAGACAATGAAGAGGAGTTGGCACTAACAGTCTTGTACCTCGTTCTCTCGGATCTCCTTCGTTTATTTGGAGCTGATGCTTCAGTATCATCATATTGGCTATCCGCAATTAGGTCTTTGAGCTTCTCGCCAAGGCCAGACCCACAATGATCGTAAGACTTACCGTTGTTCTTAGAGTGGCATGCCATGTGCCCACATAAAGCTTTCAGTGATTGAAAAGCTTTGCCACATTCTTTGCACACCTTTTCTGACAACAGCCCGGATTTGCTTGAATCAACCATGTACCACTTAGTTTTCTTTGCATTCTCCCTAAGACCATAACCAGATTGAGCAATTGAAGCAGCTCTAGACCCAGAATCTCTCTTCCTGTTTCCAGCAAAAGACTTGGCCATGCTAAGTTTAGCTTCATCTTCTATAACGTTTGAGCTCCCATTTAAATGAATCCTGATATGACCACCCAAGGACATCCCACAAGGATACCTCTTGTTGCAAAACTTGCATATAAAATTCTTCCTCTGATTTGCTTCCATCCTTTGATCTAATTTGTTCAAACAATCTGTTCCAGTAGCAGCAAAAGATCGCATCTTTTATATTCTCTCCTCAAATCCTTGTTATAAGCTCCATTCTAATACTCAAACTTGAGAACAGAGAGAGAGAAAGAGGGGAAGCTTCAAAATCAGCAAGGAATCGAAATCTAGACTGGAATAGAGAAGGAATAGATCACGAAGATTACGACTTTAAAAAGAGTTGAATTGGTCAGGCGAATCAAAAACTATTCAAAAGGGATGTGGCAGTTTCTGTGGAAGTAGAAGATCAGACTCAGACCTTCCAAAAGACATGCCCTTGAAATCCCATCTTAATACACATATTGGCACTCTCTTGAATCTTCAAAACCCAGAAAGGAAAAATTTTTGAAAACCCAGAAAATGGGAAAGAAAGATCAGAGCTTTTTGAAGGGTATGTATCGCTAATGATAGCAATGGACAGGCCTCTGTAAAAGAACAATCACAACACGTATACACGACTCATTCTCTGCTCTAAAGCACATAGACCCAAGCTCGCTTTTTCTCTCCTTTGTTTTGTGATCTACTCAGAGGAGAATTCCATGCATGGAACCGGAAACATTAAGAAGAAATATCAAACACAGCATGTGTACTGGCATGAGAGCCCTTCGGTATCAGATTGAACGGTCAGGATTTGTGGGGTGTTTTGAGGATCCCTAGGATCAAGCACTTGGGTGATACAACATATGGACTATGCCTGATCTTGTTGTCTCTGGCAGTGGCTGCCCTCCTGATTTCTCATACACATTCATATGAGAGAAAAGGTCAGAATCTCTAAATCAGTAACCAATGAGGATGACCCTTGTGCCAAAATTGCATAATATATCTTAAACATAGAAACAATGCCTTCTAAATTACATGTTGCTTATATAAGCAATGCACAGATCAAAATTTTCAATTTCTTTCCTTGAATTTGTATGATTTTGTTGGATTCAGTTGGGCTAAATTCAGCCTATTGCCATCCAACTTTACAATGAAGATAATCACATCAAAATCTGTGTACAGAAAAAGGAAAAAAAAAAAAGAGGGGAAAAAATGAGATTGAAGAGTCATTCAAGGCTATGACTATAACATATCACAACTTAAATTCTAACGTCATGAAAGAGACTATGTAAACATGTCTAAATGACTAGTATTCAACTAGAAGATAACTTATTATAAATCAGGTTGGCATTTTAGTTCTGGTTCAACCTGCACACCTGTATATTGAAATTTGGTTCTCTTGATAATTACCAAGTTAGTAAGCTTTGATATGGTCAAACCCCATTTTGTACTTATCTGATCTTCAAATGCTAGGTACACTTTTTTCTTGTGTGTCTCATGTTTAATTCAAAGTTGGATTTTTTTTTAAAACAGATTATCATGATTCCAATCTCTGCCCATCATGATGATCTAAGAATCCCTGATATAATTCAGAATCACCAATACATCTTCTTTTGTTTAAGAAAAGTTAGTTATTTATCCTCATATGAAAGTAAAGATTTTGAAGCTCTATCTGCTTTTTGTATGTTTCTTTGCCCCCTGCTAAACTAAAGTCAAAATTGAAGTGCTTGTATCTATTTGTACATTTTACTTTTCTATTGCAATACACATTTATTTACCGGAAAAAAAAATTTGAAGTGCTTAAAAACATGTAAGGGAAGAAGAGGTTTAAGGTTTGAAGTTTAAGGTTTTAGACAATCGTAAAATTGGCTAAAAATTGAATAAAATTAAAATTTTTGAAATATGAATAAAAGATATTGCCTCATTCATCAAAGAATTTGAAGTTTAATTGAATAAAAAAATTATTAAATGAAAATTAATTGATTTATTTTTTTCTATAAAAACTTATCCATTAATAAAAATTGACTGATTAATTAATAAATTGATCAATTTTTTTAAATTAAATCGAACCGAAAAGTTGAACAATTCAAGTTTTTTACAGTTGAACTTACCAAATTGGTTTAATTTTTTAATCATTGGTCAAAATCTTTTAAAATTTTAATTAAATATCAAAATTTTAAATTGTAATTTATGTTATTAAAGATTAAATTAAAAAGAGAAATCAGGCATCAAAATTTACCTTTTTTATTTCTGTAGAATTTAATTTAAAATTTGCAACAACAAAAAAAAGACTAACATTTATATGAACAAATTTAAAAAGTTTTAGCATTTGATGGGTTCAGACTCCAGAAGGTATATAACCAAAGCTCTTTGTTAATGTCATATCTATTCATAGGTCTTAAGTATTGAGGTTTAGTCAGCTTTGACAGATCTTAACTTTAGAGTTCAAAGGTTTGGTCTAGCCTAAGCCTACAGTGCACTTCATTGAATTCTTGGCAGAGGAAGCTCTAAGCTCAAGGTTGAATGATTATCTGGAAAGTCAGATTCAGAGCTACAGATATGAGCCTGAGGTCAACTATGGTGAAAGACAAATATAGGATTAAAATTTAAAGAATTCAAATATCTATCTTTTTCAGTAGGGAAAGAATATATGAAATTTAACTGGTTGTTTAATTCTATTACATTCTATTTTAGCAAATTTTGAGTTCTAATTACTTAAATTCAGGATTGCTAAAATGTCAAGCAAATAATAGAAACCCGCAAACAAAAATAACCAAAAAAAATGATAACTTATTTTAAAAACAATGTTGTTTTTTAATAAAACGATATCAATTATACTTAATCAATCCGCGCTTGAGCCGGATATCATTTGGGGGTTTTAATTTGGACAAGCTTCAGCATAAATGGTAGCTGATTGCAGTTTACAGATTTTTAAGACTAGTAATCTTCTTTAGAGTCAGATATCCTCTCAAGCCCCAAAAGAACAAAACAATGGAACCGTATAAGTGACAACATGCTAATATTGCTGCATTTCACAATAAATGTACACAAGGAGAACAAAACCAATGACCAAAATTTCATCCCTTTTTTGTTCCAGTCGTCCAATATCTGTTAGGCGTAAAAGCCCCTGTTCTCTATGAAGATGAACAACTGAGATAAACCCCACTTACTAAAACCCTGTAGCAATGAGACATTGGATGCAAGAATGTTAAAGAGGGGGACATTAGTTGATGCGTTCATCATTGTTTTGCTCGCCACCGTTTCCTTGTCCAAAAATCTCTTCAATGATGTTACAGGTCGGCAGAAGATCCACACCTTTGATAGGACTTCTGAAACGGGCATCCCAAACTTTAATGTCATATGGATCAAGAAAGTACACCTGACCCATCACATCACCACCACCATCTAGTTTACCAGGCAAGCTTTCAACGCCACTTGTTTGCAACCCACTTTCAGAGTTGGAATCTACCTTATCAGCCTGGAACTCAAAAGACATGCACGAATCATCTTGAACAGTGAAGTCCTCGCCAAAATTTCCTTTGCTATTATCCAAATGCTTATAAACATGATCAAATTCAGATGCATCCCTTGACTTTGGAACCGATGCTTCTGAGGCATAATCTATGCCTGAATCTTCTCCCGTGGCATCTCCACTACCTTCTTGTATATCAGGGTTGGCATCGTCATCATCACCATCATCATCATTACCATCATCATCATCATCATCATCATCATCACTGTCGGCATTTTCTTCAGCAAGTGTCTCATCTAACTGATCTGCATGATCATGCTGATCAATTGAATCAAGGGCGGAGTCCTCATCATCTTCAGGAACTGGAACTACATGGGAATAGCTATTCATTTCAGGCAATTCATCCTCATCGCTGTCAATGTCCATCCAATTTGATCTGTTCTGAGCAGCTCGTTTCCGAAGCATAAAAACATTGAAATAATAGCTAACAATATCCTTCATTGGTCGACTAGGAAAAACTTGTGATAAATGTTTCCAAAAGTTCTGGCCCATGGAAGCAGGATAGGAATAAATAACTGAACGGAATATCCGTTCTTCTTCCTCACTCCATTTCCTACTCACCACCTCACCCATCTCATAAAAACCCAATTTTCCAAAAGCTTCCTGTCCAAGGGATCTTACTAGTTTCTCTCGTGCTTCCGTTATGTGCTGCTGCACACATCTAACAGAACCATCATCCAAGCAGTCACAATTGTTCCATCCAGATCCGGCATCATCGCTGTAGTGTGAAGAAGACACTGGGTCTGGCATTGAAATGATACAAGTACCCATTAGACTCTCTTCATCAATGCCCTCTACTTGGCTGCCCCAAAAGGGAATGGCAGCTTGATGATTTGGCCCCAAAGGAACTTGTTTTCTCGGAGACCATTCCAAGCAAGAAGAATTGCTAGTGTCAAAAGGGAGAACTCTTCCCCGAGGAATATCATACTCAAGATGTCCAGAAGGATGAGAGGAGGATGTTTCCAAGCTAGACCTAACATCTTCATGATCAGAACTGCTAGTGAACAATGAACAAGGAGCACTGGTCTCCAGGTTCCTAGCTGAATTTGACATTCCATTGACACCATGTTCAACTTCATGCCATTGAAACACAGCAAAGTTGTCCCCACGATCACCAACTTTATGGAACAATCCAACCAGAAAAGTAAATACAAATAGGTAAAACAAGTAACAGGTTTAATACGGTATGAAAAAGAAGCAAAGCATTCAGACCCTTATCCTCACCAGAAATATCAGGTTTCTGTGGAACATCTACATACGAAATTTGTTCTGGAGATTGGGTCAACTTATTGCTATAATCTACAGGCCTTGCCTGCTTAAAAGGAAAGTGCTGGAAGTCCATTCCATCAAATGTTCGTTTATAACCCATTTCACCTGCAAAACAGCAATATGAAAATTAAAAATCTAAGCTGGATCGAATTAACAATATTTTGTATGCACCTCACTACTCTTTCAACCCACTAACAAGTGAAAGACTGCGAATACCATTGCATGAGCAGGTGCATTCATATACATTCATATACCTTCACTATTATGACTCGACTTACATATAAAATAGCATAATGGAGGTACATGCATTCATGGATTTCTAATACAAGGAAGACTAACGAACCTGGTAAATATAAACAGACCTGACAGTTGCTTACTTTAAAAGAGTAAAGTAATAAGAACATAATCCAGACTACATAAAGGAGAAAATTAAAGCTCGAAGCTACTAATGAACAACTGTAGCGTAGAACAGAAATTTTCCGGAAAATAAATAACAATAAAATAAAAAATTGAGCAAAATTAGCAATTATATTGTAACATCAGAAAAATATAATTTAACTGCGTAATTAATATCACAAGAATTTCAGACAAGCAAGCTGGTACCTCTGGAATTCGTCGAATTCAAGCTTCTGAATGTTAATACGAGGATATGAAACTTAAATTAGACTCAAGAGACAACAAAATAAATGTTTAATAAGGATTTATGGTCCAAACAAACAAATCCCCAAGCGAATTAGTCAAAATCAGAAGCCCCAAAATTTGAAAGAAAACCCTAACCCTAGATTGCAAATCGACAAACAAGATCACAACTTTAGAAGCTGAAAAACGGATATAGTAAGAGGAAATAACGCAAGGAAGAAACTCCCCAAGCCAATTTACCGATTGCAGGAAGTTGTGAGCAAATCAAAGCTTCGAAATAGAATCAAAAACAGGGCCAGAAAAATATCCACAATTGGACCCAAAACTAAGAGGCAAATTTACAGATATGGAAAGAGATTGAAAACCCGTGAAGGATCAAGGGATTAGACGAAGCGATCAGGGGAATCGAAACCCTAACCCTAGAAACGCGAATAATAAACGGCTGGGATCGAAATTGGTATTGTGTTGAACAGGAGAACGTGAATCGAATAAATCGGGAATTAAATCGGATGATTGATGCAAAAAGAAAAGCGAAATCCGAGATCGATTTCTGGTTTGATTACGGAGAGAGCTACGGGAAAGACGACATTGGGTTCGTAGGTTTTTGTAGACGACGAAGCGGTTCGGACAGAGACGAGACTGGTCAATTTGTGTACGGACTGGGCTACTTTTTACAATCTAAACCGGCCCAGTCTCAGTAAATTACGTATTATGATTTTGGTAATATTACTTTTGTAAATAATAATGAAACACCAATAATAACTTAATAAAAGTCTCGTATATAACTGTTAGAGAAGTTGTTTTCGATAGATTTTCATAAAAATATATTTATTAAAATAATAAATTAAGAACAATTAAAAATAGAATATAAATTAAAAGATATAAAAATAATAATACTAATAATAAATACATAAAAATAAACAAATATATTTAAATAAAAATATTATCATCATCGTCGTCGTCATCACCCAATTTAAAATAATAATTAAAAAAAATTCATTAGGCACATTTTGAAGAAAAAGTTGGAGAGTTAAATTTGGAGGATTAATATATTCTTATTACTCTTCTTATTTTAATATCTTTTTTTATTGAAATCTTCTTATAAAAATCTTTCATTTTTTATTTTTTAAGTTTTGAGATTTTTTTGTGTGATGTAAGCAATACCAAATATGAATTGGTTCTTTGAAAATTTTAAATTATTTATTTTTAATAAACTTTTATTTAAATATATATCTATTTTTAAAATAATTCTAAAAAATCATTGTATTAATCATTTTTATATATATTAAACTTTTGAAATATTTATTATTTATTATTATTATGAATTTTTTCCCCTTTTTTATGAGTTATTTAGAAATAACTTTTCTATTAGTTAAAGATAAGACTGGTACTATTAGACCTTTTCAGATCCCGTGTATCATTGAATAATGGTTCTTCAAATATTAAAGTCCTTCAAAGAGAAATATATAAAGCTTTCAATTCAAAATATCAAATACTAATATATTTATTACACTGGACAAATGGAGCATAATGAAACTTATCTGAGGTTGTAATTATTATACTGAACAAATAGAGCATTATAATATCCAGAAGTACTGCTAAGAAAGTAGGCTTCAAACACAATTGTGTTCAAAACCCCATCCAGAGTAAGTAAGTGGTTAAATCCCAAAACTACTGAAACATTAGCTGCTAAGGGAAGAATGAAAATTGTAGGATCACTATGCCTCTTTCACACATAAATCTACTACTGCTATGTCTGGGCTCAACCACTTCAAAGAATGCAGTCTGGTGTTTATGCCACAGCAGGCATATCCTTCAGCCATGAGTCCAATGGCTTGCCAATGGAATAAACAATAAATCCAATCTTCCTCAATTTTTCGACATCCACGACGTTTCGCCCATCGAAAATAAATGCAGGTTTCTGCATATTATCGTAGATCTTTTGGTAATCAAGAGTTTTGAATTCGTCCCACTCTGTCAGAATGCAAACTCCATGAGCATCTTTTGTTGCCTCATAAGCATCCCAAACACAGCTTACTTGTTTGATGGATGTTGGACTCATTGGCTGAAGATGAGCAGGATGGTCCCAATCAAACTTACTCATTGACAGATCTCTTTGAATCTGGTCTTCTGAAACCTGAGGATCATATATGCTCAGGCGAGCTTTATCCTCCAACAAGCCCTTGCAAACATCAATAGCCGGAGTCTCCCTGGTATCCCCAGTATCTTTCTTGAAAGCAAAACCTAAGACAGTAATCTTTTTATCTGAGACCGTGTTGAACATGGAAGAGACTATCCGGTTCACAAAACGGGCCTTCTGGTAGTCATTCACCTTAATGACCTGCTTCCAGTAATTTGCAACCTCAGGAAGTCCATTACACTCGCATATATATATCAAGTTCAAGATATCTTTCTGGAAACAAGACCCCCCAAAACCTACACTAGCATTCAAGAACTTAGGTCCAATCCTCGAGTCTTTACCAACGGCATGAGACACTTGGGTGACATCTGCACCAGTTGCCTCACATAGGGCTGACATGGCATTAACAGAAGATATCCTTTGTGCCAGAAATGCATTAGCAGCCAGTTTCGAGAGCTCAGCAGACCAGAGATTGGTACATATAATACAGTCCACAGGAACCCAATGGGCATAAACATCTCGCAATGCTGCAATTGCTTTTTCTCCATCGGGTGTCTCCCTTCCACCAATAAGCACACGGTCTGGCTTGAAAAGGTCTTCAATTGCAGTTCCCTCAGCAAGGAATTCTGGGTTGGAAAGAATTTGGAAGTTGATGCCTCTGCTATTATGGGTTAAGATCTTTTCAATCGCCTCGGCTGTTTTGACAGGAACGGTTGATTTCTCAACAACAATTTTATCAGATTTTGATACATCAGCAATCATTCGAGCAGCACTCTCCCAATAAGTCAGATCAGCTGCTTTGCCAGCTCCAAGCCCCTGGGTTTTGGTTGGGGTATTCACAGATACAAAGACTATATCAGCCTCTGCAACATGTTTCTCAACATCATTGCTAAAAAAGAGGTTCTTTCCCCTGCATTGTTTGACAACATCCTCCAGACCTGGCTCATAGATAGGAAGGTGATCACTGTTCCAGGCAGTGATTCTTGGCACAGAAATATCAACAACAGCAACTTGAATTTCTGGACATTTCAGGGCAATCACGGCCATGGTTGGCCCTCCGACATAACCAGCTCCGATGCAACAAATTTTCACCATTTTTGTGTGCTGTGTGTAGCATGAAATAGTTAGGACAGCTCAGCATTTCAGAAGTGATATCTCGGGAGAGAAAAAAGTAAAAACATCGTCAATCTTACGAAAGCAAAGATAATTTATACAGAAAAAAGAGTTTCCTCAAAACTAAAACACATGGAAATTCCAGCCCCAAAAATTTCACTTCTTGAGAGTCATCATAAATGTTTATTTGATCCGTGCAAAGGACATCAGTTTCATCAACTTGGTTTGTAATTTGATATACAACATAACAAATTATTTACCAGACGCATAAAGATCAAAATCTTTAGATCCATGATCTCCAATCTCCGTTACCATCGAAGGTTGTGATCCAGAACAGGAAAAACAAAAGAAAACACAATACTTATCAAGGAAGAAAACGAAACCGCTCAACTTAAGAACGATAAACCTGACAAAAACTAGGTCTCAAGAACCAAAAATCTTCATGTATTACAACTAGAATCTCAACAAGCGAATTCAGCAACCAGATCTATAACAAACTTGAAGGCTAGATCAATAGACCAAAAAGCATCTGTAGATCTATCCATAAAGGAAAAAGATTCAGCATGTCATCTACATGCAAAAATCCCACCTTTCAAAACCAAACCAAACCCACGAACAAAACATCAAAGCTAAATTGCCCACGACATGCATATAACTAGAAAACTAACCCAGAGAGTAACAAAGAGATGAATTACCTCAAATGTGTATTAGTTCCTCTTTGGAGATGAGAGAAAAGGCAAGAACAGAAAAGGTGAGAGGAATAGAGATGTGACGCAGAAGCAGACTAATAAACGCGTTGGAAGTTGAGACTTCTTCTGCCGAGGAACCAGGGACTACATGTCTGTCCCTTGTGAGTCTCTACGCATATATATATATATACAAAGCACTTGGAATTTTTAATACCATCAGCTAACAAAATTTCAGTCTTTTGTTTTTTAGATCCAACAACTTAGATTTCCCACACACCAAAAGCCAGAGGTTCCGGAACGTCATCTACATAATTGTCGACACGTTTCCCTAAAAAAGTTTCAATCTTGAAATCATTTTTATACATTTATACCTTTTCTTACAACACTAACAAAAAAAGCTTTAACAGTACGATGATATTTGGCACTCTTTATGTTTGTATAATAATTTATATTATCAAAACACAAAACTTTAAACAACCTTTATGAAATTAAGAAAAAGTGTTCCTACCCCTTTGGCGAATTCAAACTGACCAAGCTTCTTCTGACTTTGATTAACGCATAAGGAATTAGTTGAATGTCTACCAAAAATGACTGTCAAGATTAATAAAAGATTTATACTCATTCCAAAAGTCTGTTCTTTTTAGCGCACCGACAGTCCTAAAAGTGTCATCTATGTACTTTCAGTTCCGGACAAAGCTTGAATCTTTCCACAGTTTTTGTCTTTTTTTCAACAGTTTGGTGTCATTTAAGTCACCTTAAACCCTTCCAGTGCAGTTTATGGAACGATTTGAAGGTTTTTGAATGGCTTGTCATGCAGTATTCCTATTTTAAAATGCAAAGTTAATGAAATGAAACCCGAAAAGCACTGAATTTTTAGTCATAAACAATGAACAGTAGCTTTAAATTCGTTTCATTGTCTGCACCACACGTGTATTTAGAAGTTTTTAAGTACATTCTAATGTGAATATGTTCTTGGAATCAATGATTAGTCGTATGAAACACTGCTGATAAAATAAATACCAAAATAGAAAGGTTAGTGAGAAGTTGTCAAGAAAAGCCAAAGGTTGGCTTCACGTGAAGCCTGAAGTTGAAGGGGGACCAGTTTCTCCTGTCAATGGCGATAGGGTAGTTCAACCGATGAAGTAATTTTAGGCGTATTTAGCGATTGAAAATTTGACCCACCATACTTCAAACTTAAAAGGGAAAATGATTAGTAAGAATAAATATCAAATTAAAGATATTAATAATTTGCAATGTTTTAAAAAATAAATCTGAAGTTAAATCGATGTGATAAGAAATTTAGGGTTTAAAAATTTTAATCGGTATTAAATCATCTAAATATTAGCTAAAAATTAAATTAAATTACAAATTTTAAAATACGATTAAAAAAGATTATCCTTACTAATCATAGAATTTGAAACTTAATTAAAAAAGATTAATAAATAAAATAATTAATTTATTTTAATTTATAAGAATGTATTAATTTTACAAAATTGACCGATTAATAAATAAATAAATAAATTTTTAATAACAAAAATTATTAAAATAAATTGAATCAAAAAGTTAAAAACCAAATTGAAAAATTGATCAATTCAAGATTTTTACAATAAGATTATCCAACTAATTCAACTTTTTAATAATTGAAAATTTTGTTCAACACCCTACAGGGATGTTTACTGCAGTAAGAGTGAAAAGAGTAAAGAAATGGGTTACTTTAACTACAAGGAATTGACAGAGATGAAACATTTCAGAAGTTGATTGTTTGAAATCTGTCCCATTGCTGATGTTGATTCTTTGAAATCTGTCCTATTTGCTGTCTTGTGTAGGGCTCCAAATCTTCTGTACTATTTATTTAGCACCAACTCTGTTTCACTCATGCACTGCTATAAATTTTGATGGTCCTATGACAGTACATGAGTAAAATAGAGTTGGTACTAGTGTGTAGTTACAGTTCTATTTTATATATACTTTTAGAGTTTTTGAGTTAATTTTCTCTATTATATATATAATTTTTTTGAAGCAATAATATAAAGACATCGTACTCAATATATAACGCTCTCTGCTTTACGAAGATCTGAAAAGGGTCATAATATACACAACCTTTCCTTTATATTTTACAAAGAGATTGTTTCCGTAACTTGAATTTATGATCTTATGGTCACAAAAACAATTTTACTAGTTTGGAAGCAATAATATATTTAATCAAAATATCAAAAGTATCCCCTTTCTTTTCTTTAAATTATCATGTGAGAACCTTAGAACTTAGTCTCATCTTATCTTCTTATCAGTAAAGAAAATTGAAGGAATCTTAAATAAACAAATTAAATCTAATCAAAATTAAGTATACTAACTAAAATTTTAATATAGTTGGCAAACTCAAGACTTTACAATTGTATTCAACAAAAGAGGTTTGGATTAATGGATTTGTTTCACATGTGAACTTAGAAGAGAATCTTACTTTTGGATTAATGGATTTGTTTCATATGTGAACTTAGATGAGAATCTTTACTTTTAGTTAGTTCAAAAGAAGTATATTAACTGAAATCTACACAAGTTAATCAACTGGAATAATGTAGTTTCACGAACTCATCTTGCCTAATAATACCTGACCATTTCTTATAGAGGATGAACATACAATGAAACAGCAGATATGATAGTATTTGGTGCCCAAAGGGCTTAAGTTTTATGGTCATGATAAGTTCGAGGACAAACCATTCTCTTGATCTAACAACTTCATTCATTATCCACAAACTGGAAAAGAAACAAAGACAACAAAATAAAAGCTTGAAAAGTTTCTTTCTGTTCCCAGTTATACTAAGAGTTCCAAGTGCATTTTACCAGTGCTGCCACTACAGTTCCAGCACTTGGTTGTTCTGCTGGAGAGGAGTTTGATTAGTTCTTTCTCCCTTCGCACAAGATTATATGGTACCCATGTCTGCAGCGATGTAAAATTATGATTAGAATTTAGCAAATATTATCATTATTGTCAGGACATCCATTGTCATAAGGTGATCATATATTTACAAGATATTCAGAGTATATTAAATCAATCTAAAGTCTGAACATTGCAAGTCATAATACTCGGGATAAATTTTTCTGAGAATAGATCTTGATTTCTTATTGACCATTGACAATTAATGTTAAATACCCCCAACAACTCCACATTTGCGTCACTCGGAATCTTAAGAAGTAGAAAGATAAGTTCCGATATATCAAATTCTGAACCACAAGCATTTGTGCTTTTCATGCTCTACATTACTTCCCTTACTTTTATATTAATAGAAAAGACAGCTTTTCCTAAGTCTGTCTTTCCACTATATCCAGTACACAGATAGATAGAAGCAATGGAATGGCCAGAAAGAACAAAGTCATTGGAATTTATATAAATATTGGCCAATGCGACTTCTGACCAACAATAATTTTGTCAAATCTCTAGTGATCTAAACGTGTGGTAAAATTGCCTAAAGTACATGGACTGAAAATTGGGAAAGTTAAGATACATACGTTGATTTGAATGGTGCACATGTAGCTCCAATTGGCGTGCTGAAAGCCACATCTTGAAAGGGGCCAGCCATTTTACCTCGAGGAAACCATCCAAGGTCCCCGCCCTTCTTCCCAGATGGGCATTCTGAATACTCTGCAGCCAACTGAAAATGCAAACAAAGTAGACATGCATATCTTAATAAAGGTAGAGTAACAACATAGTAGGCATTATCACCAAACAGAAATTCGAAACTTAAGTAGTATATTGTGATGACCACAAACTTAGCTAAATGAAAAAGATGTCTGTTATGCGCTTATCATAGCATAGCAATAAAAAACTCAGACTTCCTGAACAAAGGCACAGTGGAAAAATCTGATTGAGAATCAGATAATGTTCCTTCTGCAGTAATAGCAAAGAAATCAAATTGAAGCAAAAATGGCAGAATTTCTGCACATGAAAACCCAAACAATTAGGTTCTTTAGCGGTCTGCCTAGCCAAATGCACTCAATTTACCTTCGCAAACTCAGCTGGAGGAACTTTATCACCAGTATCTAGCCAACCATCCTGCAACTTCTTGTATGCCTCATTGATTTTGCCTTGCTTTTCACATAATATATGCCTTGCTGGAACACATGTTCAAGCCAATTTAAGAAGTGAAGTTACTAGAGTACCTCACAATTCATGCCAAAAAAGGGATACCTTCTCTGGCACACAAAAGCCTAAGCATAAACATCTTACCCAAAGCACTAAATTCTTTTCCTATGATTCTTCAAATACTCGGTTCCAAAATAGTAGTTTGTCCCAATAGGAGCATTTAAAAAGAAAAAGAACAATCTCTTCACCACAATAGATTACACATAAGAAAAGAAAAGAAGATAACTATAAAAGTATCACCTTTGACGTAAGTGCAAGTCCCAAGGCCGTCACCCTTGCCAGCTTTTCCCTTGCCCTTTGAAGAACTTTCATCACTTCCACCTCCTGCTTGCTTTCCCTTACCCTTACCTCCAGAGTCTTTTGGTTTTGAGTCCTTACCCATTACCTTAAAAAACCAAAACACAGAATATATTACCAAATCAGCAAGTAAATGACACTGGAAAACTATCCCAATCCATCACAACTACTTTTCAACAGATTGACAATTCCTTTTTTCATCAAACTGATTCTAACATAACCCAGATTACTCCCGCCCAAATAAAAATCCACCTCAATCTCCAGCCTCTAATTCATACAACCAACTGGCTTGTAACCACAACTTTACATAATGATCATTAAAGACAAAAACCCACTCCAACAGAAGTCTCCTTTGTAAAGCAAATATCAACATGACTGAATCACGTCCTAGTCTGGCAGCAACCCAACAACAAAGTTGATCCACGAAACTAAAATTGAAACCCCATAAGTTGAATTCCACGTACAAATGTCTTTTATACTCACCGACAATTGGAAGTCTTGCTACGTCTGGGTTTCTCCAACAACCGAGATCCTAAACTCGCAATGTAGCTTTGATGCGTACGATATTTTCTTTCAAGCAGATTATTACAAGTTTGCCACTTCCATTGTCGATTATGGCAGGAAGTTATTTGTAGGCTTGGGAATGAGGCCGGCCCGACCCGGCCCAAGAGGGCAAGGGATGGTTTTTTATTAATTTTTTAAAAATTTAAAATATATCATCATTTTTTTTATAAAACAATGTCATTTTATCACCCTGGCTCGAGCTAATTGTCGAACCAGCCTGGACAACCTTGGCCCAATTCGGACCTACAACCTATCAAGCCAAGAAATTCCAACTTGTGACCTAGCCTATGGGTCGATCAACACGAGCTTGGCTCGTTAACTTCGGACTGGGCCGGATTGGCCGAATTGTCATTCCTAATTATTTTAATGATATGATATTATTTATTTAGTTGTGATACAACTTAAATTGTAATATTTGTGTTGAAGTTGAATTTTAATATTTTTAAACACAATGTTATAAAGTAGTTAGGGAGGAAGAGAAATTAACCACAATGTTATAAAGAAGTGAGATGTTAGTGAATTGTCCAACAAGCTTACTAAAGAGGAACCAAGACTAAAGAAACAATAGTCACTTTGTCAAACAAGTGTTGTCTATCGACATATTTTTCGAAAAGGCAATAGATGTGTTGACTGACTCGCCACTTAGACTAATCTTAGTACATTTGATGTAACCTATTTTGATGTAGCACCTACCGGGTGTCAACATATCCTTCTAACAAATATGTCGGGAACCAGCATCCCCGCTCTGTTTTGTAACTTGCTTCGG
>JANTPM010000001.1:1971269-2007699 GCA_025434745.1 Erythroxylum divaricatum
AAAGGTACGTCAGTGGTTGATTGCCGGCTTACCCCTCCGATGCTTAAGTTAACTATTTGTCGTAGGTTTTATGTCTATGAACAAAAAATCTCAAGGTTATTAAAGTCGTACTTGCATCGTGAGGAAATAATGATCTTATATAGTAAATACCTGAAGTGTTTAATTCAATATCATAAAAATGGGCTGATCGGCCTATACGTTAACTTAGGATTAGACCTAGGCTTAGAATGACCTACCCGACTAATAAATAATTAAAAAATTTATAATGAAGCGAAATTTAGAAAGATCTAATAGCCCGATCTTCGACTCCCAATCTTTATAAACAAAATAATTTTCTTTTGTTAAAAACAACCTCATTTTTGTATTTTTAATTAAAAAAAAAAGTTCAACCGCCGGGCTCATTGCCAACGTTAATCTCTAACCATTATAGAAAAGCCTCTCTCATTTTTGGGTAATGGGTTTTAGTACCAGACTTTGAGTTAAGTGGCAACTGAAAAGTGGCGGCAAATCTTTAAAGGAAAACAAAGAAAAAAGCTATCTTTGTCTTACACACTCTCCACCACACTCCGGCGGTCAGGCCGGAGCTTTAGGGTTTCGAAAGATTGATTCTCGTCGGCGACGATAAATGGAAGAACCAAGTCCATCGGTCTGCAATCTAAGGATTCTAGACAGTCTTAGCCACGATTCCGTTCTAGCTATCGCCCAAAGCTATAATGCATTCTGCTCCATCGTCGATTCGCTACTTTCTGGGACCGAAGATCATTCTGTAGCGGCAGAGTTCGTACCTCACGTGCACGTGCTTTGTGAGCACGGCCTTGACTCTTTCGTTTGTGAACGCCTTCTTAAGTCACTAGAGGTATGGAATCAATTGGTTTGATTTATTGATAAGCATAGTTAGTTCAAGTAATTGGTTTATTACAATTTGGGTACGTTGGTTTACTATGCTTGTTTAAAGCAGGAAGCTTTTGAAAAGAATGGAGCTTTGAGGTTTTGGCGGCATTTCGATGCTTATAGCAATGTAGCAGTTCTTCAGAAGAGTGGAACTCATGTATGTCAGTTTTTTCTTTTCTTTATTTTGGGAAGCAATTGGATTGTCAGGATTGGTGATAGTGTTCAAATGCAGGCTGATGATGAGTTGCAACAAGTTCTGTGTGCGGCTCTTGATGAGATATCATTGGTGAAGAACTATCATGAGAACTGCTTGTCAATGCTAGTTGATGCTTTACATTCGTACAAGGAAGATCTACCTGAGGGACGATATAATTTGGATGCTGAAAGAAAACGTCTTCTGTCCAGATATCAATTGATGGTATCATCAACTATTATGGCCACTCTTCCTCGACATTTTCCTGGTGGGCATGTTTTCGCCGACATTTTTGGATTGAATGTAATTGCAAGAAAATTCTAGTAGTAAGTTTAATTGCTATCCTTCTTTTTGTTCTTTATATTTTAGAAATACTTCACTGGTATTTTAAGGGAAGGCTGGAGGAGCTAAGTATACTCATGGAGGGTGAGCCTAATGTTGAGGATGGTTCTCAAGATAAAGATGACATGGATGTAGATGAAAAGGCCAAATTGGCTTATAAAAACAGTGAGATGCATGTCGATGAATCTTATCTCCAGGGTAAACTCACACAGAACAATGAATTGGTAAAGAATATTGGGAAAGTTGTTCGTTCTCTAGGAAGTCTTGGGTTAACATCAACGGCAGAGGATGCCTATGCTTCTGCCATCTTTCTACTTTTGAAGGTGAGCAATTGACTTCACAGATAATATATTCTTTTTTTTGGTAAAACAGATAATATATTCTTAAAGTGAGAGGTGCCTCTGATTTCTAAACAGCATGTAACCTTCTGTTGTGAAAATATTTTCCATTTTTCCTGTTTTATGCAGGATAAAGTACACGATTTGGCAGGTGATGATTATCGGGCTTCTGTCTTAGGTTCGGTTAAAGGCTGGATACAGGTTGTTTTCATTTTTTCTTTGTCCCTACTTTTTATGGCAATTGCATGCATAAGTGTCCTCATGAATGGTTTATTATTATCTAGTCACGTTGAATGTTTATGCTTTTGATGATTATGGATTCCCCTCCTCCCGTTATGCTAACTGTTATTATAATTAAAGGTGAAGTGTTTGCTGACTCATTTATTGCTAATATCGATGAAGGCTAAATATACTTAAAAACAGCGTTTTGAAGGAATAGGATAATGTTTCTGCTGATGTATAGAATAGCTATGCAATTTTTAACAGTGGCTGTGCTTATTTAGGTAATAACTTTGTTCCACATAGAGGTTTTAATTTTGATGGCTACCTTCAGGGAACATGCTTTTATTGATTGACTAGATATGTCATGAATTTCAAAATTCATTCTTGTTTCACATTTTTTTTATATTCACTGAATTTCTGAATTTTGGGGACCCTGCAAGTTCTAGTAATTTAAGCATCTTTATCTGGATAAATTTGTATGACCATGTTATTCCATAAAAGCTTAGTATTCCTTTGCATTTGATCCTGCAACTTATTAACGAGTTTCTCATGTTATTAATTGATGAATCCTTGGACCCATACCGCCAGGCTGTGCCCCTCCAGTTCTTGCATGCACTGCTTGCTTATCTTGGTGACAACACAAGCTATGATTGTCCTTCACCTGGTCTGAAGTCACCTTTGGCATATCATCCATTGTCACGCTGTGATGGAACAAATATTTCTTCTGAAGGACTTGTTAGATGGAAGTTGAGGCTAGAGTATTTTGCTTATGAGACACTGCAAGATTTAAGAATAGCCAAATTATTTGAGATTATTGTGGACTATCCTGACAGGTGACCTTTTATCTCATTGATCATATATTACTGTTGGTGGTGGACTGGGTTGTTCAAGGTTTTAAGTGGTCTTGTTTCATTGTGTTGCTTTATAGCAAGGAAGAATACTATATATTACCTAGCAACAGGCAAAATTGGTTGCCATTTGTCTCGATTTATAAATCTGAAAGACTAAATTCACATTCTTGTTTTGTCTTTCACCAGGCGTCTACTGCATGAATATCTTTTTCCTTATAAGAAAAATATGCTGAAATAAAATTGTCCAAACCCGAGTTGACTTTTTATGAAGCAGAAGAGTTCAATTGACATCTTGAAGTGCTGGGGTTAATATGAGATCCTCCATGAAAGTCTTGATATTTTCATTAACTTTGCAGCTCTCCTGCAATAGAGGATTTGAAGCAGTGCCTTGAATACACCGGACAACATTCTAAACTGGTTGACTCATTTATTTCCGCATTAAGATATCGTTTGCTAACCGCGGGTGCCTCCACAAATGACATTTTACATCAGTATGTGTCAACCATCAAAGCACTTCGGACAATTGATCCAGCTGGTGTCTTTCTTGAAGCAGTTGGTGAACCGATAAGAGAGTACTTGAGAGGTAGGAAAGATACGATAAAATGCATTGTAACCATGCTTACAGATGGGACTGGGGGAAATCCTAACGGATCTGGTATTGCTGGGGATAGCCTCCTTGAAGAATTAAATAGGGATGAGGAAGGTCAAGAGAATACTGGTGCAGATGATGATTTTCATACTGATGAAAGACAGGCCTGGATAAACGCTGCATGGTGAGTAGGTTGTAATTTCAAGCTTAAAGAAATGATTCCTGGGCTGAACTAAGCTGATGAATTGAATGTCACCCAACTTCAGCATTTGATAGATTATCCAACCCTGAGCAATCTTTGCTTGATCTTTGCTTTGCAGTTGGGAGCCTGACCCTGTAGAGGCTGATCCATTGAAAGGGAGTAGGAATCAAAGGAAGGTTGACATTCTTGGGATGATTGTTGGTATAATTGGATCAAAGGACCAACTTGTTAATGAATATCGAGTAATGCTGGCTGAAAAGCTTCTCAACAAAACGGATTATGACATTGACTCAGAGATACGAACTTTAGAACTTCTAAAGGCAAGTATCTGTTAGTTGTTCGGGCCTTGGTCTTTTCTTAGGTTGTGTTCTTCACTTTGTGAGGCACCATAACTCCTTGCCAATCACATCTGAATGTTCCACCCTGGCACTTTGAAAATTGATTTCTTGGCTATTGACATAGATTCATTTTGGGGAGAGCAGTATGCAAAGATGTGAAATTATGCTTAATGATCTGATTGATTCCAAGAGGACAAATCAAAACATCAAAGCCACAATACAACAATCTCGAACAGGTAATGCAGAATAGCTAATCCTTGATTCAACTCAGATATCCAGAAAGGGGAAAAAGAAAAGTAGAGCTCTACTATGTGGAGCTCCTGCTGAGCATTAGATTTTATGTGGATCAATTATTCTTTCATGAATGAATTTGTAGGTCCAGAGCCACAGGACAGTGAGCTGTCATTGGATATGCTCAATGCTACAATCATATCTTCAAACTTTTGGCCCCAATTCCAGGTATGAAAGAACATTTTTGTATGAATGCTGTAAAGTATTATAGCTTTTAGTGTTTATCTATCCTGAAATGCAAGAACCACTATTCAAGGTGAGTTAAAAGACGTTTGCAGCATAAACATTATGTTGTAGTACATGTACCCATTACACACTTTCTAACGGGGAACATGTGTCTCGGTGTGAGTCCACCTTCATGTGATCTGTACTAATATATTAATGTGAAAGTTCACGTTAAAATGCCAAAGTTTATTATTTCATTGCCCCCTCCTTGGGTGTTTTCTGAAAGATGCCATTCTAGTTAGGTTGTATGAGGTAATGTTTTTGTACAGAACTATTTGAGATCTATGTTGGTTTTTTGGCGGCATTGCAATATTGTAAGACTGCTTGGGAGCACTATCTTCACAAGTTTCTTGAACTACATAGTATGGCAATTTATTCGCACTTTCATTTGTTCAAATGTATCTGGCATGAAAAATTGCTGGCACATATATGATACTGTGTTGAGTGCAATATTTGCATTATCAGTTTATTTTATTCATCTAGCACAAAAATGGAAAGATCTATTTTTTACATATTCCATGCACCACGTACATTTTCTTCTCCAAATGTCCTCAAAAAAATTTTGTTAGGTAAGAGTGGTAAATTTTGTTGCTCTTAATTTCAGGATGAGACCCTCAATGTGCCTGAGCCTGTTGACCAATTGCTCAGTGATTATGCTAAAAGGTTTCATGAAATCAAAACCCCTCGGAAGCTACTCTGGAAGAAAAATCTTGGTGCTGTTAAGGTTAGGTGTTTCCGAATCCTTCCTTGTCTGTCCTATTTTCTCTTATTCTTGCATTAGAAAATGTATTGATGCTCTTTTCATGGATCCTAGTTAGAATTGCAATTTGAAGATAGAGCAATGCAATTAACTGTGACTCCTTTGCATGCTGCAATCATCATGCAATTTCAAGATCAAACAAGGTAAATGGTTTGAATTGGTAAACATAATAGGTTGTGCGCATGTTATCTGACAGTATAATATTCCTCTGTTAGTTGGACATCTAAGAAGCTTGCAGCTGCTGTTGGGATACCAGTGGATGTTCTTAATAGGAGGATGAATTTTTGGACAAGCAAGGTATGTTCCAAAACCTTCAATTTTCTTCTTTAGATGATCCTTGTTCATATCTGATGGAAGCCCTTAACACATGATTTGACTGCATACAGAGTTTGCTCCTATTAATATAAGCAACTGACCTTGTTTGTCTTATTGTGACTGAAATTTACCTGTTGTAGCTACACTTACTCCGTCATTGTGCAATGAAATTGAAAATTCTTTGTTTCAGTCGATCCTAGCCGCTTAAAAATTTGACCATTTAGTGCCTTGTTAGTGCTATTCATGATAAATTTCTCTTGAAGTCCTTTATTTTCAAATTGTAGCCATATGTAGTTCTTTATGTGTTAAGAGAAATCAAGAATTTGAAAATTAAGAGTTACGAGCATTGATTGCTTTCATGCTCAGGGAGTTCTTTCAGAAACACTTGGGACAAATTCCGGTGATCATGTTTTTACTCTGGTAGAAAGTGTGATTGAAGGTAGTAGGAATGGTGGTAATGGCAGAGGTCGTGAGGATCTTCTCATTGGTGATGAAGAGGGAGAACACTCCGTAGCCTCCGTTGAGGACCAAATACGCAAGGAAATGACCATCTACGAGGTATGCAATATGATATAAACTTTACATATGATTCCGGACATTCATGTGAGCAAATAATTTAAATTCTGTTGAAACCAGGCTTCTCTATGTATGGTAGAAGCTGTACTAGGATGAAGCTTGGCTTTTAACTTGAGCCTGGTTTCAGCAGCTGGGATTAGATTAAGACCATGAAAACGTTAAAACATCATTATCTCTAGCCACCTAAACGACATTTGTTTGGTGTAGAAATTTATCATGGGGATGCTCACAAATTTCAGCAGCATGCCATTGGACCGCATTCACAACACCCTGAAGGTAATTGAAGTGTTAAGATTATGATTAACTTCATTTATACGCCTTACTTGTTTTACCAATTTGTTGAATTGTATACACATTGGTCCAGATGTTTTGTGTAGCAGATCCTACCTATGATAAGTCACTCCAACAGTTGCAAAGCTTTCTATCGGGTTTAGTTTCTGAAGAGAAACTGGAAATGAGAGACGGAATGTACGCCTTAAAGAAGTAAAGATCAAAGAATTCTGAAGCGAAGTAACAGTGCTTCGGTCATGAGTAGCATATGCTGTGTCAAATGTGACCATTATCATCGTCTTCTCTATGGGATAGGGAACTTAGAAGATGTCAATGGCAGAGGACTGGTGGAAACCTGTAAAAATTGCAATGTGAAGATGAAGAATACGTACTTTTTCATCACCAGTGGTATTGCTAGATCAACTGATTGTTGGGAGCAATATTATGAATTTGATTCTAGTATGGTATGGTAGCATAGCATCATTCTTGTTTCGGATAATTTTTTAAAATTATAAAATATTTCTTTAATGCATTGTGGTATATAATTTTTAATTTTGCATTAATCTCATCTCTTCCGTATCATAGAATTTTAATAAATAAAATATTTAATAAATTACAAATTTATGATCTCCAATTATTTTTCAAGTGGTTAATTAAAATTTTTAATAAAAAATATAAATATTTATTAGAAAGTATAGGAGTAGAATGAAGGGTTGACAAAATGAGTTCTACTTTTAAAGTTAAGAGGCAAACTTCAATCTAGAAGACTTCTCGATTTATAACAGTTGAAAAAGTTATTAATTTTATGTAATCTTCTTTTTATATTTTATAAATATATTGTTTTTATAGTTCGAATGTGTGTCTTTCTGATCACAAAAGAATAATTTCACTAATTATTTCAAGTCTTGTTCTCGATTTTTATCTTAAAGTTACTAAATTAAACTAATAGTATTTTAGCTTTATTTTAGATTGTAAATTATATCTAAAAATGTAATATCTTAAAATTATATTTATAAAAAACTAAATATTTTTGGTATCTGAATATTAATATTATAAAATTAAATAAAGTTATATATTAAAAATATAATTTAACCTTTTATAATTTTATATTCATATTGGATACGGTAACAAAGAGAAGTGGCCGTTACGAAATATGACCGTTACAGTTCACACATATTTGAAGTGAGCAGAGGGCAGAAATTCATTGAAGATTACGAGAAACCACACCAGAAAATGGGACAGTACGGCCAAGAACATGTTTCCACGGCGGAGGAGCTCATGCAAGAGTTAAGAATCAAAGCCACGGAGCATCTCATCCGAGAAGAGTGGCAAGACTCCATCCAAGTCTACTCTCGGTTCATCAAACTCTGCCAAGAACAGATCTCAAACACCCACCAACAAGATCAGATAACCAAGCTCCAAAAGTCCCTTTGCTTGGCTCTATCCAACCGCGCCGAATCTCTGTTCCGGCAGAGAGATTTGAGTTTGGCGCTCAGGGACTGTGACCAAGCATTGGAAATTGATAGTGCCCATGTCAAATCTCTTGTGTGTAAAGGTAAGATCTTGCTCAGCTTCAACAGATACTCTATGGCTTTGGACTGCTTCAAGGCAGCCCTTTTGGACCCACAAGAGAATGCGAACCTCGAAACTTTAAATGGGTATTTGGATAAGTGCAAAAAACTTGAGTTTCAGTCAAAGACTGGATATTTTGATCTCTCCGATTGGGTGCTAAGTGGGTTTCGCGGCAAACCACCGGAGATGGCTGAGTACATTGGGCCAGTGCAGGTTAAAAGATCTGAGCTCAGTGGGAGGGGTCTATTTGCAATAAAGAACATCGATGCGGGGACTGTAATGTTGGTGACTAAAGCAATTGCCACTGAGAGAGGAATAGTATCAGCCGGAGGTCCCAGTGAGAATGCACAAATGGTCATGTGGAAGAACTTCGTTGACAAAGTTGTTGAATCTGCCATAAAGTGTAAAAGAATTCATCAGTTGATTAGTACGTTATCGGCAGGTGAAGATGGGGACAATCTCGAAGTGCCTGAAATTAGTCTCTTTAGACCCGAGGCAGAGTTGGATTGCCAATCAAATGAGAAGCCTGATATGGTCAAGATTTTAAGCATATTGGACGTAAATTCACTAGTTGAGGATTCAGTTTCTGCTAAAGTTTTCGGAAAGAATAGTGATTATTATGGTATTGGTTTATGGGTTCTGGCTTCATTCATTAACCATTCATGTAAACCAAATGCCAGGCGCTTGCACGTAGGTGATCACGTAGTGGTTCATGCTTCAAGAGATATTAAGGCAGGTGAAGAGATCACATTTGCTTATTTTGATGTGTTTTGTCCTTTGGAGAAGCGAAAGGAAATGTCACTGACATGGGGATTTCAATGTGCTTGTAAGAGGTGCAAGTTTGAAGAGGAAGTTTGTTCAAAGCAGGATATGAAGGAGATTGAGATGTTGCTTGAAAGAGGGATAGACGCAAGTAGTGTGGTTTTCAGGCTTGAGGAAAGAATGAGAAGATG
Organism: Erythroxylum divaricatum; assembly: GCA_025434745.1. Taxonomy (NCBI): domain Eukaryota; kingdom Viridiplantae; phylum Streptophyta; class Magnoliopsida; order Malpighiales; family Erythroxylaceae; genus Erythroxylum; species Erythroxylum divaricatum. The sequence continues at coordinate 1,980,198 of JANTPM010000001.1, forward strand.
GACAGTGAGAGGAAACGAGAGGGGTTACTTGAGAGCATCATTTTGGAATGCATATGGTGAAGCTTATGGCTCAGAGAAGCTGATAAGGAAGTGGCGAGGACGGATTCCAGCTACTGATGTGGTGGTGGATAGTGTTGTAGATGTTAATGGAAGTGATGATAGGTTACTGAGGTTATTGAGGGAGGAGTTAAGCAGAGGTGGTGGCAATTTCGTGGACATGGAGAAAACAATGAAGCTGAGCAGAGGGATTTATGGGAAAGTGGTCAAGAAACAGGCAATGAGATCTCTTCTTGAGCTTGGCAGTCAAGCTCAGATGCTATAATAGCAACACCATTTTCATAATTCCAAGTTTTCACTTTACGGTCTGTTTTTCATGGACCGAAAGTTCTTGTTGTTCTCTCCCTTTTGAATACAAATTTTCACATATACAGTATTCCACACTTCAGTTAATGCTCACCTTTTCACATCGTTGTCCACAAAAAACTTGTGCAGATGTTAACAAGCCATGAAATTGGGGTTTTCACCTTTTTACATCGTTGTCCACAAACTCTAGTAATTAAACTTGTGCAGATGTTGACAAGCCATGAAATTGGGGTTTTCACCTTTTTACATCGTTGTCCACAAAGAGAAAACCCCAATAAGTAGTTTCAATTTACTTAATATGATACAAACTCTGGTAATTAAACTTGTGCAGATGTTGACAAGCCATGAAATTGCCAAGAAGCAGGCAATAAGGCCTCTGCTTGATTTATGCTGTTAGCAATACATTTCCGAGTTCAAAGTTCCAGTCTGTTTCCTGACAGAAACTTGTTTTTCTATCAACTCTCTTGAATAGAAGTTGAGTTCACAATGTAGCTAATTTTCACATGTTTGTCTACAAGAGTTGAAAAAGAAAACACATTAACTAGTTTTAATTTACTAATAATTGTATTAATACTACAGAACCAAAATTATTATTCCAATGAAAATTATTATGACTGAAGGCTCCAAAAGCAACATTTCCAATCTCAAAGAGCAGTCATTCTCACAAGCTTGTTATAAAGAATGTGGTCATCCCGCCCAGTGTTGCTCTCCAACAAAGCACTTTGCACAAGCTCCTGCCAGAGGACATATAACCATTGGGAAGTTGTGAATTATACCAAGATAAACAGTAGAACATGAAAAATAAGGAAAAAGAAAAAGAACTTCTAACCTTCACATCCCTGTGGGAAAGAAATTTCCCCAAGTTATGGATAATCAACCTCAAGTCTTCCACCTGAAAAGGCAACAAAGAATCAGTTAGCATTGAGTAAGAATTATCAGGTAGAAACCAGGCACTATAGCAAGGCAGCAGTCGCAGCACAAAAGTAAGCTGAAGAATAATATATCTTACCCTAATGTATCCAGTTCTATTGCGATCAAAGAACCTGAAAGCCTGTTCAATAAATGAAAAACGATCAAAACTAAGTTACAGCAATGAAAGAATGTTTTAAAGAGTTAGTCTGAAGATACCTGCAATAGTTCCTTATCAACTACAGTCTCCTTCGTGATGGAAGAAGCTTTCTTGCTTCCATCCACGCTAGCTCCCTGCTCTGTAGAAGTGGCATTAGATGCGGTCTTTGCCTCTGCATCTGTAACGTTACTTTTCTTCTTTTCCTCTTCACCAGCCTTATCTTTTGCATCGCTTAACATTGGTTCATGCTCTGTAACCACACCGGTTGTCTGTTCCTCTTTGTTTATCTGTTTACAGGGTTACCAGATAAATAAAATAAAAAGGAAAAGGCTATTGCAGGCATGTAAAGTAACTTGGTAAATTTGGAAAGATAATCCATCTTAGGTTTACAATAAATCTCTCAGAAGATCTAACTAATTTCTAAAGAAAATTCTTGCCTCTTTAGAAATATCCTCCCCATGATCTTCCATTTCCTCGTATTCCTCCTCTGGGTCTTCCTCTGGGTCTTCCTCATCATCAGTCTTATCTTCCAGCTTTGTTTCATTAACATGAACAGCAGAAGCATCCTCTTTTCTTGCAGTTTCTTGATCCTCTGACTGATTTATGCTCAACATTTCAGAGCCAGCAGAAGTATTTTTCACAGGAAGCTCACTAGTCTTCGGGCGCTTTGCTGGTGATTTCTTATCTTCATCCTTCTCTTTGATTTCCTCCCGCTGCCTCTTACGTTGATTTCTCTTAGTTATGAATTTAATTCGAAGTTTCTGCAAATCATGCCCAAACAAGAAAACATTGCAGAAACGTTTGTCATCACTTAACCCCAATTGACAGTTCAGTTGATTGTATTTTTAAAAAAAAAAAAGTTGACAATAGGCAGCTAACCTGGAGAAATGCCAAAATGCGAGAACCCATTTGATATTGAAGCATTTCATAAAATGATTCAGCAAATAAAGAAACCTGTAAAGATAAAGGTTTCCATTAAGTGCCAAAAAGAGGGCACCAAAGACGGTAAGAGCAAAAATTTCAAACCTCAAAAGTTGTTTCTTCAACATCTTTATCTGAGTAGTCCAAGAGCGAGTCCAGTGAGAGTGATGTTGAGCGCAACTGTTGTGGTTAAATAAAATAAATTATTAACTAAATAAATAGCTTGTGCAGAGAATTTTTACTGGGGAAACAACATAATGCTTGACAAGATAAACATACTTTATTTTCCTTGTTGCCCTTTGTCTGCAGAATAAGTCCAGGGTGTCTTGGAGCTTCATCAAGCCTTTTGTTTTCCTTTACTTCTTGGTTAGATTTGCTCTTGGACTCATCCTTTCCATTTTTCTCCCTTTTCTCATCCTTCAGTTTTCCATCATCCTTTGGTTTTTCTTTCTTGTCATTATGGTTATGCTTCCCGGAAGCCTTTCTGTCATCAACCTTAGTCTCAATTTCAAGCCCCGAGCCACTGTCCCTACTAATATCCTTAGCAGCACTCTGATCTTCTTTAACATCACTGACTTCTATTTTATTTGAATTAGACACGCTATCCTTGTCCACAATCAGAGAGGTTGACTCATTGTTATTCATCTCTGTCTCAGCAATTTTAACACTGCCAGCAGTAGCAAGCTTTCTTTTGAGAACTCTCTTGACAATTTTCTTCTTTATGGTTGTTTTGGCATTAGAACCTTGACCAACTGCAGCACTACTGGCATTTGAATTCTCGTTTCCCTTATTTGCAGTAGTATCCATTTCTTTCTCAGGTTCCACCTGACTTTCTTCATTTTGAGTGGCTTTTTTCACTGGAACCTTTTTTACAATTTTTTTCCTCACAAACGTTTTAACCCCTGAAGGATCAGGTAGCAATTTACTTTGCTCACCCGGAATATCAGAAGGCCCACCTGTTTCTCCAACATCTTTATTATCTAAAGAGTCATTCTGTTTGCTGCCAGCACTTTCGGCATCGGCTATCTTATTGGCAACCTTCTGCTTCACAATCCTTCTTACAATCTTCTTCTTTCCAGACTTCAAATTTTCAGCTGTCTGGGCACCGCAAGTTTCTCCTTGTTCCTTTGTTGCCTTCTTGGCTTCCTCATTTGTATCAATATCATCTTTAACCCCAAGTTTCTTTTCCTTCTTATCACCATTTTCTGAATTCACATTGCCCTTTATGTCATTTCCATCATTCTCCTTTTTGTCGACACCAGAGGATTCTGAATCTTTGATTTTTTTTGACCTGTCTTCCCTCTTTGTTTCCTTAAAAGAGTCAGTTCCCCTATCTGATTAACAAAAACCCAATATCAATTGTATAGCCAAACATAAGAAAAAACTGTAATATCATGCTTGAAAACTGACTGATTTACCTTTCTGATCTTCCTTCTTTTCTTTTAACTTCTGAGACAACATGCAAAATAGATTAGCAAGTTACTAAATTTAGGAAAGGGCATTACTAGCAGCCCAAGTCATCAAGAGATCTACCAGAAACTAAATGTAAGCGGGGCAAAAAAGCAAAATTATACGCATGAAGTCATGTGCATGACACACCTCTTTGAAGGCTAGTTGGGGCTCTCTCTCCATAACAGCCTTCTTGTGAGCAAGCCACTGTGCTCTCCAAGCGTCCAACGAAGGAAGACATTCAGATAAATCCGGAACAAATAGAACTGTAACTTCCTTATGGCTAAAGAAACCGTCCTTGTCAAATCTATCATAATGTATCTGCACATACCAATAGCAGTCTACACATATTAGCTATCTTAGTACAGGTCGACTAAACTTATTCATTCATTCAACAAATAAACATGAACACCACAAAATATGCATAGGATACATAAAAAGAAAAAACACAAAGAATGGATCAATTATTTAGAAAAATGTTTTTATGGTTTGGACTCCTATCCAGCATCCTCTGACTTGTAAGCTAATGGATTGGACATTATACAATTAAAAAACGAACAGAAAAAAAAAAAAAGAACAGAAGAGTTTGTTCCAAAATGGAAATCATTTCCTGTAGGTGTTTAAAGTTTCAATAAGTAATGCAATCTGTACCAACAGATCTTACCATCCAAAAAAAGTAATGTGGCATCAAGTTACAAAAGCAGGACTTATGAAAAATATTTTACAATTTGTTTTCGAAAGAAACAAAAGAAAAGGAAATGTTCACTGTTCTAGTTTTAACACATATATTACGTGGTGCAAGTTTTGGTTTCCATAACATTTACTATGTTCGCAATGACTAAAACAACTAAAACCCCAGTTGCTTGTTGGAGATAAAGATGGCGCAAAAATGTTTTACAATCACGATATTCTATTCTTGATCTGCAATCAGCCTGCACTAGTCACCACAACCAAAACAAATGGATTTGGTGTTCATCACCCAAACATTAATATACCATCTGCAAACTAACTGCACATCCAGCTAAGAGATTCAAGTCATTTCAAAGACAAGAAACAAGTAAAGCCTACCTCAAGAAAGCGATTCCAGGTACGACAGTTTTGCAAATCAAGCTGAGTGACATCCTTGGCATATCTACATGCACATATTAGTTTAATTCACTAGAGAAGGCATAAATAAGCAATATGTTGACTTAAAGAACAATAGAAAATACACACCTAAGGGCTGTTTGAATTAAAGCAGAATCATCACTGGAGGGGTTACCACCATCAGCAACATCCCATGGACCACCAATAGCCATGAAACTGTGATCTCTTTTTAGAAGAGCAAACCTTAGAACATTACAGATATGGGGTATGCGATCATCTGAACTTTTTTCAGATAACAACTCTTCCAGAACATTTTTTCTAAGCCCACTCATTAAAATTATCTGAAATCAAGAGACAAAAATATTACACATTCACCAAGAAACAACATTAACCGCATGGCCACAATGTGAAGCATGCTGCAACAAAAGAAAGACAATAAGAAAAGAGTGGGCAACCACAGCACAAAATACGATGTATTATTTTGGTTTTGGTTTATAAATACATGTCCTATTCAGTTGTATATTCATGCAACCCTAGCTTCAGAAATGATCCATCCAATCAAAAACTTTTTAAGCACCTTTAGATTCCACTTGGACATTCCAAATCACTATCTTTTACTCATGGGTAACGAAAGGATGACAGTATATTGGGGGCCAATTAGTGCATTAAATATTGGGGGCTAATTGGTGCATTAACTATAAAAAGACAGAACACCCAGGTTTTTCGCCTTAGTGGTGATGATAAAATATCAATCCACAAGATTCAAATCTTGCTGAGTGCAAAGGGACGAGGGTCACTTGGCCCCAAATGGATTCTTCTTGAGAAATAGGAACCCAAGGACATGCTCAATTGTCAAGGAAAACTTTAAAAGCTTCAGAAATGAGCTGTAAACTGTGACAGAAACCAAACATGATGCATAGAAATGATTCGTAGTTTAAGCATCAGTTGACTTGAACTCTACATAGCTAAGATGAACTCAAACTCCAAGCAGATATATATATATATAAAAGAAGAAAACAACAACCACCCACTTTTGCATTCCAAATTGTTCTTCCATGATCTGATTCTCCAAGTTGTGTGTTCAAGAGTGTATTGGATGGTTCTTTCAGCTCTGCGATACTCTCACCCTCCAAAAAGTCATGCTCAAAGCTGTTCATTTCCACAATTATTGCCAAATTATCTAAGAAACTGGTCAATAACTGATAATTAACAGTTTACAAATATTGCAGCTACATGCCCGCAGGTTCATCAGCAAGCATTTAATGTCTATATCGATAATGAAACAACTCATTGAAAAGAGTGCAAAAAATAATAAAAACTCCTCAAGCATGCAACTAATACAAGGAAAAGTAAATACCTAACCGGTGTATTGACCGAAAGATTAAGGTTCCCCTTTGGCCAGTTCACAACAACCTGAGAGAGAAAGTTCATCATTGATAGAGAAATGATCAAGGCATGATTCCCCCGAAAAGGACAAGAAAAAGAAAAAGGAAAAGCTAAGCATAAACCTTGCAAAATTCTGGAGATATAAAGAGTCTGGGGTATCGCTTGTCTATTGACAAATAGTCTCGCTCTGTATCTACCAATCTGGATGTGTAGACCTACATTCAGAAAGCATTGAGTACCCAAATATAAATTAACCAACAACTTGGTACTGTAACTGGATGTAGAGATGTAGAGCAGAGAAAGCACAGAAACAAAAGTTATAATTCCTTTATCTTTCTTGCAAGTATTATTTCTGAATTTGGAAAGCAGCAACAGCGACGGTAGACAACCACCTATCATCAACCCTAGAACATCTTATACTGTGAAATTCCATATCCAGTTCTCTTCGATCCAATCCGGAAAGTCTCAAGAGATAAGCATCATGGTCTCTGAATGATGCAAGCACATATCCCATTGAAACACAGAGAGGTAGAAGAATTTACAAGATGAAAGACCTTATACAAATGGGAATAGTCAAGTGAACCAACAGGAAGATAATGACAACTTAATGGAAAGAAGAAATCAGATTGATTTCCCACCGAGACTAAGAGTCAAGAGAGCAAAGGAAAACTTTGGAAACAAGGTGAACACAGCTATTGGCAGATCAGGGGAAGATGCAAACCAAAGGAGATCAGTGGAATGGTCAGTTGAATTTAAGAGACTGAAGCTATTTAAAGCATAATGCAAAGGGAAAAAGTTCGCATAGAAACAGGAACAGAAAGATTCAAAGTGCAGAGACTACGGCACCTTGAATTCTGAAACTGAACAAGAAAAAAGAACAGAATTTCGAGAGTTAAACATCATGGAATGACAAAGCTCTTGCACTGTTCTGCATTACCTTGCATACATATTCTCTCCTTTTTTCTTTAACAGGTGAATGACGCCTTCAGCATAACAGAACATCAAGTTAGTTGAGAGGCTACAAGAGACACATGAAGCTATATTTTGAATTTTAGCAGGGTGCAAAATGAAACATCAAGATCCACCTATGTAAAGCTTCATGCATTGGGGAGTCTCGACGTGATAATTTCACATCCTTGATCAAAGACGAACCGCGACGATCCCTTGAGTGTCTTAATGGAGTTCGTTCCCGCTTGCTTTCAATTTCACGTTTCCGTTCTCGTTCCCTCTCCTCTCGTCGCTCCAAGATGCGCTCCCTTCCACGTTTTCTTTCCCTTTCCCTTTCTCTTTCTCGTTCTCGTTCTCGTTCCCTTTCTCGATCTCGATCTCTTTCTCGTTCTCGTTCACGTTCACGATCTCTCTCCCTCTCTCTATCCTTCTCCCTTTCACGTAGAATCTCTCTACGCCGTTCCTCCTCCCTTAGCTCGAACTCCCGAAGATAACCAGCTCTTTCATCCCTACGCTCATCAATTCTTAAATGACTACTACGGTAGTCTAACTCAAGAGATGTTCCATGAAGACCTTTTCCTGAGCCATAATCCCGACCAGGAGGCAAGCTAACTCCATAACCAGGATTTGATTTACTTTGAGAGTACAAAAGATCATCCAAATTTCTCTGCGGACCTGCTCCTAATATAGATGGAGGATGTTGTCCACCATATGAAGAAGCACTAAGCATCGATGAACCGCGTATATCAGCATCAATTCTTCCTCCATAAGACATAGAATCCTGGGTGGGATGACGATTAGCAGCAGTTCTTGCTGCCAGATAATCAATTTGTCTGCCAGAAACACATGCTACTTAGTGCAACAAAAAATATATACCAACTAGCTCAGTTGTTCACAGACTGTCACCATTGTTGACAGGAGGAATTTTGGTACAGAGAGGTCAATATCATCCTCTTCTTCAGTCAAAAGAATATATCTGTGACTAACAATCCTATCTGTGAAATGCATAAGGTCCATTCCAACACATCAATCATATAGAAAATATTTGAACATAAAATTACCTGGTGCCTCCATCAAGAGAACCAGACTGGATTGACTGAGATTTCAAGAGCTGTTCTTGTCGTAGCAATGATGTCTGATCAATACGCTCATACCTCTCAGGCTGTTAAGTACAGGTGATAAAACAACATTCAACATTATTATCCTAAGAGTAATACTCGTGCTAGAGCACACTTTGTAATACAAATAAGTGCAAAATATTAAAACATAAAAGAAATTTCAATGAGGCCAAGAAATATAACCTGATGTTGGCGACCAAAACCAACAGAATCTGCATATCGTGCAGCTGGCTCACTTTGAATTTCTCGTCCCATATAAGAACTCGGTCTATCAACAAATTGTCGTCTTTCGATAGCTGGGTATTCAGTAATCTTCTCCACATATAATGGATCACTTTTGTGACTATATCCATGACTTGATGCTGTAACATAGTCACTAGATGTAAATTTTGGAGAATCAGTTACAGCTGAGGAGTAGCCACCACGTCCTTCTAAAGTCAGCGATGCACTCCCTTTGCCACTTATTGTAGTAACCTAACGAATAAGATGTACATTGAAGCTTAGGAAGATTCCTAAAAATTAGTGAAAATTCATTAGAGTATTAGAATTCCAAGCAAGAAGAGTGTCATTGTTTGAATGGCATCATAAAAAGGTTGGAAGTTGAAAGCTTACATATAAATTTCCACATATAAGATTCCAAAAGAAAAAAAAATTGCCATGCAGGCATCTTTACAGTTATTGTATCAAGCTTAACACAATGTGGGTTTTTCATAAGCATCTTATGTTATGAAGCAAGAAGGAAGCAATTTTCAATAAAATTGCAGAGATATAGTAGAAAGTCTGATAAAAGAATAAGCAGAAGCTATGACATGAAAGAAAAATCATCAAAAGTAATTTTTTAAGCATTAGTATAAAAATTCCTGGCATTAGCATAAACATAAATCCATAAATCCATTCAACCAACCTGCTGACCACCACTCATGGCAGCTGATCCATAGACAGATCCGTACTGGCCTCCATAATGTGCTGTTGAACTATGGACTCTATATCCACCAACATCACCTTCCTGAGAACCACCCAAAATTGATGCATGCCTAGAACTAATGGAGTGTTGAGCACCACCATCCGTACCCCCCACAGAACTCCCAGAATAAGCAGCTCCAAGCTACAGTGGCAAATGAGAAGTTCTCAGCCATAAACTCAAAGAAAATGATATGTTTTTGCCAAACACCATGTCCTAATGCAATTGAAAGCACCACAGTTCAAATATACACCAAAAAGTGTTTTATTAAGAAAAAAGAAATTATTCCCACCAATAACAGTCATAAAAAAATCCACCGCACATCCAACGCCCACGTACATCTAACAAAACCAGTCACTAACAAATTACGGCATAAGGGAAGAACGTTTACGAGATTATTCAGACCAAAGCAACACATAAAATAAATTATGAGGCTATCTGACGAGCCAATTTACAAATAGGTTAAATTACTCAAAGCCATAGATGTAATGCATAAAAATTGGCCAAAAAACAAGGAAAGCTGCAATCTTTTATCTCAACAACAGAAAGGACTTACATTTTGACCATACCCAGATTGCGCACCATACGTTTGCTGTCCATATGCATTACTCCCTCTAGAGGAATACATGCTTAACGACCTGCAATTATAACCATACACAATCAACCATATAAGCTAAACCCAACACGAAACTGGAATCCACAAACACAAAGTAAGGAACTTCACAACTGAATTTACGTTTAAATTAGAAAAAGGATATTAAGCGACACAGCTCAAACTCTGGAATTGGCGTCTCTTTAAAACCCTAAAAGAAATAAAGACTAACCTCAAACGAACAGCATTATGTATGAAACAAACAAAAGTGGCGCCCGGTTCGCGCGATTTGGAACTGAACCGGTTTGGGCCACCTTGGGCCAAGTGAGTAAACTTCTGGCCCAATTGGTTTTGGGCTTGATCCTATAACAATCTGGGCCCTTAATTACTGTATCTTAGCATTAACAAAGTAAAATGCTTGTGTTTTTATTTTTTAGTTTTTAAACTTAGTAAAAATATATATTTATTTGAAAATTTATTTTTATTTTAAGTTTTAGTTTTTTTCCATTTTTAAATATATTAAAATCACAAAAGTAGTTTTTTTTCCATAATTTGATTTACTATCAATTAGATAAATATTAATTATTAACAAGATTTATGGATAATTTAATTTAATATTATATTATATATTTAATTAATTAAATTTAATTATTAATAAAATATGAATAAATTTTATAAAAATTTTGATTTAATAAATTATATTTAAAACAAATATTATTTTATAAATAAAATTTAAATTTTAAAATATTTATTGATAATTTATTAATAAATGTTATAGAAGAGAACAAAATAAAATAAATTTTATTGATAAATATTATATAAGAGAATAAAATAAATTTAATTAATTAAAAATAACTTATTTTAAAAGTTTTTCTAATATATAATTATAATAAATAAAAAAATATAACTATGTTAACATTAAAAACTCAACATTTTTTTATTTGAAAGAAAAACATATCAAAAACTAAAATAATACTTAGCACACTTTTTGTAAAAATAGAATATGCTTTATGGCATAAGGTTACATGAACTCTAATATGAAATAGGTGTATTTTTAAATTTGTAATTAGATAGTATGGATCATTTATTATTTTGCACTTTTAATATTATTTCAACATCAAATCTATTATTTTTGTGAACTCTTTAAGGTACATAACTAGCTTAAAAGTTCATTAAAAGTTATAATGTAAATTAATAGTTTGGAATGGATTTGGTTAGTTTGGGTAAAGTTTAGGAGACAGATTGAACTATTATATTAGCAACATTTGATCAGTTCACATGTGTCATTCACATCAGATGCATGTTTTCGTTATTTTTTAAAGACTGATAATTTATAGAACATCATGTCTTATACCTTATATTTTATTATGTTTACCCAACCAAAATTACATTAATAACTATCATTCGTCATTATTTTATATCATTCTACCTAAAATACCAGTGCATTTCGGAAGCAGTATACAAGTGATTTGGAATAACTTCAACTCAAGGCAACTCATCTAGATATGATCAGAATTCGAGCAAAGCCTCACCGCCCTTCTTTATTTATAGTGGTTCTTTGTCTTCCCTAACTTAAAGTAAACTCAAATCTACTCTCTTCTCGAAATTTAACTGTGGAATTAAGGCATCTGCTTCATTAATGAGTGGGAATCCCGAATCTCTGTTTGAAAGTAGGCTTTATCGATTTTATTTGTCCGAAACCCATACAAAAGAAGTTTATCTTCTTTTTGAACCAATCAAGTACAAGAAACATCTCCTAAATGAACTTTACAAATACAATAAGATTGCTTCCTCGCTTAAATGTTCTAGGGCGTATAATCAATTCAAATGAATATATATGTGCTTGGAATACTTGAAAAACTCTCTTAAATATGTTCCTGTAACAAACAAATTTCATAAAGTTGTCCAATGACTAAAATCTCATGTGTTGATAGCCAAAACAACTCAAAAGCATAGTTAATAGCAAAAATTAGTCATTGTGGTAACTATTAATGGTAGCATTGATTGCCAACTCTACTACTACATTCAACCACTTTGTCTATAAGGAACCACATCTAACTATTAAAACTAGCATCCATGACCATGAAGCCTTCAAATGACTTACCAACTTGATGATGGTACATGCTTTATAGTCGACATCCTTTGTTACAATACGTATTCTTTGTTTTGGTTTTAACAAAAAGAATGTTCTGTTGACTTATGATATGTTTTGAAATCCCATACTGAAGAATTACAAAGATGGGGTAGTCTTCTTAAGTTATAAAAGGAAGACTCCTTCGCCTATCTTAAGCATCCTAAAATTGTCTTTCTTAAGATAAAATTCCTTATATTCTTTTGTAGTATTTTACTTATATTATTTTCAGAAAATAGTGAAATATCAATTTAGTAGTGTCTGAGGAAATATGCATAATTGGTTGAACCTCGTTAGATTCTGGTATTCTTTATTTGTCTATTTAATGGCTATTGTAGGGTATAATTGTAGTAAATTATTGTGTTATTAAATTGCATGTCTAAGAAAATTCTGTCTAAAAGATTGAAATTTAAGTGGGAGTATCTTTAACCCTCCAGTCTTTCCTGAAAATTTACTTGGTGTAATTTTTTTGTACAATCGTTCAGATTCTATTCAACTAGGCAATAGTGGTTAAAACGAATTTGTCATTACTGGTGAAAATTAATCAGAAGTTTCACAACAATTGGCATCAGAGTTAAGGTTTTTTCTTAGTATGTTCTGTGGTTGTAACGTGGTCTGATTTTCTAAATCAGAAAAGATTTTTCTTTGGGCTATTGACATTCTGCATTGACAATTATTGAATAGAATTTGTAACGGAGATGACATAAATCAAAGATATGATTGCGCCAACCACGTCGACAGCTTCTACCTCATCTATTCTAGCAAGGATTGTTATGACAAATACAAGATTTACAGTGGAGATTTTTTATGGTACTAGTCACTTCAACATGTGGCAAAGTGAAGTTCAAGATCTTCTTTTTCAACAAGGTCTTGAAATCGCCATTGAAGAAAAAGAAACCAGATAATGTTAAGGAGAAAGATTGAAAGACTATAAATAGTTTGGCATGTGGTACAATTCGATCATGTCTTTCCAGAGAGCAAAAGCATGTTTTCTCATAAGAAACTTTTGCATATAAATTGTGGAATGCATTGGAAGAAAAACTCCTGAAGAAAAGCAGTTAGAATAAGCTTCATATAAAGAAGAGACTGTTTCGTTTCTCTTATATTTCAGGTACCACTATAAATGATCTCATCACCAGTTTTAATCAATTAGTTATTGATTTAATGAATTTGGATGTGATGTTTGAAGATGAGGATCTAGCTTTGATGTCATTGGGATCCCTTCCTGAAGAGTTTGAGTTTCTTGAAACTACTTTACTTCATGAGAAGGTCTATGTGTCTTTTAGTGAAGTTATAACTGCTTTGTACAGTCATGAATTGAGAAGGAAGACAAAGGAAAGTGGAGCAGCAGAAGCTTTAGTAGTCAGTGGCTGTTCGTAAAGCCAGATTAAAGGAAAAAAGGGAGATCAAAGTCGAGGCTCAAGTTGAGCAAAGATGAATGTGTCGTTTTTTGGGAGAAAGGGCACTCGAAAAAGGATTGTCCAAAGTTGAAGAATAAAAACAAACCTGATAAGGGAAAGACTGTAGCAAATTCGAATGTTGCTAAGTGTGAAGATGTAGACTTAGATATTTTATTAGTTCTTAGATCCTCAATAAGCCCTTATAGTCCATGGTTGCTCGATTCAGGTTGTAGCCATCATATATGTCCTAATCGGGATTGGTTTTCTGATTTTAGAGAGACAGAAGGTGGATTTATTTACACATCAAATGACAATCCCTGCACATCAAATGAGATTGCTTCAATTTGTTTAAGGAATCACGATAGAACAACCAGGACTCTGACAAACATCAAATACATGCCAAGTTTGACGAAGAATCTCATTTTTGTAAGAGTCCTAGAATCAAAAGACCACACTATAAATGCAATAAATGGAGTAATGAAAGTCATCTCTAGTGCACCTATGGTAATGAAAGAAATTCGAAGAAACAATAACCTATATTATTACCAGGGTAATGCAGTTATTGAAACAACAGCAGTAGCTTTTAATGATGATCAAGAGCTAGATGTAGCTAGGTTGTGGCATATGTGCTTGGGACATGCAAGTAAAAAAATCCTTTAAGATGTTAGTAAATCAAGAATTGTTGAAAGGATTTCGGGCCTGCAAATAAGATTTTTGTGAACATTGTGCCAAAAGGAAGTAGATAAGAGTGAGATTCAGCACTGCAATCCATGATACGAAGGGTATTTTGGATTATGTTCACTCTTATGTGTGGGGACCTTCCAAAACAACTTCTCTGGGAGGAAAACACTATTATGTGACCTTTGTTGAGAATTGTTTCCGAAGAGTATGGGTGTATACTATAAAGACTAAGGATGAAGTCCTGAGAATTTTCCTTAAATGGAAGAAGATGGTTGAAACTCAAACAGGTAGAAGGATCAAGTGTCTCCGTACAGATAATGGAGGGGAGTACATGAATGATCTATTTTTAAAAGTTTGTGAAGATAAAGGTATTGTCAGATAATTCACAATTAGGAATACACCACAACAAAATGAGGTGGCAGAACGTATGAACCGGACATTGCTGGAGAAAGTTTGGTGTATGTTGTTTAATGCTGGGTTGGGAAAAGAATTTTGGTCTGAGGTTATTACATATGCTTATCATCTCATCAATCACCTTCCATCAACTACTATTGGTGGTAAAACATGATTGGAAAAATGATTTGGAAAACCCGTGACATATTATGATTCCTTATATGTGTTTGGTTCTACTACATACTATCATGTTAAGGAGTCAAAGTTGGATCCACGTGCAAAGAAAACAATTTTTATGGGGATCATCTGCAGTGTAAAAGGATATCGTTTTTTATTCCCAGAGTCAAAGAAAATAATTTTTATCTGGGATGTTTCCTTTGATGAATCTACCATGTTAAGAAAGGTGAAAATTGAAAATGTTAAGCTGACAGAAGGTACTCCAAAATAGGTGGAGTTTGAAAGAAGAATTGTTACCCAAATAAATGGTGAAGCAAATGCAGAAACTCGTATTGTAGAAAAGGAGCTAGATGAAGAAGAAGTTCCAACCCAAGTACCTCCATAGCAACAATTACCAATTGCATTGAGAAAGTCAAAGAGAAACATTCAAGTACCTGCTTGTTATGTTAATATGGTGGCTTATGCATCTCTAATTGAAATTGATGGCATTCCTACCACTTATAAGGAAGCAGTCCAAAGTTCAGAAGATGATAAGTGGAGGATAACCATGAATGAAGAAATAAATTCCCTTCATAAGAATCAAACTTGGAAGCTAGCTAGTCTCCCAAAGGAAAAGAAGGCAATTAGATGCAAATGGATATATGCAAAAAAGTTAGATTTCCTGATAAGGATAATATTAGCTATAAAGCAAGGCTGGTGGCCAAAGGCAATGCTCAGACGAAGGGAATTAATTATAACGAAGTTTTCTCTCTAGTTGTAAAACATTCCTCCATTCGAATTTTATTGACGTCGATAGCACAGTTTGACATGGAACTAGTTCAATTGGATGTAAAAACTACATTTTTACATAGAGACTTAGAAGTGGAAATCTATATGACTTAGCCCGAAGGTTTTTAAGTTGATGAAAAGAGAATATGGCGTGCAAGCTTAAAAAATCATTATACGAATTGAAGTAATCTCCGAGACAGTGGTACAAGTGATTTGACAAGTTATGATGGGGCAAAAGTATACAAGAAGCAATTATGATCACTGTGTGTATTTTCCTAAGCTACAAGATGGATCATACATCTATCTTCTCCTGTATGTTGATGATAAGTTGATAGCTTCAAAAAATCAAAGAGAAATTGAGAGATTAAAGATTCAATTTAACCAGGAGTTAGAAATGAAAGATCTTATTGAAGCCAAAAAAAATTCTCGGCATGACGATAAGTAAAGACAGAAAGTTGGGAATACTATGTTTGACTTAAAAACAATATTTGAAAAAGGTACTACAACATTTTGGCATTAATGAGAATTCAAAATCTGTTAATACTCTGCTCGCTCCTCATATAAAGCTTAGTGCATCCCCATCTCCAAAGAAAGATGCAGAATGAGAGTACATGACTAAAGTATCGTATGCAAATGTGGTTGGTAGCTTGATGTATGCTATGATATGTACAAGGCCAGACATTCCACGGTATATTCTGAACATCGTAGATGTTGGTTTGATATTTCAGCGGGATAAGCAAGCGGGATGTCAGTGATTTAGATAAACATCGATCAACTACTGGCTATGTGTTTACGCTTGCAAAGGCACCAGTCAGTTAGAGGTCTACCTTACAATCAATTGTTACTTTGTCAACTACAAAGGCAAAGTATATGGAAATTAGAGAGGCTATAAAGGAGACAACTTGGCTTTAAGAATTACTTAATGAATTGGGAATTGGACAGAAGCATGTCAAAGTACATTATGGTTGTCAAAGTGTCATTCATTTAGTAAAGAACCAAGTTTATCATACAAGGACGAAGCATATTGATGTCCATTATCACTTTGTAGGAGAGGTTCTAAAAGAAGGTAGAATAGTAATCCAAAAGATTAAGACCACTAAGAATCCTGCTAATATGATGACAAAGGTGGTGATTGTGGTCAAGTTCCAACATTGTTTGGATTTGATCAATATAATATTGCTAAAAATTAAAGATGGGTGCTGTAAAACATATTTGAAGACACTACTAAAGATGAGTTTTGTGAGAGATTTGAAGATGCGAAATATGTCAAGGTCGAGAATTGTTGACTTATGACATATTTTGAAATCTCATGTTGAAGAATTACAAAGATGGGAAGTCTTCTTAAGTAACAAAAGGAAGACTCCTTCACCTATCTTAAGCATTCCAAAATTGTCTTTCATAAGAAAAAATTCTCTCTCTTCTTTTATAGTAATTTACTTGTATTATTTTCATAAAATAATGAAATATCAATTTAGTAATGCTCGGGAAAGTAGGCATAATTGGCTGAACCTCGTCAAATTCTGGTGTTCTTTATTTGTCTATTTAATAGCTATTGTCAGGTATAGTTGTAATGAATTATTGTGCTATTAAATTACATGTCTAGGAAAATTCTGTCTAGGAAATTAAAATTTAAGTGGAACCGTCTGTGACCCTCCAGCCTTTCCTAGGAATTTACTTGGTGTAATTTACGATATTTACCTAGGCAATAGTGGTCAAGGTGAATTTGTCAATACTGTTAGAAATTAATCCGAATTTTCATAACATGTCCATTACAATATTTAATCACTGAAATTGTGAACTAAAATACAAAAAAAAAGATAAGTTTTAGTTGAGACTTGAGAGTGAGATGTGGACCACAACGTTCTTAGTTACTTTTTCCAATTATTGAGCGAAGTGACAATAATTTTGTCACTGAGAGATATAAATGTACACACCCCTGTATAACCATTAACATTAACAAGCTTATGATATCTAATTAGATAGCACACCAATATAAGAAAAGGGTTTTGTCTCAAACAAACGTCAAGATTTTCTAACTTAAAGGCCTTATTGAGAAATGATTTAAAGATAGATATCAGTATCGACATTTGTAAAAGAGCAATGGTACCTATCAACAAGATAATAAATATGTGTCATATGGCTGAATTTGTCACACTGTTAGGGTATGGTAAGGAGGTGAAGAACAAGAACTCAGATATAATATAGTAATAAAAACAAGTATTACTAGTGTAAAAGGTAAAAGAGTGTTTGCAAGATACTTACTACAAAAGTTAAAGATATTTAGTGACAACTTTTTTTGTAACTAACTATCATTTCGTCACAGATATGAAGTTTTTTGTGAAAAAAGAATTGATTGGCACTATTGTTTAGATTAACTATGATTATTTATTTTTTTGTCACTAATACAATGGTAATTGTGAGAATTTAGTATCTTTCACAATCAAATTGTCACTATTAATATATTAATAATGTTAATTTTCTTTTATCACTAAGTTATGTTACTAAAAATCATATGCAATTTAGGGCTAAAATAATTTTGGCATGAATGAATTGTAATTATGAAAAAACATATGTTGGTCCCTGATTTTTTTATTTGTTGTAACAAAACATAGTTTGGTTACTAATATTTTTTTTTCTTGCTGTGACGAAACGGTTTACCGTCACATGATATTTTACTTTTTGTGACAAAAACTTTTCTCAATAAAAATTCGACTAGTTAGTGTCTACTTAATATTATCACAAAAACGGAACTATCACTATAGTTACTACTATTCGTAATTTTTGTGACAAGAAATTTTTTTGTCACTTGATCATCAACTTTTTGTTACAAAAGTTATTGTCAATACAAACAAATTAATGATAATTATTTTTTGTTATAAAAATTAACCATCCTAATGGTTAAATTTGTCATTATTATATGAATTTTAGGGACAAAAAACTACTTTTCATGGTTTTTATTTAAGATTAATATTTGCAAACAAATTTAAATATTTTCTTATAAAATATTCAAACTAAATATATTGATAATCCAAAAGTATTATTTTACATATCAATAGACATTTGCTAAACATAACTTTGAAATATTATCAAAATAAATAAGTGTTTAAATATAATGAAAATCTTATTCCAAAATATTAAGCAAAACTCTTAACCTATTCAAAATTAAAAACAAAGTTCTTGAAAATATTCAATCACTGTCATCGTCACCTTCCTCATTCACTTACTGAATTTATCTCATCATCATTCATAAAAATAAATAATTAAGATAATATTGATTTAATTCAAATTTTCATTATATCAAAATTGGATTATTAAGTCAAGCCCTGATCATCTTTCAATTACACATGTTTTTAAATTCGTCATATCATGTTTGGGTTTAAGTTGCATTATATTGTGAGTGTGGTTTCTTTATTGTAAATATAATCGTAATTATAATTGTATTGTTCATAATAATAATTACTATTATTTACAATCGGAATATAATTTTCATTTCATAATTTAAAAGTCTTTCGTATGATAGTAGACTAAATTCTTTTTCTTTTAATGAATGAATAATTTTTATAAGAAGTAAAATTGCTAGTTTTGGAGATCTTATCCTTTTGAAAGGGAAAAAATACATCAGAATGTAAAGAATTTATATATTGAAATTATTTTAAAGTTATTTATTTTAAATGTGTAATAAATTAAATGTATATTAAATATGTGATTCATAGAATCTTAAAGGAAAGTTCCTAAATAATCCAACATAATGTATATTTAAAATGGTGGACACCAACTACAGAAAGCCATGGAAGCTCGATCAAAATTTTAAACTTGAAATTGGCGAATCGAAAGTTGACATCATGGGAAAAAGATGAGCATGACCACACCGAAGTTTACAGGATGTTCTAACATAATCTAAACTCAAGGTTTCAATCAAAATGGTGATGTATTTATATATTTATAGCCAATGCAACAATGTTACGTAGCTATATCAATTACACGTAGACAACCATCGGGCCCTAGGTGCCAAATAACTTATAAACACCATATAAGTTTGATGATCTCTTTCTAACTTGATTCGACTATCTCATCTAAATTGTCTTCTTGCTTTGCATTCATAAATTTTGGCGTATTTTTATTCCTTAATAAAGCCTTATGATATTCGTACTAAACTAGAATATCATATAACTTGATTTGCCATAAGCTAAAGTTAGAATTATGATCAAATTTCTTAATCTTGAATTTGGTTACCATTATAATCTAAGTATTTCTAGTATGGTGAGTGAAAAGCAACTTTACAGTATTTAGTTCCCTGATGAAGCTTGCGTCTCTCGATTGGTATTTTGCTTTTTTGCTCCATCTACGACCTCATCTACAAGGAAAAACACAGACAATGTTGAGGAATCGAGCTTATTGCCTTTGAAAACTTCACCTCCTTTGTCGTCATAGAAATGATATAATTTTATCATTAATTTTGTAGACTAGCATAATAAATATAATTTTGTACACATCCCGATTAATTAGATGTCAAGATAATTAAAGCATTTGTTGTATTTAACCCAAAACAATGATTACTTTTCTAATTGTGTTTGGTACTTCTCTCAAACATGTCATTGAGTCTGTGTTCATGGGCTTGCTATGATGAGTAGGCTTGACTCATATATTGTAATGCACAGGAGATCCTATTGCTAGTCAACCTTAAATACAGTCACCCCATTGAAAATTGTACGGGTTTCTAATATGGGTTTGGAATAATAGTAGTCAATCTTCTGCATCTCTATCGCTCTGTTTCATAAAAAACAACAATGGACTCAATTTTTCCTCAATTTCTAGGTATTTGTCGATACAATTCTTGAATCTAGCATGTTGCAATCATAGGGTTAGTATAATTGTGTTGATTAATTATGAAATTAATAAGTGATTTCATGTTATTTTTCCTTCAATTGATATCAAAGCTTGGTTAACCCTAATTGTAACTGCTAATTTTGGGTAAATGTTGAGATGTTTATTTTCATAGAATTTAGGGTTTTTGGTTTTGTTAATTGTTTTCTTTAGAATCATTTTTGTTGTTGTTGGATTGTTTCGGTTTGGTGTTGTCAAATTTTGTGGTAAGTTTGTTGAATTTTTTGTTGCGTATTAAAAAAAAATCAGAACTCTAAAACGCCATTCAATAAAACTTTCTTTTTCAAATTTTATCGACATTTTTCAGTAGCCTTTTTTCCTGAAATTGATTGAGGGCTTTGATAGATCGTTAAAATTTTAATCGAATGACACTAATTTTGTTGAAAACATATCAAAATTGAGCAAGATATCACCATTTTTTCGAACCAAGTCGTGAACCAGTTCGAGAGACCCAAATTGTAGGGTTTCAGGTGAAGGAGACGTAGCCCGACCCCAAGCCCAAAGGTGACCCGCAGAGGCGCGGAGGTCTGCTCCCTTAGCCGTTTTGTCCCAAATTTTTTCTATTAGTTCCACTTGCCTAGTTCTAATTAATGATATTTTCTAGAATTTTTTAATAATAGGAACATTTATTTTTATTTTCCCCAAAATTTAAATTTAATAAAAATATAATGCACTCTCCTAATTTTATCTTGAAAATTTTGTACTTGTTTTTTATTTTTTTTGGACTTGTGGGGTCTTATGTCCTCTCAGTATTAATGTAGTTACACACCAAAATTAATTTTGGATGTAGTTTATGCATATAATGTTATATTATATGATTAATATGGTTAATTTTGTAATTGTGGTGCTAACTGAAACCTATGAGGGCAATATTGGGAATGTTATTAGACTATTGTCATTCACTTTGTGTAATTGGGAGCTCGCCTATTATGGGACTAATTATTACAAAATGCTATTGTGATGTTGTTATTGGGCATACATTATATACTATGTTAATGATTCACTTACCCTATCGGTTTGTCTTTATCAATGCTTTGTGAATTCATTAAATTATGTCTTTAAGTTTTCAGTATCTTATCGATATTAGCTTTAGGGCATAATTTAATGTTCTAGGTGATCTGTGTTATAATTCAGGATCTTTAGGTAAGATTGCAATTGCATGAGAGCTCAACTGTGTTGTTTGCTCAATTTTGCTAGTTGTTGATACATTTGCTAAATCTCCATGCTTTGTATCAATTTTCAGCTTTGAATTCTTTGATTAAGCTAAATGAGACCAATTATGAGGACTAGCTTGAATCCTTGAACCTTTTTTTTGCGATTTCTGATGTTGATGTTGCTCTCCTTGAGGATGAGCCTACACAACCCACTACTGAGACTTTCGCTACAGATAAAGCGAAATATGATAAGTGGGTTCGTTATAATAAGGTCTGTTTGATGACCATCAAGTACACAATGGAGAAGACTATTAAAGAGAGCATTATAGAAACTGATAATGCCAAAAATTATCTCAAGGCTGTTGGTGAAAAATTATAGAAATTTGATAAGAATGAAAAGTTTAATTACTTGTCTTTACTGTCTAAGACCAAGTATGATTGTGTGGGTGATGTTCATGAGCATGTTATGAAGCTTGTGAACTGGTATAACAAATTGAAGGCCATGAAAGTTGTGCTGGGAGGGGATTATTTGATCTGGTAGGTTTTTGAATTTCTTCCATCTGAGTTTGATGTTCTTAGGACTACTTATCATGGTCAGAAAGATGAATGGAGCATTAATGGATTGATTTCCATTCTTATTCAAGAAGAGTATACTATGAAGAAGGGAAAGTCTCACAATATTCATTACACTTCTCACAAAAGTGGCGATAAGAAGAAATTTTATAGAAATAAACAGGGTAAGCCTCAATTTAAGAAGAAGGGGAATGATAAACCTACATTAC
Organism: Erythroxylum divaricatum; assembly: GCA_025434745.1. Taxonomy (NCBI): domain Eukaryota; kingdom Viridiplantae; phylum Streptophyta; class Magnoliopsida; order Malpighiales; family Erythroxylaceae; genus Erythroxylum; species Erythroxylum divaricatum. Next base: position 2,002,461 of record JANTPM010000001.1, read on the forward strand.
CTTCTAAGCCTAGTGAGAGTTATAGTACTAAGTCCAAGCCTATCTTTAATAGAAACTGCAATTTTTGTTAAGACCATGGGCATAGGCAGCGTGACTGTATGAAGTTTAAGAACTGGTTGGCAAAGAAGAAAGGTATACCTCACATCTTTATCTGTTTTGAAACAAATCTGGTTGATGTTCCTCCTAATTCATGGTGGTTAGACACTGATGCAACTATGAACTCATTGCAGCAGTTCAAAAGCAGGCAGAAATCAATTAAAAGGGAGTTGACGGTGCAACTAGGAGATAGATTTAATGTTAATGTTGAGCACATAGGAGTAGTTTCCTTGAAGTTAAGTAGTGGACATGATTTGCTTTTAAAAGATACTGTTTATGTACCTTCTATGAGAAGGAATTTGATTTCAATTTTTTTTACACAGTTGTGGATATATTTTCTATATAATCAATAATGGAATTGTTTTGTACTATAATTTTACTATTGTTGGTTCTACAATCATGTGTGATGGATTATTTATGCTAATTGCGAACTCTTCTCGTTTTAACCGACTACATGATGATGTTAATGCTGTTGTTGAAAAGGAACGTGGGAGAGTTATTGAAAAATCATCTATGTTATGGCTTAAATGGTTAGGACATATATCTAAGGAGAAAATGGAGAGGTTGATTAAGGAAACTATTTTGCATGATCTGGATTTCTCTTATTTTGACACTTGTGTTGATTGCGTAAAATGGAAGTTTACAGCTAAAGTAAGAAAGGAGAAAATGGCTAGGAAGGAGGAACCATTATAGATAATTCATACAGACATCTGTGGACTCGTTACTCCTATTGCCATGGGAGGCTACAGGTACTTCATCACCTTTGTTGATAAATTTTCTCAGTATGGTTGGATTGAATTATTGCATGAGAAATCTGAATCATTGGATGCTTTTAAAGCACTGAAAAATATTATTAAATTGCAACTTGGGAAGCGGATCAAATGTGTAAGATATGATAGAGGTGGTGAGTATTATGGTCGGTGTGATGAAACTGGTAGAAACCCTGCCCCTTTTGTTAGATACTTGCAGGATTGTGGAATTGAAGTGTAATATATCATGCCTAGCACTCCTCAACAAAATGGGATTGCAGAGAGACGAAATCGTACTCTCATGGAGATGGTTAGGTGCATACTTAGTCACTCCACTTTACCAAAGTTCTTTTAGGGAGATGTTTTGAGGATAGTCATTTATGTTCTCAATCATGTGCCTGGTAAATCTATACCAAATACTCCTTTTGAGCTTATATCAAGAAAGAAGCCCATTTAAAACATTTACGTATTTAGGGTTATAAGGTTAAGGTAAGGACTTATAATCCTCAGCTGAAGAAGCTTGATCCTAGAACTAGTTCAGGTTATTTTATCTATTATTGTATTGACTTAAGAGGTTCAAGATTATATTGTCCCAATCACACTACTAGAGTTATTGAATCAGATCGAGCTGTATATTTTGAAAGGGACATTAAACATAATGAAAGACATAAATCTCGTGTTGTTGATTTCAGAGAGGATCGTGTTGGTTTTCCTATGCCTATTGTTTTTCATCCTGAGGTAATTCAGTCTCCTCTGATTCATGATGATGTGATTGATCTAGGAAATGATGTTGATATTCCTCAACAGGTTGGCATTGATAGTCAAGTCCCAGATGTGGTTGTAGTTTCACCTAGGAGATCTGAAAGGATTATTAATTCTACCGATTCTTCTAAATTCAGAGACTATTACATTTACTTGGAGGAGCATGAATTCAATTTAGTTGAAGACTCAAATCTAATTTCTTTTCAAGATGCCATTTATGGTCCTCGTAGCTCATAATGGTTGGCAGCCATGGAAGATGAGCTGGCTTCTATGAGCATGAATGATGTTTAGGGTTTGGTGGAATTAGCCAATAGTTTTAAAACTATTGGGTGTAAATGGGTCTTTAAGACTAAACGTGATGCTAGAAGTGAGATAAAAAGGTACAAAGCCAGACTTGTTACAAAGGGGTATAATTAGAGGGAAGGTATATGATATAAAGAGACTTTTTTTCCGATCTCTACTAAAGATTCATTACGTATTGTGATGACTTTAGTTGCTCATTTTGATTTAGAACTCCATCAAATGGATGTGAAATCTGCTTTCGTAAATGGTGATTTGTATGAAGATGTATTCATGAATCAACCTGCTAGTTTTGTTGAGAAAGGTAAGGAACACATGGTATGTAAATTGAGAAAATCCATTTATGGGTTGAAACAAGCTTCCAGATAATGGTAGTTGAAGTTTGGCCAAATTGTTTACTCCCTTAGCTTCAAGGAAAATGTTATTGATCAATGTATTTACTAGAAGAATAGTAGGAGAAAATTCATTATTCTTGTTTTATATGTTGATGACATTCTTTTAGCAAGTAATGATATAGGTTTTCTTTCTAAGACTGAACAAATGTTGACAGCTCATTTTGATATGAAAGATCATAGCGATGCTTCTTTTGTTTTGAGCATTGAAATTCATCGTGATAGATCTCGTGATGTTCTTGGTTTGTTTCAGAAAAGATATATTGAAGGATCTTGAATAAATTCAACACGAAGACTTGTAATCCTCTGCATCTCTATCGCTCCGCTTAGCATAAAACAACAATGAACTCAATTATTCCTCAATTTTCAGGTATTTGTCCATACAATTCTTGAATCTAGCATATTGCAATCATAGGGTTAGTCTAATTATGTTGATTAAATAGGAAATTAATCTGTAATTTTATGTTGATTTTTTCTTCCATTGCTATACTTTGACATCCTATTGTGGCCACATATTGTTATATTAATATAGGGATTTGTTTCTATTGTTCATTGATGTTGATTATGTTGTCCAAGTGGAAGAATGATATAATTTTATCATTAAATTTGTGGACTAACATAATAAATATAATTTGTACAAATCCCTATTAATTAGATGTCAAGATAATTAGAGCATTTGTTGTATATAGCCCAAAATGGTGATTACTTTTCTAATTAGGCTTGGTACTTCTCTCAACTGTGTCATTGGGCCTGTGTTCACGGGCTTACTATGATGGGTACACTTGACTCATGTATTGTAATGTACAAGAGGCCCTACTAGTAGCCAACCTTCAATACAATCGTCCTATTGAGAACTGTACGGGTTTCTAATCAGGTTTGGAATAGTAGTAGTCAATCATTTGCATCTCTGTCGCTCCGCTTCACAAAAAACAACAATTCACTCAATTGTTCCTCAATTTTCAAGTATTTGTCTATATAATTGTTGAATCTAGCATGTTGCAATCATATGGTTAGTCTAATTGTGTTGATTAATCATGAAATTACTATTCAAGAGTTTGTCACCCTTTCGGATGAGTGTACTGCAAAAATTACATGCTTACTTACAGGATGTCTGATCACCTTGAGTGATAGGTTATTCTGATTCTGATTATGGTGGCTGCCTTGATGATTACAAATCCACATCAGGATATATATTTATATTTGCTGGAGGAGCGGTATCTTGGAAAAGTGTTAAATGAACATTTATAGTAACTTCAACTGTGGAGGCAGAGTATGTGACTTGTTATGAAGCTACTCGACAGGCAATATGATTGAGGAATTTCATTTCTAAGCTTCATCTTATAGAGAGTGTTTCCAGACCTTTAACCATATATTATGATAACTCTGCTGTGGTGGGCTTCTCTCAAATATGCAAAAACTCCAAGTATTCAAAGTATTTTGATACAAAGTATATGTTTGTTAGAGAGTAGGTTAAGGAGTTTCAGACCAATACAGAGCATATAACCACCGATATTATGGTGACAGATCCTCTAACCAAAGGCTTGATTGTTAAGGCTTTTGTGAATCATGTAACCAGTATGGTTCTATTTAGATCTTTAGATGCCTTGGATTAGTAGGGGTCTATCTTTTATGTCAATATTGTATTTGAATATTTTGTTATTCAGTCTAGAGGCGTTTGCTTATAATTGTTGCTGTTATTGTTATTGCCATATACCTTATTAATATATTGCACATATACATTTAAATGTTTGTCTATATATGACATTTAGTTGGAGACATTTTGTACCCAGTCTCATTTTGTTATTCTTAGATGTTTTGTTAAATCTCAGTTGGCATCTTGAGTGGATGCTTAGGCCAATTTTATTTGGACTTGCACAAATGGATCACCATTTTGTATGCATTTTCTTATGACACTTTCTATTTAGGTCATCGATGTATGGGTATCTTGCATATATGCTATCAGTACTCCTATCGGGTCTGATTTCTATACTGTTGACGCATTTGTAACCTCATTTTGGACTTCTAATTGAGAGATTGTTGATTCTACTTTAACATCCTATTGTGGCCACATATTATTATATTAATATAGGGATTTGTTTCTATTGTTCATTGATGTTGGTTATGCTTTCCAAGTGCGAGAATGATATAATTTTATCATTAATTTTTTGAACTAACATAATAAATATAATTTTGTACAAATCTCGATTAATTAGATGTCAAGATAATTAGAGAATTTGTTGTATTTAGACCAAAACGATGATTATTTTTCTAATTGGGCTTGGTACTTCTCTCAAACGTGTCATTTGGGCCTGTGATCATGAGCTTGCTATGATGGATAGGTTTGGCTTGTGCATTGCAATGCACAGGAATTTCTACTGCTGGCCAACCTTAAATACAATCACCCCATTGAGAACTGTACGAGTTTCTAATCAGGGTTTGGAATAGCAATAGTCAATATTTTGCATCTCTGTCGCTCCACTTCACATAAAACAACAATAAACTCAATTGTTTCTAAATTTCTAGGTATTTGTCCATACAATTCTTGAATCTAGCATGTTGTAATCATACGGTTAGTCTAATTGTGTTGATTAATTACGAAAATAATCTGTAATTTCGCGTTGATTTTCTCTCAACGAAGCCCTATGCAGCACCCTTACAAACAAGTACTCTGAGGGCATGCTCGATAATCGCTATAACGGAGGCAATGAGTTCGTTGATGAAATTGAAAACCTCTATTGTTCTCACGCTTTCCAGGCCTTCCACCTCTACCTTACCAAGTAAGGCGTTAATGTCCAACCCTACTTTTGCTCTCCGGCCAACTTCACCACCTACACACTGTTGCTTCAGCCCCGCGACCGAATCATGGGATTGGACTTGCCTTTCGGTGGACTTTGACTCATGGATATTACACCTCCGGTGGGAAGAAGATTTCGATGGCTT
>JANTPM010000001.1:2045959-2070362 GCA_025434745.1 Erythroxylum divaricatum
GGTTATAAATACGACTCTTCAGTTCATGCTTGTATGTGTGAACTCTAAGGTTAAGTCTAAATCTCCCCATAGCACCCAACTGGTAGAACTGATATTAGACGTAACATACCATAATGAACACTAAGTAAAGAGAGGTTCAAAAATTAAAATAACACTACAACCCTATCCATAACATATCACATAACAGTTTTATCCGACATGTTATAAGAACAAAATCAAAAGCCTATTTATATTGATTTTGACAAGATTTCGCTAGAGTCATACTACTAAATTCACTGCCACTAAAATTCAAGCTACCACCATTAATGCCCCATATTTATATGATGGATTCTTGTGATCATACCATATAATTGGAAAAAAAATGATAGACCTATATGGGGAATCTAAAGTTGTAAAGTGTTGAACTTTCTCGTCTACTTTGATAAGCCTAATAAGGGAATAAACAAATCGGTAATTACAAGTTGTTAAAAAACCAATTCGAGAATTACTTTTTTGGTTACCGATATAGACCTTACAAAATGGTAAATTTGTTTAAAATAATAAAAATTGAAGAAATCTTATGAGATTATACCAGAGGATTCAACATGGAAGTTAGACAAATAACCAATCTCAATACCTTCATCTGTAGACATTGCTTTTGAGAAAGGGTTGAAATGATACCAGTTTTTATAGATGGACATGGTACATATCTTCGAGAAAGTACAAGAGTGGGTCATTAGTTATATCAACCCGGAGGAAGTTGAGTTATTTGTAGATAAATCGAATAGATCCCTAAAGCATATATAGCACATTAGACTTAAGAGCAATATGTATTGTAAACTAAAGAAAAATATATTAATAGATTTGATTAGGAAAGTAGAAGAGAGTGTTTATAAATAAAGGAGCAAGCATGGAGGATGAGCAGAAGTGAAACTTCTCCCTTTAAATGCATCCAAAAATCACCATTATAAACTTTATAAGAGAATAACATCTAGCAATTCCTCCTCAACCTATGCTAATTGAGAAGCAATCAACTAAAAGCTTCTATATATTTGATTAAGACTATAACCATGACATTGAAGATTATAAGAAACCCATAAGAACTATCAAGAATCTCTTACAAAGAGGAAATTTGGTTCAATTTCTTATAGAGACATCAGTCATGAGGATGAGATTAGGCAGTGTCAAGGCACATGTCTAGAACAGACCATAAAAATATATAGCACATTAGACATGAGAGCAATAACCATTGTAACCTGAAGAAAAATAGATTGATAGATTTGATTAGGGAAGTATAACAAGAGAGTGTATATAAATAAAAGGGCAAGCTTGGAAGACAAGTAGAAGCGAAATTTCTCGCTTTAAATGCATCCACAGATCACCATCTTTAACTTTATAAGAGAACAAGATCTAGTAATTCCTCATCAACCTATGCTTATGCTAATTAGGGAAGCAATCAACTAAAACTACTATATATTCCATTATAATTACAACCATAACACTAAAGATTATAAGAAACCCATATGGCCATCAAAAATCTCCTTCAAAAAGGAAATTTGGTTAAATTTCTTTGAAGAAGTAAAGATACCTTACTATAGAGATGTCAGTCATGAGGATGAGATTAGACAGTGTTAAAGCCTTATTGTACAGAACTATGATTATAGATTAAATAGTATTTTTAATACCACTTCTTTTCGTATAACAACTCATTTATTTATTTATTTTTATCACTGCTAGTTTTTATTTTTTGAGCTCTCACTCTCTTCTTTTTCTCTTACTACCAATTACGTTTCCTTTGAACTCTCACATGTGAGTAAGACTCTCACCTTTACTCGCATTCTTTTCTCTCTCTTTTTAATCTCAATTAATTCTCAGTAACCTACTTAGGAGTTAAAGGTGTAAAAGTAATATATTTATTGTGCCTTGTAAATGTATACTTATTTTGAAGTCAGCATACGTTACCCTTTGATCATATTGTCATGGTCTTCTCATCAATATGTGACCAATTTGTATAGGTACGATATCACATAATATTTTATCCTTATACTTCCCAATAGAGAATGGCAACATCTTGCCCTCAATAATATATTTTATACCCTCAACACTTAAATCCTCCACAAGTGGTATAGCCTCCTTTTCCTCTTAATGATTCTCAATACCAACTCTCCATCATCTCCTATAGTCATAACCCTTTTATTTGGGTCATTGACGACATGTCATATTCTAGAAAACTTTACTTAGAGAGGATTGATAATCAATCTTACATTTACACTCATTGTAAACACACTTTTTGGGCTTAGATGGCTTCACTTTTACTTTAGAAAGACTCATATCATCCTTTCTCCAATCAAGCCTCTAAGTTACCAGTACAGCAAGGTACTTTGGTAACCCTTTACATTTGAGTTACTTCTCCACCTTTATTCCCATATCATCTCTTCCTAATTGATATAGTGTTGTAATTCCACTACATTGGTTATATTATTATTAAACTTATTCAAGAATATGGTCATATTCATTTCTCTATTCTCCTTTACATTAGATTATATTATGAATATTTTTATATCCTTATGATACTCTTCCATGTATTTTGATCCTTGGGTTAGACTTTACATTCTTTAATACAAATCCTTGTAATAATGGCTTACCACAAATCTCTTCCTCATAAGAGCCTTCAATTTATTTCAATTCTTTATCTGTCACTCATAATTTTTTCTTCTATTATTAACCATATGATCCGACTAAATGATGGCATAATCAGTAAACTCTACTACCACTAGCTTTATCTTCTTTTTCATATAGTAATTATGGTCGTCAAATATCAATGTTATCTTTTTCTTCCACTTTAATTAAGTTTCGAGATTATTCATATTCATAAAGGAAGGTGCAGTCATCTTGATATTGCATAGATTCTCATGCACTATTTCTTAAACTCTAGGCTTTCTTCTTTGCTCTCAATCACACCTAGCTTCTTTCAAAGCTCTAAACTTGTTCCCTTCAATCTTAAATGTAAAGTCAACATCATTAGTACTTCTCAACTAGAGTTATTGGATTATATCTGTTATGCCTCCTCTATTATGGACTTAAGGTTGCCATTCCCCTTATAATTTAGCAATTTGTTGTGATTGCTTCTCCAATGTATCCTTTACCTTAGCATACATCATATTCAGTCTTTCAAACTATTATTGCATAACCTAAATAGAGTATAAGTTGTCTTTCTCTTCATTTGATGATGAAACCAGCTTAGAAGATATATTTGAAACTTGAAAGAAAAGTTATTTAAGAAAATTATCTCAATTACTACTTTACATGTATACTTTTAAACTTGAAAATATTATACATAATGCTAATATCATACTCTCTTGGCTTTTCCCACTCTTTGACTTTATTACAAATTATTCAGAGAATTAAACAAGTTTAAATAAGAGTTCAACCTTGTAAAGTCTTAAAGCCCAAGAACCAATGGTTAATAAGAGAAATTAAATTATGAGTTAAGAAAAAAATGGAAATAAAACAAGGAAAGGCTAGTAAGAATTTCAAAATGTATTTAGAATGATTGTTTGAGGCCACCATTCTTATACTACTTTTTTCTCTCTTTTCTCATTTAGTTTGTTTTTGTTATGTTTTGTTATGTTTTATTTTCTTTAATGACATGATAATGTAAACAATAAGGTTTTAGACAATATTGGTTAAAAAGCATGAAACAAGGAATTGAACAAAGAGAATCTCTAACACAAGAAGATATAAACAAATCCTAAAAATAGGAAGATGATAGAATTATAATTTTTATTGAAACTTTATAAATAAGAATACAATGTAATAAAACAAAAAGGAAACACAAGAAATATGATTTTCTCTCTTTTTTGACAAAGAAATCAATTGGAATTTAAACAATATGAAAGTAAAGAAGAAAAGACAAATACACCTAATTTAGAGTCAAACTTTAATACATCTTATACGAACACACCTAGGATTTAAGACCTAGCGAATTCATAAACAAGTTTGAACTAAATCAAATATATGAAAAGAAATTGGTCGTTCATTATAAGAAGCCAACAATCAAATTCATTAAGTAAGTGGAGGCCATAAAGAAAGAATTATTTCATAAGTTTGAAGTTTGATGAAGGATAAGAAAAGTACTCATAGTTCTTAATAAACCAAGATGTCAAAAACTACTTAAAATTATATGGGAACATATCTTAAATACTAATTTAAAAATTATAGTTTAAAGTGGGTACAACGTGGGATTCACCTATATAGCATATTATGTTGGTTTCAGAAATACTAATGCTAATAGGCATGATCAAGATATACTAGTAGATGAGATTATAGATCCTTTTATAACTTTGTGAATTTGGATACAATTTAAGAAATGCCTATAGATGAGACTGTGAATTCTTTTATAACTTTATGAAATTGGACATGATATGAGATATGCCTATGATTGAGACCATATCTCAAATTAAATTTAACATAAAGTTATACAAACTAATACATCATCATGTTAGAGGTTGTGTTCAAATCCAAGTTTTCTTCAACCTTAGATTGAATCAAGATAACCAATAATTGGTCTTCTTGTAGGTCTAACAAGCCTTTTAAATTATTTCTCAAAGTGTTCTTTATAACTAGTTAACATTAATGTATTAAATCAACCATTTAAAGTCTCCTTAACCCTCTTACTCCTAACTATTATAACCGATCCACTAGGCATAAGCAAAGGATCCCTTGAAAATTTAGTTAGTTGCACTCACATCACGAGCTCTTTTATCTATAATAAAGCAATAAAAGAAGAGATTATCTAGATATGATCATAGGTTTATATCAAACCGATGTAGGCACTCATTGAGATGTTTCCTCAAAGGTGTGGGATAATCACCCCAACATTGAGACTTTAAAACCAATCAAATCTTATATGGCTTATCATAGACCTTTTAGTGTGTAGTTAGCTTGATCATACAAGAGAATGAAACAAGAGACAAATGCAAAAAGAGTTCTCTTATTAAGATAAAATTACCAAAACCTTATAATGCAACATCAAATAGTGGATTTTACTACAAAATGAAATCAGTTTGTAGAAACACATTTGTAAGACTATTCATAATTCATTTCAATACATGACAAATCTTTGAAAAACTAATCTTTGAACTACAACTAACCTTTCTAGTTTGAAGATAACTGAAAACTTATGAGGTAAAATTAATCTATTTAATCACAACAGAAATGTGGACAAAATTTTTAAGATAACATTTTCAAGAAATCTTAATTCTTAGGAAATATTTATGGGTGATATCCAAAGCTCACAAATAGTTTTTGACCTCAAAGTAGGTATGAGGTCAAAATTCAATAGATAAATAATATATACAAAAATGTGTCTAAAAGCTAATGCTCAATAAGAAACCTATAAAGCCAAGAGTTTATCATTACACAAGATTGAGATGAATGTCACGATCTCACAAGTTCATATTAATTATAAAAATAATAATCATTCTTATAAATGAGATAAGTTTTTACCAACTTGTTCATTTCACTAAAATGTTTTTGTTTCTTTAACTCTTATTGACTTGAGCATTAAATTGCAAAAGTTGAAAAAGATTTCAATACTTTTACACTATAAGAGTACATCAAGGCCACTAACAAGCCTTCATGCCCAAACCTCCAAAAAATCCAAATATTTGAAGCTCATACTTATCAAATTTTAGGGTATGTGCTTTTCTCATGCCACCATCTATTAATCAAATGTTATTCCTAACATAATAAAAAATTGATTGACCAGGAAGTTGGTTTCCATTACTATTAATTCAAATTCAAATTTTTATTACAACTTTTAAGCTTTCCAATGTACCTAATATAAAGAAATGATCACCTGTGTTTTATGTTTTGAAATGATACAATGAATCAACTCTGTTTTATTTTTTTATGTGTGTTTAGAGATCAATGGCTCAAGAAAGTGCTTAAACAAAATTGCTTTTGGAATTTAAAGGAAAATATATTTTAAGAGCAAGGAATCTAATAATATATCATTATTGAACATGATAGTTGTTATAAAGATCTACTTAGACACCAAACTTATATCAACGCCTACTCATTTGGACGACAATCTCACTTAGGTCCGTTTAAGTAAGACTCAACTTTTCCATGTGATCATCGATCAACATAGCCTTGTTCTTAAAGACCTCACTACCCTTGCAGTGTTTAACTCTCACACTCGAGTAAAAATACTACGTAAATAATGGACAATCAAAGGTAACAATAAACACATAAGATCTACAATAAAAATCAACCTTTATTACTTCCACAAAAGTATGCAAATAAATGCTCTCTCTTAATGTGTCCCTTTTCCCTCTATTTATGTTATCAAGAGTAAGACTAAAATAAGCTATTTATAGACATCTCTAGCTTTACAATTTAAAATCTTAATTGAATTGAACTAATTTAATCACTTATATCCTTATTAGATTATATCACACTAACCAATTGGATGACATGCCCATCTAAATAAGACTCTATTTGATAGCTAGGATTTAACTGCATCACAAATAATATGATAAAACATTACATTTAACGAAGAAATATACATCTATATCTATGAAGAACTCTATTATCTTCAGATAATACTCCTGCATGGTTTTTATCTTCTAGAGATGATGTTTATCTACTATGATCTTATCGTCCACATCATCTAAGTTCTCCCTCTTATCTCTATCTATTGATAAGGAGTCATCCAAGCCCAAAGCCTTTCATAACACACTTGTTTGATCTAATGCTTACCTATTTCAAATATATTGGTCATTGTTTATCTATTTGAGAACACATTAAGTCGTCAGAGCTCTCACGTGTCTCTCTTATGCATGTGATCCAGCTAACCTTTAATATAAGGTTCATCTCAAGCTTTCTTTTGGTCTTACATCTGAATCTTGCATATCGTCAAAGATTTTTGCTAATATGCACCAACATATGTCATGCTCACCTACTTTTAAGCTTTTGTTAACAACGCTTATTTTCTTACCTACTAGCAAGTATTTTTCTTATTCTATCATCTTAAGTGTCAAACATTAGTCAAAGCTCGTCAATGCTTTCACGATTATACAATTAGGACTTAAGAGTCTAACAAATCACCCTTACCAAAAGAACTCAATGCGTTGTCAAAATAATTCATAGGCACTCCTTCAAATACGATTCCCTTAAAGACTCCTTAGTCATTATCACATCTTTAACGTACTATTTTTCCTCTATATGGGACTTGTCCTTGCTTTTGTTTAGACACTCCTTCACAAGGTCCATTAGGCCTAACATAATATAATTGTTGAGGCAGATTTCTTCCGTCAAGTCATCCCCTCCTTCTCCTGATCCTTCTCAACTATGAGATTCATTTTTATCCTCACCCACCTTTGATTTTGGACATTCACGAGCAAAGTGTTGTCCTTCACAAATGAAACAAGCAATATCCCATTTTGTTTGTTTTTTATACTTACATTGAGAATATTCGCATACCTTCTCCTTGTCTTTCTCCGAGCCATTCCATGTTCCACTATTCTTTTTGCCCTTATTGCTAGTTCAAATTGGTGGTGACATTTGAAAATCCACCAAAGCACCTATAGCTACTATCGCTCTTAGGAGGTCTTTCATGTTTTGTTTCTAAAGCTCTACTTGTTCCCAACTTCTCAAGCCGCTTATGAAATTGAACTACTTGTCTTCCTCAGACATGTTCTGCACGTCCAACATAAAAAATGTGAACTGTTGAGCAATTTTTACCTTTAATAAATCTTTCAATACCCGTAAGTATATGGATCGTAACTTGTAGCATCGAAAGGTATCAATCTCACGAGGAACTAGCTAACACGAGTTAAGCCTAACTTTGTTTAAGGTATAACATATGATATGAGTGAAAAATAATAATAGAAATTAAAGCATTTAAATAAAATCAAGCAAATAACAAATAATAAGTGAGCTACCAAGTTAATGTAAGGCTAATCAAGGATGAATGCTTAAGATTTATTTTTTCATTATTCTGCTCCCTTAATTATTATTGAACCAATTATGTATTGATCCTAAATTTCCTATGAGATTGATTATTCTCTCTTAAAACCTAATCAAATAAACCTAATTAAATACGAAAATTCCAAATTTTGCAACCTCTCAATTCACAAAATTTTCCTAACATTTTCAACTAGATCTGACGTTATCTATTGGATAATTAAGTTCTAATACAAGATCTCTCTTCGAATGATAGTTGATTTGATAATCGCATGACTTATTAAACTACCAACTCTCGTTTTTAATCATATTACTTTTGACTCACTCTCTCGATTTATTATTAAAGTATGAAATGCACAATTATCACAACGTCAGAATTTTGTATTGAATCAATAGTAATCAAGTTCACAAAATAAATTTAGAATAAACCCTAATCTGGAAATTAGGACTTCATGAATGTAATAAACATCTAAGAATTCAATTTACACATCAAGTTTGATGTAACAAAAGGAAAGAAAGAAAACTCAATTTGGAGTTTGATCTGGAAAGCTAAAATTCTAGACATTCTTCTTGATCTCTCTTGTTTGATCCATAAGATGGTCACTGCTTTCTTGAGGCTTCATAAGATTCTTAAATAGTGTTAGAGGGTCTTAGGGGAGTAACTAGGATTTTCACCCTTTGATTGGTTCCAAAAATACCCCCAACCCTAAAATAGATGGAAAAAGTTGCGCTTGGGAAGCCTCTGTCACAATTGTACATATGGATTCACGATCGGAACTCTGTGAATTTGCTCTCTATCACAATTGTGCATATTGAGTCACAATCGTGACTCTGAGTAAATCTCTTCTATCAAGACCTTAACATAGGAGTCATGATTGTGACCTAGACCATGCAACTCCATTCACATCCAAATCTCTTGTTCTTGACCTATATGATTTCCAACTCTAGCAAACGCATCAAACATCTTAAGAAACATATAATTAAGAATGAAAACATGCTCCTAACCACATAAACACTTAGAATAAATATAGACATTCATATTAACATAATTCTAAGCTTATACGCACGATAATCATGTAATAAACACCTAAAAACATACTGAAACACTTATCAAAACATAGTATAAATCACACCTATCATGAATTTCCTCACATACTTATGCACTGTACCGTCTTGCTTCAACCTCTTTAAAACTTCCCTTACTAACCATGGACTATTGTTGGGAAGAAACTAGTCTATTAGCTCCTTCTTTATATCCTCTTAAGTGTCAATGGGAGGTCTGTCAGCACTGATGTCATTAGAGATTATCGTTCTTTACTATCATTTTACATCATCCACGAAATACACAGTGATGATGTCGTTAAAGGTTCTCATTCTCTACTTTAGGTTTGCATCATCCACCAAATACATCACTTTGACTGACACCTTCGAATAGTATTGCTCTGCATTAAAAAAATCAAATTCCTTGGCACTCCATTTTTTATCGAAAACCTGCGACTTTCACATATTCACCAAAGTGCTTTCGGCAGGCCCATCATCCTAAGTTATAATAGCATGCCTTAGGGTCATTATCTCTAATCTAGAATCATCTTGTATCTTCATCAAGCCCGCTGTTTGATGCTACAATTGTTGGATTTGTGCCTTCAAAATCTCAAACTGAGATTAATAGGAAGTGAAATCTTCTTCCTCTAAAAGAATTGGCACCATGAGTGCCTCCACTCTTTTGACACGCTCTGTCATGCCTCTCGTCATATCGACATTTTGGCTTTGATGCTTATTGTTACAAAGGTCTACTTAGACATCGAGCTTGTATTGAGGTCACACCCACTCCTTTATAAGACAATCTCACTTAGATCCATTTAAGCAGGACTTAACCTTCCCGTGTGTTCATCGACTAACAAAACTTTATTCTAGAACATCTCATGACTCTCACAGTATTTAACTCTTACACTCGAGTAAAAGTACTACGTAAAAATGGATAATCCAAAAAAATAAACATATAAAAGCTATGATAAAAACTAACCTTTATTACTCCTTTAAAAGTATACAAAGGAATGTTATTTCTCAATGTATTCCCCTCTCCTTTAGCTTAGTTCTCAAAAGCAAGACTCAAATAAGTTATCTGTAAGCACCTCTAGCTTTACAATTAAAATCCTAATTGAACTAAACTTACTAGATAACCTCTATCCTTATCAGATTACATTAGACTAATTAATTGAATAACACCCCTATCTAAATAGGACACTATTTAATAGGATTAGCTACATTATAACTAACATGATAAGAGATTACATTTGAATAAAAAAGTTACATCCACAACCACGAAGAACTCCACTATCTCCAGATGATCCTCCAGTTGATGTTATCTAGTTATGTTATCTGTCACATCATGTAAGATCTCCCTTTGATCTTTATCCATTTATGATAAGTCATCCAAACCCAAAGTCTTTCATTGCACACTAGTCCAGTGCAATGCTTACCAATTTCAAGTTCATTAGCTATAACCTGTCTATTTGAGCACACATTAAGTCCTTAAAACTCTCACATATCTCCTTCATATATGTGATCCAACCAAACTTCAACCTAATATCCATTTCGAGCTCATTTTTTGGTATTACATCTAAATCTTACATCTCGTTGAAGATTTTTGTCAATGTGCACCAATACATGTCCACTCATCAACAATGTTCGTTTTCTTTGCTTAATCGCAATTCCTTGTTTTGTCTTCGAGTGTTAAATATTGGTCAAGGATCATCAATGTTTATTCGATTCCACTATTAAGACTTAGGAGTCTAATAGTAGTCATGCAAAAAGAAAGACCACAAATTACACTCTAATGTGTGTAAGTTTTAAGAAAAAAATTAGCAATTATTATTCTTTAATTATGTATTGAGTTAATCTATGAAAATATAAAATAGTTTGTCAAATCCACGAGAATATATAATAGCATTAATGATTATTAGTTGATAATATTAATTAATAGAATCTTAAAAGAAGAAACAAAGTAAGGGAAACTTCAAACACAACAAAACAATCATAGTTTAACCCATTTGCTTTAGTGAATTGAATTATTGCTAATGACCTAACAAACCCATTTGGATGGGTGAGTTAAATTATTGCTAATGAACCAAATGATTAAAGTACAAGTGAAGCTCAAAATTGGTTCATTTTTTTATTTATATCTTGATTAGATGGTAATTAACGTCATTATGAACGAATTAGCCCTCTCTCGCCGATGAATTAGGGTTTTCATTCCATTTCTGTGTCTCCTCTTGGACGCAGTCGCCTCGAAACGGTAACTTAGATTCTCCACGACCCCTCGTTTTCTCCTCTTGTTGTACTGTTCAGTTATGGTTCTCCCTCTCCAGAGTTTTGAGTTACTCTTTATAATCTTTGATTCAGTGATATCAGCTTAGTTGCTGTATCAATAGAAGTTATGGAAGCATATTCACTTCTATGACTTCTTAATTTACTTTCTAGCTGGTTTTGTTGCAATTGATTTTGAAGTTGCACAGAGTAATGCGCCATTGTGAGGCTCAAAGTTCGAGTCTTTACTTTGAATTATTGAAGCCCCTTTAACTTGCTTTACTATGGTGGCTTAAAATGTCGGATATTTTTGCTTTCAGGATATTTGGGAAAGGTGGGTATGAGAGCAGTTAACTCAAAGTTCGAGTCTTTACTTTGAATTATTGAAGCCCCTTTAACTTGCTTTACTATGGTGGCTTAAAATATGGGATATTTTTGCTTGCAGGGTATTTGGGAAAGGTGGGTATGAGAGCAGATAAAGAAATTCAACTTCTTTTGGTTCCTTTTATTATTTATTCTCTCCCTATTTGGTTAATTACTTGATTCTTGATATGATCTTGGACATAAGATGGTTCTCTCTCCACTGTTTACTTGGTGTTACAGTCACTTGATCAAATTCTGATACCCGGTTTAGATTTTTTTGCTCATTTTTTGGTTTAAATTAAATTGGAAATCTTTGGGGGTCTTTTTGTTGTCTCTCTTTAGTTTATGTTTATTTTGATACGTACAAGGCAACTCTGAATGGCTCCTTTGGTTATACGACTGTGTGGTTTATCTGCTAGGTTTCATCCACAATGCAAAATGAGTCTTTAGACCAAGATTGATGATTGAAATCTTTCCATGAGAATGTGAACTTCATTATTGTATGAGGGAGTTGTGGGTGCAGATAAAATGATATCTGTCGTGCATCCTTTTAATGGACAGTTTTTAGTTGCATTTAATCTGTTTAATGTGTAAATGGGCTGTTCCTATCATATGTGTGGTCTTTGAAGATTCAGCATTTGATCTCAGGCTATTCACGTATACTAATCAATGCTTTGCTTTTATTGGTGTAGATTGTAATAGTGTCTGGAATTTCCTAAAATAGGAAATTTTGTCTGTTATGCTTAATACAGATTGAAAGCAAGCTTCTATGATTTCAGTAAGGTCTACAGAAAATAGCTAAAACGGGGTCTCTGTGTTGTGTGGCTGCAAGGCCACATGGATCAAATGCTACCAGCAGGGACTGGTCCATGGTTCCACATGAGCCTTACTGGCAAACAAACTCAAGCTTCTCACCACATTCAGCAGGATGGGATTTTAGATTCCCATCTGAAGTGCTGCCATATGATTCACATGATGGTAACATCATCTATGGTTCTCCAACATCATCAAACAGTAAAGTTAGTGAATTGATGCAGAGCAACCATCTCTTTGATCCTCATTCTACTGCCTCTGATGGAGCTGGTTTATATCACACTAGTCCTGATGATATTTCTCAGGGTCCTCAGTGGACACCCCCAGCAATACAGGAAATCAGTGTTGATGATTATGAGCCGTCCACAAGAAGAGGTAATAGATGTGGTTCAGTAAATTCTGGACGACCCACTCCGTATTATCAGTTAGCATCACAAAATTAGTAATTTGATCCATCTTTCATGTTGTAAAATGTTAGTCCTAAAATGTGTGGTCTAGGTGCTTAAAGGAAGCAACTATTACTAGAATTGTTGTTCATGTGTTTTCATTTGTTTTGTGTCTCTCTATTAGTTAAAGGTAAGGCTGTGTATTATTGGACTTTTTTAGGCCCCTGCATTTTAGTGAGATTTCTACTAGAATATTGTTGTTGTTGTGTCTGAACAATTTTGTGTTTCTGTTTGCTAGGTCGACCATTGGGAAGGTTTCCCTCTGCACTCACAGAGGAGGTATTCATGCACTTTTCTTATAGTTTATTATTTTCTTCCTGAATCAATTTTCTTACAGACTGATGCTTTGCAGGGGACCTCTAGCAATCTTGAGAGTAGTGATTTCGCTTCATCTCTTTCAGATGGCAGTGACGCCGAGCCCACATTCAAGTCATGCCTGTTATCTCATCGGAGCTTCTCAAGTTGCAATTTCTTTTCATCCAAACCCATTCATCCTTTATATTTTTCCAGCCAAATTCCAAGAGTCACTTCCGACTTCTCGGCAGCTAGGTTTTCAGGTTTTGATTCTGCTTCTTCCCGAAGGGATACTAGTGCTATCAGTGGTAATGATTTTGCTGATGTTTCTGAATCATTTCAATCCGAGAGGCTTGGCCCATCATGTACTGAATCTGGTGGGTTCAGATGTGGCTTGTGTGAAAAGTTGTTGTCTCAAAGATCTCCTTGGAGTTCTCGACGGATTGTAAGAAGTGGGGACATGCCTGTTGCTGGGGTGCTTCCATGTTGTCATGTTTTTCATGCTGAGTGTCTGGAGCAGACTACACCGAAGGCAAGTAAAAGTGACCCTCCTTGCCCTATATGTGCGAGATTGGGAGAAGAAACTTCCCCAGAACATTGTAGCTTTCCCAGGTTTAAGAATGGCTTCTCTAGGCTTAGAACATTCTCTGACGATGGGTCATCAAGGTCCTGGGGCTGCACACAAATGGCAGACGTTGTTGAAGGACCTTTAAGTGCACCCACACGCAATACTATGTTGGTACTCAGTCGTAACCGCATGAAACGGAATGTTTCTCTAATGGGTAACTCTGGCAAGGAATTTCCAGGAAAGCTGAGAAAGAATGGCTTGCATTCTACACAGCTTTTGAGTGGAAATTCTGGTGATCTGCGACCGGTGGGTTGCTCAAAAGCGGGAGGCAGTCCGAGTATGAAGAGATAATTTTCCTCGTAAGTGGATCGATGATGTTTTACTGTATTTCCCTTGCAGATTGCTTATTATTTACAAAGGTGTGCTGCCAATCTATTACACACCAAAAAGTATTGTTCTAATTTGTACAGTTGTTTCAGTCTTAACTGCTGATTAAAACAAGCTTGAAAGATGCAACTGCAACGCATATGCTCAAAAGTTCACAATTCGTGTTCTGATTCTGGCAGCATTGTTACTTACTCGTTTCTCTTAGAAAGTGATGAATAATTGAGTTCCCAATGAGCCGAAGAACACGAGACTGTAAATGAGCTTTAAGCCTACATCATCACAGCATCACAAACGGAAACAAATTTGCACATGATCCAAATCTAGGAAACAGCAGATGAATATGGAGACATAAACAAGATATGAATTACGGTTCTGATCATCACATACATTCTCAAATTATCATATAAACATTCTTTGCAGTAGGCTTAGCCTCAGAAACTCAAGCCCAAACTTAGATTCAAAGAATTCAGGCCTACCCATATTGCGGAGTTATGATTAGTTAATCTTCACGACGACAATAACAACAACAACTAATTTATGAATAATTTCGTTGAAACGTGAGATTTGAAAAAATCAAGTAGTACATATGCTTTCTCCTAAGCACGGTTGTGTACAAACCTCGTCATAATTTATATGCCAAATATCTCATTTCAATATGAAGTCGATCAAACTATTCAAATGCTTCAATTACGAGGGTAAGTCTTCTGAACAATTGATAAATTATTTTTTTGTGACTATAAGGTTATATGTTTAATTCACAGAAACAATTTCTTTATAAAAATATAAATAAAAAGTTGTGTATATTATGACTTTCTTAGACTCAGATTCTCACAAAATAAAGAGATTAAAACAACTCAGAAAGACTAAAATAATAAAAGAGACTTAGCCAATTATAAAAATGTCACCACAGAAGACTTTTCGATCAAAGGTCACACAAAATACTAAAGAAGAAACGATGTAAAACGTCAAGAGATCGGATAAGGGATAGGATCGATAAAAACTGTCGTTCTCAATCTCTTACTAATTGTCCTCTCTTATTCGGATGTTCCTTAAAACTCTCCAAAAAAAAGCTCTTAATAGTTTTCAATTTTTAGAAAAACTCATTATTAGGGAGTGCTTATTTCTATTTTTATTTTTTGCTTTTGTTTTAAAATTTAGTAAAAAAATTCATTTGTTTAAGTTTTTAATTTCTGTTTGATTTTGTTTCTTTTAGTTTTAAAAAAATTATAAAACCAGTAGTTTTGTTTTCTGTTTCTATTTTTTTTCATAATCTGATTTACTATCATTTAATATATTATTTAATTATTTAATTTTAATAAAAATATGAATAATTTAATTCAACATTGTATATTTAATAAATTAAAATAAATTATCAATAAAATTTTTGAATAATTTAATTTAATTTAATTTGTATAATTAAATTAATATGTAATTAAATTTTAATAACTATTATTAAATATAATTAAATTTAAAATATATAAATATTCAAATAAATTTTAATTTAATAATTAAAAATATTTCAAATAAATTTTAATTTATAAATTATTTATTTTATTAAAATAACATCATTTTATTAATAATTGTTAACAAATATTATATAAGAGATTAAAGAAATTTATTTAATTAAAAATAATTTATCTTTAAGTTTTATTTAATATGTAGTTCTTATTAGCGATAAAAATATAACCACATTAATGTTAACAACTAAAACATATTTTTATTTTTATTTTTAAAAATTGAAGATAAAAATTAAAATTATAAAAAAAATAATAAAATCAGAACGTTAACTGCAGCGAAACTCCTAGTTCTGATCCCTCCAAAGTCCATCCTCTAGCATCTAGCTTCTAAGTTGCTCCTTAATTTCGTCATATTCAGAGTTTGTCTGCAGAAGTGAGCCCTGAAACCTATTCGGCCAACTTCTTGCCTTCCTATTTCACCCAACAGACAGCAATGCATCTACCAACCATACCACAGTTTTATTGTTACAGCGCATACAGGCGATGATTGTTCAATCTGTACATCTTAACCTGGCATGGGTTCCTCTCTCTTTTTTCTTTGTGAAGATTTGTACTGACAAACACTTCAGGGGTCGTCATTCGATTTTGGATCATATCATAACCAAACAGTTTGGAGAAAGTGAAAGTCTCCATCTTTAGTCAAAATAAAACAATGGATAAACATGGGATGATATTAGACGACCCACAAACGAAAGGCCCTGAAGCAACGTCCTCAGTCATCACAAAAACCATTCCTAACTTGGATGAGTCACCGAGTAGAAATGTTCTTCAATTAAGATGCAACTCTACTCTCACTTTCTTCCCATCAATACTTCCCCTTCTTTGCTCCTTAAACCCTTCAAAACCCTCAAGCCTCCCTGCTCCCTCTCAGACGCCCACAAACTCGCTCTCACGCACTCCCTTCAAGCCCAGACCCTCCAGACTCTCGAATGGCCCTCACTCTGCCACCGACTCTCTCCCTTCACCTCAACTTCAATGGGCCATTCGGCTACCCAGAACGCGAACATCCCCATTGGCCAGAGCTTGGAGGAGAGCCTGAAACTCCTCGACCAGACCGAGGCAGCATTGAACGTTATGGAATCTGGGCCTTTGAATCTTTCTGAGATCGAGGACATAAGGGCCATTGTCAATTCTGCGACTTCTGGGACTTTACTCACTGTTGGTGAGCTATGTGTCGTGAGGCGGACTCTGAGTGCTTCAAGTGCCATTTTGGAGAAGTTGAAAGAAGAGAAGTACAGCACGCAATCTCTTTCTCTGTTTATTGAACATTATTATGTTTTTTTAATGCTTAGAGCTAGGCTGCCAACAAACGGTCCAGTATGCTTGGTAGTATATATACGTAATATCTCTGAATTGAGCTAGTGCATTCTAGCTTCTTTTTTAGTTTGAAGGTATTTCCAACGCTTTCCTTTTTTATTTTACTCAAGAACTCTACTAAAAGATGTCAGTATTACATTCCTTACCTTTTCAATGATGATTATGTGGAATCTTACATATGAATAGGTCTTTCCCTCTGCTTGAAATACTTCAAAGTTGCAATTTCCAGACAGAACTGGAGCAAAAAATAGCATTTTGCATAGACTGCAATCTTTCAATAATTCTTGATAAAGCCAGTGAAGACTTGGAGCTCATTAGGGCTGAAAGGAAAGAAAACTTGGAAAATCTAGATCTTTTGTTGAAGGAAATATCAACTCGGATTTTTCAGGCGGGGGGTGTAGATAAACCACTTGTAACCAAGCGGCGTTCTAGGTTTTGTGTGGGAGTTAGAGCTTCGCACAAATATTTAGTTCCAGACGGTGTGGTTCTAAATGTTAGTAGTTCTGGTGCAACGTATTTTATGGAGCCCAGTGAGGCAGTGGAATTGAACAATTTGGAAGTCATGCTTTCCAATTCTGAGAAATCTGAGGAAATAGTCATATTAAGCCTACTGACCTCTGAAATTGCAGAATCGGGGAGAGAAATCAAGCATTTGTTAAATGGATTTCAACAAATTGATCTTGCTTTTGCTAGAGCTGCTTATGCTCGCTTGGTCACAGGGGTCCGTCCTATTCTAACTTTTCAAGGCCACGGAGTGTTATCCTGTGCCGAAGCAGAAGGTCCATTAACGGTAGATATAGAAGGTATACGACACCCACTGCTTCTTGGATCATCTAACAAAAGTTTGACCAAAGTCCTTGGATCCAACTCTGTGGAGTTAACTGAGCCAGATAGGGTAAATGGTGTAATGGTTACTAGACATTTGTCAGACAACTTGACTGATTTTCCTGTGCCTATAAACATTAAAGTGGGATCTGGAATCAGAGTGGTTATCATCTCAGGACCTAATGCTGGAGGTAAAACTGCTTCAATGAAAACTCTTGGCATGGCTTCTATTATGTCAAAGGCAGGCTTGTTTTTACCTGCAAAGAATGTCCCAAGGCTTCCTTGGTTTGATCTTGTTCTGGCAGACATTGGGGACCACCAGGTACAAGTTACTTGTTCATGGGAAATTACTGCTCTGTTCTGTTTGTTGGCCCGTTCCATTCTGACTCCAATATTCTTTCATTGAAGTCTCTAGAACAAAGTCTCTCAACTTTCAGTGGACATATAACGCGGATTAGTAAGATCTTGGAGGTGGCCTCAAAAGAATCGCTTGTTCTTATTGATGAAATCTGTAGTGGAACTGATCCTTCAGAAGGGGTGGCACTTTCAACCAGCATCTTGCAGTATCTAAAAGACCACATAAACTTAGGCATTGTGACTACTCATTATGCTGATTTAAGTCTCCTAAAAGATCAGGATGCTCAATTTGAAAATGCGGCTATGGAATTTTCTCTTGAAACTTTACAACCTACTTATCAAATCCTCTGGGGTAGTACTGGTGATTCAAATGCATTGAGCATTGCTAAACTAATGGGTTTTGATGCCAGTATTCTTGAACGTGCACAAAACTGGGTTGAGAAGTTAACTCCTGAAAAGCAACAGGAGCGAAATAGTTTGATCTATCGATCATTAATGGAGGAAAGAAACAAATTAGAAGCTCAGGCCCAGGAAGCTGCATTCCTTCATGCAGAAATTATGAAGCTTTACAATGAGGTAGAATTTATAACTTCCGACCAATCTTTACAGCTTTTAATTTGTTATCTTTCTTTTGTAATACTGCTACAAGTTCATATTTTGGTTCACAATATCACTGATAAGTCATGAGCACTGGTGATTGGCGCTTTGCTGGTGCACAATTTGTAGCCCTATTGAGACTTGATTCTCCTGTGTTAGCATTGACAAATTCTTGAACGATAACCAACTTCCTATAAATCAGGTACTTTATTGCCAATTTTAACCATGAAAGCCTGAGATAATAAGTGATTCTGCTCTTGCCTGTCTTGTTGCCTAGGTTTTCAAATGTGAATTATTCATGATGATATTCTCCAAAAAAAAAATATTCATGATGCCTAAAATAGGATGGATAGGAACCAGAAAATTGGAGTATATAATTTTCTGAACAGTGAGATAGAAAATAATAAAAAAATATCATACACTATTCTGGATTAATATTTATGGTATGCTACCAGTTGTTTATGTTATCTTCTTTTCTACCTTGTTTCTCATTTTTTTCTTAACATGATCAAGATTAAATATGAGGCAGAAGATCTTGATCAACGTGTGCCAGCTCTAATGGAAAAGGAAGAACAGCAGGTTAAAGAAGAGCTAAAAGCAGCAAAATCTCAGATACATGATGTGGTTCAGGAATTTGAAAACAGACTGAAAACAGTGAGTCGAGATCAATTCAGTTCTCTTATTAGGGCATCCGAAGCTGAAATTGCTTCCCTAGTCGAAGCACACCGTCCTAGGGATAATCTAACTGTCAGAAAAGTTGATACTACTCCCTATACCCCACAGCTCGGGGAACAAGTCCAAGTGAAGGGACTGGGAGGGAAGTTAGCAACTGTAGTTGATGCACAGGCAGATGATGAGACCGTCTTAATCCAATCTGGTAAAGTGAGAGTTCGTGTGAAAAAGCACGACATCCGAGCAATTCCAATTAACAAAAGGAGAGATGCTACTGATTTAGCTGCGGGATTAAAGAGACAGGTGTGTAGAATATCATAAATACATAAATTATATAAACATAAAATATTTTTGGGCTTCTCATTTCATTTTCATATGTTCTATTTTATGTGAGTATGTAGCAATACTTGTTTAATCTGCTTGATGGAAGATGTTCCTCCTTTTGTCTCTCTTATGGAGCTCTGGACTTTCTGCATCCAAATTTTTTCTTTGGATTAAATTAGAATCAAATTCTTTTGTAGAAGATAAATGAATTGATACTTAGGAAAAGTTGCAGAAAAGAGTACTGAACCAGACAAACAAGCTCTGATAACAGGGTTTATCCCAGGGGCTTAGTTACAAAAGGCATCCAGATAGGCTACCCGAAAACTAACAGCAAAAGTTGGGAAAGTCTAATGAGATTATCCAAATGATATCTCATGATCATCTTTCTATGTGTTTTAGGAAAAGCATCCTTTGGTGATGAAAACAGATGAGGAGATTTCTTATGGTCCGAGGGTGAAGACATCAAAGAACACTGTGGATCTTCGCGGAATGCGGGTGGAAGAGGCTGCTGTACAACTCAATATGGCCTTATCCGCGAGTGAGTCACGTTCTGTTATCTTTGTTATACACGGGATGGGCAGTGGAGCTGTGAAGCAGCGTGCACTGGAGATATTAGGAAAGCATCCCCGTGTTGCCAAGTATGAACCAGAAAGCCCATTGAATTTTGGCTGTACAGTTGCTTATATAAAATAATGTCATTTTTCATGGCTGGTGCATTGGTCTTGGTGCATTGCATGATCAATGTGTAGGGTTGCACAATTAGTTATTTTGAATTCTTTTTCCGAACAGATTGGCTGGGGTTATGGTTTGCATAACTGAGTGGTATGTCCATCCTTTTATGGTTCTTACATTTGATCAAAGTTCCATTAGCTTTCACATTTACAAGCTCCTTTAACAAGTACTTATCCGAAGTTATGTGTTTGATGCTGTGAACTCACTGGGTGTGCAAATGGGCCAATATGTAGAAAGGGAATCTTGATTTATTGAAACAGTATGATTGAGCAAAGTACTAATCATATATATATTTCTCTTAATTATTCTGTCATGCTATTGACAACCAGAGAAGAGTTTAATATAGAAAACCAAGTTTAGCTCAATCATACTGTGGTTTATGACCATACCCAGTAGTAGTATACTTAAAGCATAATAGAGTTAATGCCTTTGCTCCTTTAAGTTCAATGGCTGCCAGTTGGACGTACCCAACCAACTATGGACATCAACATCTGCTGTCCTCCCTGGGTCAGGTTCACGAGCCAAGCCGCGAGGCAGAGGACTATGGACATCAACATCTGCTTGCCTCCCTGGGTCAGGTTCACGAGCCAAGCCGCTCATGTTGTCATGAAGCTCTTGATAAGTACCGATCTGAGAAAATGAGTGTTTGGGAGCAGGAGGGACTTTGCGACCATAGCATACTCCTATGATTAATGACACAGTTAAGGCTGTCAAAATCCATGATTTTAGTGTTGCCATTTTAAGGAGAGGCTGCGGCGGATGTGTGCTTGGGATGGTCTGGTTTTGTCCGCTTTATATAGTGAATTCAAGGTGTTCGCCCTTCAGCGCATGCTTTGAGCGTGAATAAGAATTGATTACGTCCTTATCCTAATGCCAGTCATACTCAGTGCATGCTTTGAGCGTGAATAAGAATTGGTTACGTCATATCCTAACGTCAATCATACTCATTCTAATGCCCTCGGGAAACAAGGCCCTGTAGGTCATGGGGGAAACAGGGATTACGTGACCATGACACACCCCTAGGATCAGTAACACAGTTAAGGGTGTGACAACCCATAATCTTGATGCTGCCATTCTCATCTATGAATAACACACTAAGTTGGAAGAGAGTCCTAGGTTTGACTTTCAAAAATGGGAGAAAAATGACCGCTCTATTAAGGTGCTGCTCAGGATCAGACCGTGATTCAATCCTCCAGCGGTGGTCGGGCCTGTGACTGGAGGCCCTTAAAGTTGGGAATCAACCTTTTGAAAGAGGATGGCTTTATCTTGGTAGATTATGTAGTGAAAGGCATAAGTGTTTCCATTGAACTTGCTCTTGGGATTGGGTATATTATATACAGTATCATCAAAACATGCTCTTGGAATCAGGCTTTAAGCTCAAGAATGATTAGGATTGTTCTGTCATTGCCAATATATTGTTATTATTTAACTTAAATTACAAATTGATTGATTAATTAATTTTAACATACGAGATTTCATATATATCTTCTTAGTCTTTATCACTTTATATTAAGATTTTGTTAATATGTTAAGCAAAAATCCTTTATGGCATTAACATAATTCAAGACGGACAAAATTATCAATGGTGTATGTGTCCAATTTGAATTTTAGGTAAGATTTTCGTGAAGAAGATTAAGGAAAAGTCTAACTAAAAAGCGATTTGTAAAATTAAAGGATTGAATAGAAAACCTCGTGATAGGAAGACCAAAATATTAAATATCATTAAGCTAAAGGACTAAAAATGTTGTGTCTGCCATCTGAATTTAGATCTTGCATTAAGTTTTTACATACTAA
Organism: Erythroxylum divaricatum; assembly: GCA_025434745.1. Taxonomy (NCBI): domain Eukaryota; kingdom Viridiplantae; phylum Streptophyta; class Magnoliopsida; order Malpighiales; family Erythroxylaceae; genus Erythroxylum; species Erythroxylum divaricatum. The sequence goes on from JANTPM010000001.1 coordinate 2,068,222, forward strand.
TTAATCATATGAATAAATCATATTGTTGTTTATCCCTTATAGCGTTACTAATAAACATAGTGTTGAAAAAACTTGTTTTTCAACATATTGAACTTGACGGACTAAATGAGTTTAAATCAATTATTTTATGATAATAAAGTATGTTACTTCTAATTTATTTATATTTGGTGATATTAATAAGTTAATTTGTCAAATATTCTAGCAAAAAGTGAAAGATCAAGTTTCATAGAAGAACAAAATAAATAAAAAATGAACAAAAAAGACAAAGTGAAACACTTATGCAATTCAAGAGAATTTCAAGGCAATTCAAGTCAAATATAACAAGAATAAGAAGGATTATAGTCTTTCCATAAAAAGAAAGATTATAGTTAACCTATGTGTAACGACGTGTTATGTATCACCTTACTCTTATAGTGCATATCCCCGAATATACCGACGATATTCGAGAATATACTCTACGAGAGTGGCATGCTAGAACAGTCAAATAATCATACTCATTACAAATTTTTCAAGCATCACTCGCATATGCGGAAAATCAATAATCAATTTCGGCCCATTTTATTTAAAAACATTTTTCAATCATAAGTGTTACAACCATTATACATATCATCGGAATTTCAGTAGTCACTTGGGCCCATTACAAATACAAAACATTTTAATCATAATGCCATTTCATTACAAAATCATTCACATAAATATTGTACAATACTTGTGAATACACATTTTAATACAAAACAATGAAATACATATGCAGGCACGAACTGATCCCAACCTCTATTTCTTACTCGAATGTAGTGACTAGACTCTAATTTGCCTAACTAGAGATCTTTTCTAAGCCTGATAAATAATGTTACAATTTTGGGGTAATTTTGCGAATTCAGTGAATGAACCATTCTCAATGACTTACTTAATCACATAACACGTAAATTCATAAACTCATAAAATTCACATCACTTCATCAATTCAACATGTTGAGTCATATATATTTCATATTCGATTAAATCATATTTCACATTTAGAAATCATTCAAACTATTTATTTCAACAACTTAAATCATACATATCAAATGCATATGCAATGCTTATGAGACCCACTTTCAGTTGTTATTGTTGTGATCGAGTGTCTATAACTATCCCGTATCTATTGTAGATACTGGACTCATTAATAACTGTCCCTTATTTATTGGGGATATATAACTCATTTTACATAGTGAGTCAGAGGCTCTTACCACATTCTGAGCTTTAAACTTTTTTCACTTTATGAGCTTTAAGCTGTTTTTCAGTGACTACTCCGATCACAGCAACCTTTATATAATGCATCACATTCATGTAATGAAATGCATCACATTTATGTATATTCTATCAGTCACTTGATTTCACATTCACATATCATTGGGCCTAAGCCCCACATTCAACAGTTATGTTGAAAAGCACTTATTTCTGTCAGATTCACATACAATGAGCACTTTCTATATTCTCACATTTATCAAACTTCTCGGACTATTAATGTCCGAATTGTCTCAATCACATTCACATTCAGTAGTAATTCAATATAGAAATTTAAAACATAATAAACAATGAAAATGAGACCATCTAGGTCGACTCACAGTACGCTCCATATTAGCATTAGCTTCCATGATCCGGAAACGTTTGGATGCAGACGTTTTATCCTGCACATCAACATTATGCAATACACACATTGCATACACTTTATTAATTGCACAATTACATAAACATTCAATTGTACACATATGTATATATGTCATGTATAATGCATCCTCAATTTGACTATTCCGGGTTTGTTTTCTTAATCACATCTCTTGATCAATCAAACCTTGTCATTTGTATGTATGTAACTTATTCTTAGGTTTACACCTCAAGAACACTTGGTCATTCTAATGGCATAGTTCAATTACTCATCATTTCTTTTCTAGCATTATACGCTCTCATAATATCCAATTCTCATTCACCTTTACTTATCACATATTACTCAACTCTTTTGAATCCCAACTCCTATCATATAAACATCTTCATTTCCATTATACACAAGCCTTTGGTATTTTGATATCAACAATTCATTCACTAAGTTATAACCTCCATTATCACTTCATACATATCACACACTTAGTCCTTTAATCCAAA
>JANTPM010000001.1:2070462-2089759 GCA_025434745.1 Erythroxylum divaricatum
ATAACATCATTTTATTAATAATTGTTAACAAATATTATATAAGAGATTAAATAAATTTATTTAATTAAAAATAATTTATCTTTAAGTTTTATCTAATATATAATTATTATTAGTGATAAAAATATAACTACATGAACATTAACAATCAAACATATTTTTGTTTTTATTTGAGAGAAAAATAAAAATAAAAACCGAAAATTAAAATAGAAAAACAGAAGTAAAACCAAACGACCTATTAATCTTTTATTAAAAAATATCGATGAAACACATACAATATGAAAATTAAATATAAATTAATCAAATGTTTCTAACATGATAACTTAACTTTTAAACCCAAACCGAACAAATTAAACATTACATAAATCAATAATTTATTATAGTTATTTTAACTTATTAGTTTATTTTATTTAATTGATTTCGATTGATTTTAAGATGTGAATTGATCATCATGTCAACAATATTTGATAAGATGTTCATGTCATGTGTTTTTTGCCATTTTTTTTTATGAAATTTCGAAAAAAGAATTTTATTTTTTTGAAATTTATAAGAAAAATTTTCAAAAATTAAAGATTTTCTTAAAATTACCTAACCTACAGAAAAATTAGGATGTTTTTATCTCTAAAAAGTTTCGCTTTTGGATCAGATGAAGAATGTCAACTTTAACAAGTATTAATACTTAGGAACATGTTTCCTTCTTTAGTTAGAGTGTTATGTTTTACAATGTCCTTTCTTATTACTTCCTTTCTACATAAATTGAGACCTCGAACTCCGTTGCATTTGGAATTATTTTAAGCAGTATTCTTTGTGCAAGTGACAAATTCATCTAATCTTAAAAGGAATTTAAGTTTAGGTTGCTTGAAATCATTTTATAAACAACTCAGTCTTCTACAAAGAGCAAATAAGTCTGAAAGAACAAAGTAATATGAACAAACAATATTGTTTGTTTTATATTATTAATTGAGGAATGCCCCTTAATAGACAACCTGATGATAACTAGATAAGGTTCTGTAGAGGCAAGAGCAATGCTTTGACACTCAACTTTAGTGCTAAATCGAGCAATAGTGGTTTGCTTGTTAGCTCTCAATGAGATAAGATTAGGCCTTAGAAATTTACAATAACCATATATAAATTGTTTATTATTAGGACAACCAACCCAATCAACATCACAATAGGCTTATAAAGAAAGGTTAGGAAATGTGGTGAAGTGAAGGCCATGAAAGGGTGTGGGGTGGAAATATCATAGAATCCATTGCACCACAAACTATTAAATGTTAGTAGGATACTGTAAAAATTGGGATAACTTATTGCCAACAAATTAAATGTCAGGAAAGGTCATACAAAGATATTGAAGAGTACCAACAATGCTACGATATTCAAAAGGATTAGACAACAAAACACCATGATTTTTAGACAAGGGAAGAGATGGAGTGACTGGTGTTTGAATAGGTTTAAATTTATTAAAGTCAGTTGGAAGAAGAGGATCTTAGTATATAGTGTTTAGATGAGAAGAAGACTAAGAGAAGTAATATGATCTTCGATATAAAAAAAAGTGATAAGGTGGACCTAAGTTTTTTTTAATAGAAAAGTCAGAGCTAAGATTATAGATAAGTGTTGTGATGAAGGATGGTGAAAAGTCGGTTACTCAGATATCATCCACCTAAACTAAAAGAAAGGTTATGTGAAAATTAATTTTATGAATGAAAAGAGAAGTATTAGACTTTGAAGGTTTAAAATTGAGATTAAGGAATTTTTTACTTAGGTGATGAAACCAAGCTCGAGAGGCTTGTTTGAGACCATATAAGGCTTTATAGAGTCTACAAACATAGAGAGAATAGTGTGGATTTGTAGAGTCAGGAGATTGAGACATGTAAACAGCTTCCTGTAAGTAACTATGAAAAAAGTCATTATTAATATCAAATTGGCGAATAGGCCAATTATATGACATAGCTAAGGCAATGATGATGTGAATAGTTGTGGGTTTGATAACAAGACAGAAGGTGATAGTGTAATCAACTCTTAGTTTTTGATGATAGCCTTTTGCTACAAGATGGGCTTTGTAATGCTTGAGAGAACCATCGGGATTCTGTTTAATTTGAAAACATATTTATAGCCAATAACATTTGCATTTAGTAAGGGAAGAATAAGAGTCCATATGCATTGCGATGAAGAGCATTGAACTCTTCAACCATACTTTGGCGTCAGTGAGAAATATTGTAGCTTGATAAAGGATATAGGATTGGAAAAAGTATTTTAGGTAGTAAGAGTGTAAGTGATGTAATCAGAAAAGTGACGAAGGATATGTGTGTGATCTCTGGTACATGTTATCATAGGATAAGGAGGATGATGTGATGTGGTTGTAGTAGGGGGTAGAAGTAGAGGGTAAGGGGGAAGAGGTAAAGGTAAAGACATATGAGAGGAGGAAGATGAGGTGGAGGATGAGATAGGTAAATTTTTGTAAAGAAATAGATATTTTAGGCAATAGATATGATGGGAAATATGAAAGCTTAGAGGTGATGAGATTAAAGGACCAATAACAATGATATTTGAAGGCATAACCAAGACCAAAAACATTGTAAAGAGTTTATGTAAGTTTGTCTATATGGATGGAGCCTACATAAGGAAAACAGGCATAATTAGAAGCTTGAAGATGAGTGAAGTCAAGTTTAGTGTAGTATAGGACTTCATGAGGAGATTTGTGATGAAGAATAGGAGTGAGTAAGAGATTGATAAGATAATCGACAGTGGTGAATGCGTCATACCAGAATAATTTAGGGAGAGAAGCATGAAAAAGAAGGGTGAAAACAGTTTTAGTTATTTGAATCAACAGTGGTGAATGTTTCGTACCAGAGAAACTTAGGGCGAGAAGTATGATGAAGAAGGGTGAGACCAGTTTTACATATCTAACAAATTTTTTGTTCAACAAAACCATTTTGTTGTAGTGTATAGGGATAAGAGATTCGAAGAATGATACCATTGGAAAGAAGATAGTGAGCAAAGGCACTTTTGGTGAGTTCAGGAGCTCTATTATTGAAAGGTTTGTATGGTAGTGGAGAATAGATTTTGAGTGATGGTTTTAAAGGATTGAAAATGAAGCAATGCATGGAGTTTATGGGTTTGAGGAAAATTCAAGTAAAATGACTAAAATCATCTACAAAAATAATGAAATATCGATAATCAGTGTGGGAAAGAGATGGGGAGCGACCCCAAATATCACAATAAATTAGTTGTAAAGGTTTAATAAAAAGACGATAAGACAGAGGAAATGAAAGATTAACACTTTCAATTTGAAGAGAAGAAATACATGGGTTGAGAACATTTTTAAGTTGCAAAACATGACATAATCTAGATAATGTAGAGTGACATGGATGACTAAGACGTTGGTGCCAAAAATTTATTAAAATGGAGGCAACTGTGAGAGCAACTGGATTTGTGAAATGCATTGGAATTTTCATTAGGTAAAGGTTGTTATGAATAGGGCCTGCAAGAAGCAATATCTTAAATTTAAGATCTTTATAACATAGCCAAATGGATTAGATTCAATGATACAGGAATTATCAGTGACAAATTTTGCAACAAATAAAAGGTTAGTAGTAAAGTGAGGAACAATCAATATATCACGAAGATGAAGATTATGGAAAAATGTGGGAAAGATTAAGACACCAGTGGGTGAAATAGGAAGACTGTGTCCATTATCGATAATTACTTGATTGTATCCCTCATATGGTGCAACAAATTCTATGATATAAGAATATGGAGTTATACGAGGAGTGGCGTCAGTACCTAATAACAATTCTGTAACATTATCGGTATTGAAGGGAGTTGGATCATGATCTGGTTGGATATTCGTAGTAGAGAAGACTGTGGTAATATTACTTGTAGTGTGGTAGATTTTAGTGGAGTAGTTATGAGATTCGGAGTACCAAAACTAACAGTGAGTAGCAAGTCTTGTGGTTGAGCTAGAGAGTGATTCAGTAACGAAGCAGTAAAACCAATTTATCGATCTTCTTTCATTTGATGTAATAGATAGAGTGAGGGTCTGCGTGTTCTCCCAGAGCTAAAATGGTTTTATCAACATATCCAATAAGATTTGAGGTAATGAGAATAGCTCGTATTTGGTTTCCCCATACCAAATAGTTCTTAGAATTGGTGTGGTAAAAAAAAATTGAGATTTGGTTGAGTGACAATGTAGGTAGACTATTTTTTGACATGTTTTTAGTTGTAAAATTCTTCTCGTGTTGTGATCATTTTGGTGTTTGGTTGTATGAAAATTGTTTGTTTTTGTTGTGTTTTGGGATTGAAAATTTCTACTAAATGCAGGTTTTAGTGCGTTTTTTGGATACTTGTGTGTTTCTAGATATGTATTGATGAGTTGATTTCTATGGTTGTATTGGGTTGATCTAAATTGCTGAATGTATAAAAAGATGTCAAGGAAAATTGAGAGTAGACTTAATACTGTATATATATATATATATAAAGTTTATTGTATCATTTATTAATTCTTATCATTTATTTTAATTATCTTTATGTAATTATCATTTTGTTATATATATATAAGTGTGTGTGTGTGTGTTTGAAAACAATGACAAATTATATAAGCAATATATCAAAGTCATAAACCAAAGGTACTTGAAATCACCCCAACTAATTCCAAACCCAGCTTGAGTTCCTGAGGATGGACTTAAGGTTCGACCAAACGTTCATGGCCACAAAAAAAGAACGAAGTGGAAATTTCAGAATAATTTTAAAGGTACAGACACTGTTTCTTTTAGGTTGTACCAGGGGACCATCTTGTCATTACCAGGGGCATGTGCTATGTTTCCAGTACACAGGACATGGGCACATTTCAGGCACAACAAGTCGGGTCCTTTGGAGTGTTTGGTCTTGCCCTCAAACCATAACCAAGTTTTGCCAATTTGACCCCAACTGGATCATGACAAGTTCACACTAGCCATGTTCCATTCAACACCTTGTCATTTCTATCAATTTGTGCCACTTGCTTAAAAACCCTAGTCCTACAACATTAAAATGAATGCTATATAGAGAAGATAATGACCCTTTGTCGAACTTCTGTCATGAGAATTGGATTTGGATCGTTAGGAAAGTGAGAAAAGTAGGGTTTCAGTACATGGGTTCCTTTCATCGTGGCGCGCTGTAGCCATAAAGAGAAGATGTCGAGCCTTCGCACATGTTTTAGTGTGCGCCTGCGTAAGGTTACATCAAAGATGTGAGCCTCTGTCCACGACCTTATCATTAGTTATCGTAAAAGCAGTCTAAATCTATAATTGCATACCATCTATGAATATTGATACATTTTTACGTGTCAACACCTTTTTTTACTTCATCCTCTTCATGTTCTAATCATAAAATTGAAAATTAAGAATGGCATTCTTATCTTTAATTTTGATTTTTGACTAAACAAAATGATGTTTCCATCTATATGGTGACTTAGATAATGTTAACTCTCTCAAATAAAAAACTAGCCAATAGTTGAAGCTTAAATTTAAGAGGTTATTCGGTTTTACTTTCTTTTTTGTTTGTAGTTTATTAATGTCTTCATAACTTAGCAAAATTATAAATAAAATTTTTTGTTTTTTAAAAAAATTTTATTATTACGCTATTTAATTTTTAAAATTTTTTATGAGTAATATAACATCATTTTTAATTTTATTTTAAAATTGAAAATTGAAAATTAATTATTTTAGAATCAATAATAATTTTAAATTTAAATATCTTAAATTTATATTTTTTAAATTTCTAAAAAACTATTTATAAATAATCTTAAAATAACTATTTATAAATTTTCTTAAATATTAAATATTTATTATAAGTAATGAAATTAATTTAAAGATTATTATTAATTATAATCAAAATTAGGTACTTAATTAGTTTATCTCTAATTTCTACTTAATATAATAATAACAACAATAATGATAATAACAATAATAACGAGATAAAATTTTGTTTTTATTTTAAAATAAAAAAAATAACTAAAAACTAAATAAACCTAAGTCTACTTTAACAATCACTAAAGCTCAAAAGAGACTCAGAGGAGTGGAGATGGGCTTGGAAATACACCTTGATTGTAATTTATGTAGTCTAGGCATGTGACATCCATGTGAAGAAGAGGGTCCATGTAAGAGAGAAGTCATCATCAAAGCGGCTATGGCGCATGGAGCCCTTAACATGCTGGCCCCAATCCCAACATGCGAATGTTGTTGTACAGAAGACTGTATAGTGTAGGTTAGGTGTAATAGAGCCTAATGCTGCCATGAGTTGGGTGTCACTTGTGCGTGCCTCGGCATAAATTAAAAAGCCAAGAAAAGAGAAGTAGCGTGTGTTAGTGGGTGTTTTTGCTTTGCACTCATGGCTGACTCAGTGCTTCATAACCTCATCACATTGTCATTCATGCACCAGTACACTCCTGTAGCTTTAAGTACAGACTAGACATCAACATTTTACATGTGCTGCAGCCCACTTGATCATTCGAAAGGAAAATTGAGTTTGAAGTCTAGGATTCGAGTCTTGGCAGCGATAGTGTGAGAGTTCATCCAATGTAGTGATTTCTTGTGCACACCGAACATTGGGCCGCCTTTTCAAAAAGCTGGCTGGGATCAAACCGTAATTAAACCCCCTCATACAATATCGAGCCAGAATGTGGGGCACCTAGAATGGACGTTCCACCTTTTGAGTTTGAGTTTGTGTGTGTGTGTGTTTCCCCTTTTTGCTATAACTTGCGTGTAAGATGTTTGCAGATCCTTCGCACTGGTCTTTATCCAATTTACTTAAAAGCTTCAAACATAAGACCTCCCCCAATAACTACTTAGATCACCTCTTAAAGGGCAGTTCTCGTTCTCTTTTGTTACTTAAGCATCTCCTATCTATCCATATAGACTTCCATCGTATGGTTTGATGATAAAGCAGCAGGACCTTCCTTCAAGGTCATTACTGAGTTATTATTATCTCTGATAATTCTACAGAAAGTCTCTGTTTGTTCATTGTTGTGATGGAATCTTTTGCCTTTGTAGATTGCTACATTTACAAAAACATTTGAAACACCAAACATTTGTAACAAAGAACAAACAAGTGTGCAGTGAGGACCAGTTTTGGTATGCCCCATTAAGATCTGATAGACAAGAGAGTTGCATGTTTTATGTACCACACTTCACATGGGAAGAAAACGTCACCTGCCTAATATGTTATCCCATGTCTTAGAAAGCTCCAGGTTCCCTGTAAATGAACCATCGGTAAATATTGTTTGCCAAGTTAGGTCTCTCTTCAAAGAGCCTGTGGGAAATTTTGCCCTCGTCACAATGAAAAGCCTCTTTACTGATACCATAAAATCAGCAGATTGACAAGAATCTTCTGCATGGAAAAGTTGGTAAAAGAATGTGCAAATACAACTTTCTTTTAATATTTTACTAAAAGACTGTTTCGTTATTCGAATTTATAATCTTTTGATAGTAAAGGAGTAATCTTATTAATTGTTGTGAGGCTCACCCTTTAATTTATAACTTATTATATATTTTTAAATTTATATTTAATATAAAAGTATGAACTTTAGTTAATCTAAAATTTGAGATCTTCAAAAATAAAAAAAAATTATAAAATCCATATGTCATAGTCTTTCTCTTTTGATTATACATAGCAAACCTAGAATTTATTATGAAATCCATATATATCAAAACACCTCTCTATAACTTAATCCATCAATTATGAAAATTTAGCATTGGATGGATACATTTAATTTTTAAAAAAATTAAAAAAAAAACAACTTGCATTTGCTGGTTTGTTGTTAATGTTATCAATAAAGAGTCATCCTCCACATAAATACAGTCTCATGGCTCATGTCATGGAATTTGACTTTAATCCATACGTTGTGATCATAACAACTGAAGCATTAGCATTTTTAATATAAGATCATGATATAATGAAGCCTTGAATAATATTTCGACGAACCATGGAAATTGTTTTTGGTTGGAGCAACTTCCTAATGATATCACTTTTTCGATGTGTCCAAATATAAATTTTAATATGTTTCCTGATAAATATTTATCAATCTATGGTTGCATTCCTTGTAGATATATAATTTATAGTGTCATTTCAATATTGATGTGAAAAACACGACACAAGATCTTCTGTTCAGTATTAATCTGTCTTATTCTGTCCAACAAAATCTCAATCATTTATTTTGTAGAACTCAAGTGAGACCCACGTGTAATTTATGCGGGACTCATATAAATAAATGGTTGAGATTTATTGGACAGAATAGGACACCATAATATTGAACAGAAAATTTAGACTGAAAAAACAGACCATGTTTCTGACACCACAATAGAAGAATCTTGATGCCCATCGTTGATGATGTAACAAGTACTTGATTTCAATTTTTCTACGCAAAATAATAAATGCTTGGGAATTTTTAGAAGTGTTGCATGTGAAGATAAGCCACAATGAATACATTAAGTGAGACATGATTTTGAATTTTGGACGCAATCACGATAAGTACTTTGACATGATAGCCAGCTAATCCAATTTTAAAATCTTAAAAATATAGTTTTAAATAAATCATGCAATTGCATCATTTACGGGTTTAACTTATTTGGAACGAAAATTAAATCGATAAGATAAGAAGTTTAAGATTTAAAAAATTCATCCATTATTAGATCGTCATAAAATTAGTTAAAAATTAAAAAATTAAAGAATTTAAAATATAATTGAAAAATATTGTCTTCCCGATTAAATAATTTGAAGTTTGATTGAAAAATTTTAAATAAAATAATTTATTTATTTTAATTTATAAGAACTTATTAATTAATAAAAATTAGAAAATAAAATAATTAATTAATTAATTTTTAACAACAAGAGTTATTAAAGTAAATTAAACTGAAAATTTAAAAATCGAACCAAAAAGTTAAACGATTCAAAATTTTACAGTTGAATTGGCCAAACCGATTAAGTTTTTTAATCATTGAATTTAACCTCTAACCTTTAAAGGAACAAACAAGCAATAAAGCTTGTGAGAATTATTTTTGAGTATAAATAGAATGAATGTTTAAGACAACATAATAACTTACCAATTCCATCTAAGGATTGAGTTAATTATTAATCATTACTCTAAGAAGCTTTTTTGTGTGGGCAAAGCCTCTCTTCTCTCTTCTCTCTTTTTTTTTGTTTTTTTTGTTAGCCCACGAGATGTTCTAGGAGAGTCCCAATTATAAAAAGACGTCTTTAAGTCATCCACTCCTAGACAAATCTCACTCGCACCGGGTTAGTCCATAAGGGGTAAAGTACTGACCAAATAGATTTCTCCATTCTCAGAACTCGAACTCAAGACCTCTAATTAAGGGATGAGAATGCTAAACTACTCAAACCAACCTATTTGGTTTTCCATTCCTCTTCATTCTTAGTAACGCAATGATTCAACATTCCTATTCATGGGTTTGGTGTAATGTAATCATGCCCTAATCAAACGGTCATATGGTTAATAATTCTGTAAGTTGAGTTGAATCAGATTGCAGTTTATGGACCCTCGTGAGAAGAATCTTCAATGCAATAGGCATAGCTAACAAGGTTCCCAAAAGTGAAAGTAAATTTAGTAGAATAGCTTTTGTTGTGCACTTTAGAATCTAACCTAACGTGCGTTTGGAGTTAGTTTTAAGTTGGGGCTGATCCCATTAAACACAGAGAGTTAAAGACAAGAACATATCTATGTCTGGATTTCATATCTCTCTTTTCGGAACAAAAATCTCCATTAATTACGGAGGTGTTTTGTGATTTACAATCTGGAACTGTCGGCCAATAAGTCAGGAATTCAAAGTAGTTTTTATTTTTATTTTGTTTAAATGAATGGAAGGAACTAAAGATATTTAAATTTTTTATGTATTACATCAATAGATTGTTCCCTGTTATGCATGTGATAAACCGATTATAGTGTAAATATGAGAATAATAACAGCATAATGAAAGAATTAAGAGTAAGTTTTAAAGGGGATTTATCATAATATTTTAAATAAGTTCTTATGTCAAGAGGAAGTGGCCAAAGTATCGCACTACAAGAAAAATAAAGTTTAACGACGGAATTTGTACATATTCCGTCGGTAAGTTTACTTAGTGACGAAATTTAGCGACAGACAAAGGCGTCGGAGATATGACCGTTACTAAATTTAACGACGCACATTTTCTGTTGGTAAATTTCTGACGGAATTACCGACGGATAAAAATTTCCGCGGTAAATTTACCGACGATTATTTTGTTCCGCCAAAAATTTCCTTCATTTTTAGCGACGGAACGTATACCGTCGCTAATTTTGCCGCCATGAATTCCCTCCAAATTTAGCGACAAGTATTAGTACCGTCGCTAAATTACTCAATTTTAGCGACGAAAATATGCTTTCCTTCGCTAATTTCCAACGGTATATTATATTGTTCTATCGCTAATTTCCGTCGATAATTTTGTTGCAACAAATTTCCTCCAAATTTAGGGACGAATATTAGTACCGTCGCTAAATCACTTTCCGTCGCTAATTGCCTAGGAAAATGTTTCCGTTGCTAATTTTTCGTCGCTAATTTACATTTTTCTTGTAGTGTCGGAATATGGTTGCGTATTTTTAGACCTCTCCAGACCTTACGATTGGCTATGCTTTTAGTAAATTGTTGTAGAAAATGGCCTAATAAGTTATCTTTCAAGTATAACATTTTAAGATGTTAGGTTTTTTTAATACAAATATTTCTAAATTAAATACTATGATATGATGTGATTTTTGAACTTAAAGTACTTATATTTCTCTTTTTTGGGGTTGATTCTTGAATTTGTATTTGTTATAATTATGTAATTTATCATGTATTTCGTGGTTGATTTGATATTTTACTCATACATTAAATATAAAAAAGTTATTCAAAATTTTGTATTTATTTTTATTTAAATTTCATATTACAATCTTATAATATGATCTGATTTGCGAGAGATTGGAGATGGTTATTAAAAAACTATTTTTATTACTTGAATCCGTAAACTTTTGATCATAAAAGAATAACCTTACCGATTATACCTAGACTCATAGATCAACTTCTTTAGAAATCATTGATTAACTTTTACTAGGGGAAGAAAATCAAATTTTATAGAGAACTAATATGAGATTATCAAGGAGAACTCAAGATAGGAACTTTAGAACCACTGGTGATTATTTATTTAATTGCTTTGTGATGGGATAGAATTAATTATTGGAGCTTTGTTCTAACAACTCTAGCAATAATGCAATTTGTGACAATGATAACTCTAGAGAAAGGGGAATCAAGTGAAACACCTTCTCTTTGTGTTTCTTCTAATATGGTATTTGAACTTTTAATAATTGAAAGTAATAGTAGTCAACTTTTAGATGCTAAGTGGAATATTATTTGTCTTCAAAGGTCATACAAGAGCTTGATTAAGCGCATGATAGTCACTTTATAGCAACACGCCACATGGAGGAGTGAGTGACTGAGTGACTAGAAAAGCATGGAAGTGACCGAGTGAATAGAAGATATTGACATTATTATTATTAGGGTTCAAAGAATTTCTAACCACACGAGGATTTATTATCATATCATTAATTTGCTCGGAGTATTTGCATTTTTCTTTTGAGTTTATACTACTGATATCCTAATTTATTGAACCCTAAATTAGTTATAATTAAGATTTTTAATCTCTCTCGACGGATCGATTTGGTAGGGATCGAACTCGAAAGTTCTTCTCACATGTATAACCTGTGTAGTCAACTGAGCCACAACTCATAAATAGTATTTGTATTTTATTGAGCTTTTTGTATTCTTATCACTCATGTGCCAACTATTTTAAAAGGGCCATAGACGACGAGAAGAATACCACTTAGAACATTTTTTCACATAAAGAATATCAAATCTAGAGAAGGCTAAGAGAGAAGATGGAGAACAACTAAAGGTTTGACAAAGCATAAGAAAAGAAAAGAAGAGAAATCCATTTTGGGGACATGGACGGTCCAGGCAAGATCCTCTTTATCTAAGACAAAAGTTCGACTGCTAGGCGATTGGACGTATCGAAACTTGAGGTTGGTTATTGGCCGTTAAAAATTTAATCCCAAAATATGTAGATTAATTGTTTTAGACTTTAAGAGAGAACTTGGTTCAAAGAATAGCAAGCTTGTTGTAGTTTTCAAAATTTAATTATCTTTTAGGGATAATAAATTTTAAATTGCTATGTCAAAAATTTTACAATTTTCCGTTAAATAACCAACTTTTTAAAACTTTAATAACTTAGTTCAAAACGTTAAATTTATTAGTATTTTGTTAAATAAATAGCATCAACAGGGACTACTAATACACCCCGCCTATAATTCATAATTATAACTTACCTATTTTGTTTCAAAAACAACCTAATCATCTTTCATTTACCTATTTTTCACACATACACGTCATTTGATGATTTTATCTCTCTTTTTAGGGAGTGATTTCATTTCTTTGGAACTTGAACTATAAATTGCCAAACTTTTATAGGATGAAACAACCAAAACCCATTTGTAAATTTAGAATCTCGATGAGAACATAGAACTAAACAAGGCTTAATTATTGGCCAAAAAAAAACAAGGCTTAATTACTCAAAGCATAAAAAACACACTGGAAATAGAGAATGACAATTTATCTCTAATTTGTAGATATTAAAGTTTGGAAAGTTATCAAAGTAGGAGCTACACTTCCCGTTACAAAAAACATAAAAGTATGATATGATGCTGACAAAAGAAATGCACAGCTAAATGCTAAAATAAAACATCATTTGATCAGTGTACTTTCTCTAGAAGAATATGAGAAGATATTTTACTGCTCTACAACAAAGGAAATGTAAGATAAACTATAAGTCAACTTTGAAGGAATAAATGAAGTAAAGAAAGATAAAATAAGACTTTTAGTGCATCAATACGAAACTATTGGCATAAAACAGGGAGAAACCATAGATGAATTCTTTGGACGATTTAATATCATCACAACCTTAAAGAACTTAGGAAAGATATATCCCAATTATGAGCTCATAATGAAGATTCTAAGATCACTACCAAAGAAATGGAGACTTAAGGTGACCGCTCTAGAAACTACAAAGAATCTAGACATTCTTTCACTCGATTAGCTACGAGAAAATATGATGATTCATAAAACCAAGCTTAGGCGAGATGAAGGATCCTCTTACAGAAAAGAAGTGGTGCTAAAAACAATTGATGAATCAAACGGTGATGAAAGCGACACAGAGTTGCAAATAGATAGAGATGACGAGTTCAACTTCATGGTTCGAAAATATATCTACTTCTATAAGAAGAAAATGATGAAGAAAAGAGAAGGAAATAAGAAAGTTGGGAATAATAGGTTCTTACCAAAAGGCAATAGCAACAATAACAATACACAAAACAGTCAAATCATATGTTATCACTGCAAGAAGCCTGGATACGCAAGACCTTATTGTCCTCTTCTTCAAAAAGACAAATTAGAGAATAGAAAATCCAGAAAGCAAGCAATGATTGCAGCCTGGTCAGATGAGGATTTTGAAAACTTTGAAGAAGAAGAGCCAGAAGAAGTCAACAACATTTGCTTCATGACTGAATTATGAGATGATGAGGTATATTATTCTAACTATGATATTAAAGTCGATGAATTGAAAAATGCATATCATAAATTACATGATCGGTACAAAAATTTGACAATGAAGTATTTCAAAGAAGTTGAGAAGTCCAAAAATAATGATGCATCTCTGAAGAGTAAGATTAAATCGTTATAATATGTGAATGAGAGTTTGGTGACCAAAAACATGTCTCTTGAGGATAATTATAAGTAAAAGGTTTCTGAAAAGGAAGTTCCAGAAGAAAGATTAGGCAAGTTGGAACATACTTTGCTTGAGAATGATTCTAATAAACTGAGACAAGAAAAGGTTGTCGGCCTAAAACTTGAGAAAGAGAAAAGTGCAGGAAATATCTTATCTAAAGAAAAAGATCTTACAGATTTCATTGATAGAAGGAATAACCTACATGCATTACTTGATAGTGGTAAATGCGTTTTTTATAAGGTAGAATAGGTTACAATGAAAACAATAATGTTAGGCATACAAGAATTTCTTTGTTAAATCTAGCAGTAACTATAATCAAAATAGCAGGAACCCGATATATGTTAGAAATTATAGCAACTCTTATTCATTTGTTTTATGTTTCTACTGCGGTAGACATGTTCACTTTAGTCATTCTTGTAACTTTTATAAAGTGGAGAAATTATCTCAAATGTATGTTTGGAGACCGAAAGGTCAAACTACTAACCTGAAAGGACCCAGAAAAATTTAGGCATGTAAAATGAGATAATATTTTTTTACAGATATGCTTCAAAACAAAGATAAAACAAATCAATAGATAGTCGACCGTGGCTGTTCGAGACACATGACATGTGAAATATCACATTTTAATTATATTGAAAGGAAAGACAGAGGTAATGTCATCTTCGCTAACAAAAATAAAGCAAAGGTCACTAAAATTGGTAAAAGTGGTGATTTTGGCTCTACCTCTATTAATAATGTCCTTTATGTTGATGGTTTGAAACATAACCTAGTAAGTGTAAGTCAGTTATGTGGCAAGGGTTATAGACTCATTTTCTATGCATTTCATTATGAAATAGTTGATAATCATAATGATAATATTGTATTTGTTGGTCTTACAAATCATAATATATATTGTGCTCAATTAGAAAACATGTCTTCACAAAGTGTTAAGTGTTTTGTTTCTCTAGAAAATGATTCGTTTATCTAGCACAGAAGATTTGGACATGTTAACATGAACATTCTATCAAAATTGTCTAAGAATGAGTTATTAAGAGAACCACCTACCCTGAAGTTTGAAAGCAGTCAGGTTTATGAGGATTATTTAAAAGGAAAACAAATTAGAAGTAGCTTCCCTTGTAAAAATATTGTGTCTACTAAATAACTGCTTGAACTTGTGCATATGGATTTACTTGGTCCCCCTAGGATTCAAAGTTTTGGTGGTAAATATTACAATTTTGTTTTAGTAGATGATTATTCCAGATTTATATGAGTTACTTCCTATCAATAAAGATGATGCTTTTGAAGTTTTTGAAAAGTTTTGCAGAAAATCAAAAAAAGATACTACATTACTTTAATTCAGAACGATCATGGAGGAGAATTTGACAACAGAAAATTTGAAGAGTTTTGTGACAAAAATGGCACATCTGACAATTTTTCTTGCCTAAATACTCCTCAACAGAATGATGTCATTGAAAGAAACAACAAATCCCTAGCTGACATGGCTAGGATAATGTTGTGTGAACATGGCCTACTCCATGGTTACTAGGTAGAAGCAATATCCACTGCTTGTTATATACTCAACAGGTACTTTATAAGACATATTCTAAAAAATACTCCCTATGAATTATGAAAAGGAAAAAAACCGAATGTCACTTACTTTTGAGCACTTGGTTGTAAGTGCTTTGTTCTAAATTATGGGAAAGACAATCTTGGAAAGCCATACGAACTGATCATCAAAGATGCTTTTATTACCCTAGAACCAGAGAAACCAACACGAAGTGCTGAAAATAACTAGCCACGCAAAGCCATGCACCTCATGATGATTTTGTAAATTACTATGCAGCCATTCTATTATGCTCTGATTAAAGAAACTATCACTAACAATTAGCTGAGGGAATGCCAACCAAAAGTTGCGAGCTCCTGAACAATCCTTTGCGACATGCAGAATCACCTCGCTATCTACGCACCTTGGGTAGGATGCATTTAAAGTCAAGTGGCGAGTACATCTCTGCTGGTTAGATAAAAGACTACCCTTCGAAAGAAGCCAGAGAAAGCATTGGATTTTTTGCGGACCTGTCCATTTTCAGATTAACTTCCAATACTTGTTATCCTTATTAGAATCAATTGTATCAATTAACTCATACGTTGAAGCAATGGTAAAAACACCAATCTCAAACTCTCCCCACACAATTCGATCATCTCCATAATCATTATTGGGGGGGTATACCCACAATAGCCAAGCATACGGAAATCGATAATATGTCCTGAAACAGGTCCAAGTGCCATCCTCCACTGTTGTTCAAAAAATGCTGCACTGGAAGGTTGAGCAACTCCTCTGGAATAATTGATGTGGCAAGCGCAATAAGAGGCCCCAAATCATGAACCCAAGCATCCAACCAAAACTTAGTTGTACCCTTATTCTCAAGTGTCCATTTAATGCCATTTAAGACATAATGCCATACAAAGGCAATGCTTCGCCAAACCATTCCTATTGAGTCTAGTGTAAAAGGCAAACTATTCATATCAAATTTGTACTTGGCTTTAAGAATCCGAACCCATAAAGCATCATGTTTAGTAATCAAAAACCTACCAAGCCTTGAAAGGAGTGCATCATTATTAGCCCGAATTCTTCTGAGTCCAAGACCCCCTAATTTATTAGGTTTACAGATATTATCCCAACTGACCAAGCTAGATTTCTTTTGTTCTGTATTGGAACCCCTTAAGAAAGATCGCACGATCTTCTCCAAATCATCACACAGCTGCCGGGGAAGTCTTACCGTTTGCATGGTGTAAATAGGCAATGCTAAAAGTACTGATTGAATTAAGGTTACTTTGCCTGCTAAAGAAAGATGTTTAGCTCTCAAACCTTCAAGTCGTTGCTGGACCTTATCAATAATATACTAGTATGTTTTCCTAGACGTATGTTCATGAATGAGCAGCACACCCAAATACTTGCCGAGATTATTTGCAAGTTGAAAACCCAGTTTCCTACTAATGGAACAAGTTAGAGGACGAGAAATATTGTTGGAACAAAAACACTGGATCTTAGCCTTACTGACTTTCTAGCCTGAAGCCTTACAAAAGGCATCCAACCTCTCCTGGATGAAACCAATATGCTCATCTTTAATCTCAACAAAAAGGTTTAGTTCAACCTCTATCTCTAATTTTTTAAAAAAAACTAAAGGATCGTTTGGTTTCACTTTTGTTTTTCTGTTGTTATTTTTTATTTCTTTTTTTCTTAAAAAAACGAGAACATGTTTGGTTGAGATTTGTAATATAAAAACTGAAAATAAAATATATTTAGTTGAGATTTCTAATAAAAAACTGAAAACAAAAATATGTTTGATTTTATTATCATGTTTCTACTTTTTTAATATATATCAAATTTAATATTTAAATTTGCTAATCTTCACATCATTTAATGTGGAAAAGTCTTTGAAGCTATAGTTTAAGCTGTTTTTATAACTTAAAACTATTACGAAGGCAATAAATCAGGTGAAGATTAGGCTTTATCTTTGATAAAGCCTCTATCATGACGTGAAGAAAAGGCTTAGATAAAGTGCCACATTAAATAGCATGAAATGATGTGAAGACAAAGGTTATTTTATATTATTAAACTTATTATTATTATTATTATTATTATTATTATTATTATTTATTTATTTATTTATTTATTTATTTATTTATTTATTTATTATTATTATTATTAGTATCACTACCACCACTACTACTACTACTACTATTACTACTACTACTATTATTATTGCTAATTTTAATAAATTATTCTTAATCTTATTATTCTTAATTTATTATTATTATTATTATTGAATAATATTATTAATAATTATTTTATAAATTTTCTACTTACTATTTGTAATATTATTATTTTTATTATTAATTTTTATTATATCAAATTAATTATCTTATTATTATTAATAATTTTGTACTTTATTATTATTATTATTATTAATATAAAACAGAAATATGTTGGTTTTCTGTCAAAGAAAACATACTGTCAAAATTTAGAGAAACGATGTTTTCTGGTTTCTTTAAAATCGTTGTGGTTTTTTTATTTTTAGAAACAAAAATTAAAATAGAGTAAGTCAAACACGTTTTACTGACCTATTTTTCTTGTTACAAAAACGATAACAAAAAAGAGAGAAAAATAAGAAACAAATAGGCACCAGCCCCTAAATTGATGACTACAGAATTACCAACTTTATTAGAAGCTTCCGAGTCCATTTCTTTAACGTAGATTTGATCTTCTAAGTCCTTTTGGTAATATTTCACGTACCCAAATTTGTTTGTTAATTTCGTTTTCTTTCCGCCCATTGCATTGTCCCCAGTCAAAAGATTGTTAAACTTTAGATCGGATTACGGAGAAAATAAAACTAATTCATTTATGATTAATTTCTTTGGTGGTGTAGTACTGACATATTCCAATCGATCCAATCCAAGGTCCACCATTTGGACTCTGGAGCTATTATCAATAGTTATAACGTAGAGGATAATAGGTAGACGAAGATGGTATGGTTTGTTTTGAAATAAAATTGATGGTTTCCATGACTTGAACCCGTAATCTTCCGAACACAAACAACTGAAATTTATATACATATAAATCTCAAAGTATTTGAAACTAGCCTCTTTATTATGTAGGGATAAAATTGCGTATTATCAAACCTTCTCAAGTTCTGTTTCAGTGTAAGATTTCGGATTATGTGTGACGGTGATAAATCTCAAAACGCGGGAAAGATATGATGGGGTAAAACTATGAGTAACAACAAGTTCTGAATCGTATTTATGACGAGGAGAAAGGTAATATGTTGTATTCCATTTTAGAGCACAAAGAAAGAGCAGTGTGATTTCTTCCTCTGTTACAAAATTTCCATGTCCAGTTGTGAAGTCATTTTCATCCGTAGCCTTGGAATCTGCCATTTAATGAATTATAAATAATATATGGATAGAAGCCAAAGTAGGGTTTCTGAACGGAGGGGAAAGAGCCAAAGAGCAAGCATGTGCGGCCGCTCCACCGCCACAGCGACCGTTAGAAAGGCTAAGGTAAGTTTCTCTTCTATCGCTTTCAACCACCAAAATTGAATAGTCTTCCTACCTCAGGAATTTTTTTCGTCATTCACACTTTTTCTTTACTTTTCTCGACAAGACAAAGAAACAAAAGGATAGGTCAGTCAAATACCACCTGCTTGCTTAACCAAACTAGCTCCTTACGGGTTTGGGGTTTGATTCTATTTGACTATTTGATGAACGTTCATATCATGAGTAACTAACTCTTCACAAAGATTCAACTTATTTTTATTTCTTTTAAGGTATGTTCGGATGTTGGTGGAGGGATGGAAGGAAATGGAATAGAATGACCCAAATGATTCAGGTCATTGTTTAGAAGTTTATTTTAAAACAGAATATAATGACAATTAATAACTTTGGAAGCTATCATTTGCCATAAAAAATCTAATAATTTGTGATATTCCAAATTGGGGGGTCAT
>JANTPM010000001.1:2090128-2105183 GCA_025434745.1 Erythroxylum divaricatum
ACCGAACCTCTATAAAAACAGTGTTTGATCTTCTTCCCTACTCTTTATATTTAGATTTGATTAAATTGTTTTTGTGTGAATAAACTTCTGATTTTATTGTAGAAAATTACAAAAAGCTTAAAGATCTATTCAACCCCCCCTTCTAGATCGCTTACAAATATCTCAAATAAAGTATCATTATTCCTATTAAGGCTAGATGTATCAATAGACTTCAAAAAAATTGAGCCTTTTGTAAAGTAAACCAGAAAATTAATATAGAATCATGTCTCATATTTATCCAACCATCACATATGATTAAACACTCATAAATAGCCCAATTCATTCTTCTTCCAAATAACTTTTAATTTCAAGAAACTAAGTAACTCAAAAGTTTACTTTTGTAGTCATCAACAGAAGGAGCTTTGTATCCTAGACCGTAAGTGGCTATATCATTCACCTTAGGTTAATAATAATAAGATTGGGAAGCATTGAATGATAAACCTATATTATACCACCATTTAATCATTTCCTTATCTACATTGCGAGTTGTATCTCATGATTATATGGCAATACAAATTGACGGCTGGGCTCTAAAAGTTGTTCGTGGTGCAAAAAACATTCATCATCTGCCTTTTTCTTTTCCTAACATCAAGTCCAGATGTATCATTCATTTCTTGCTGGGAAGGAACACTACTACTACCACTACCACCTTCAATATTTCCACTATCATTATGAAAACTAGCAAACGAAATTCTGCTACCAATTTTATAATTCAATATCTCCCTTTTATCTTTCTTGTGTTGATATTCTTTAAGTAAAGTTTTCATTTACCACTTCGCATTATGGATTTTTTTATAGGGTTCCACATCTCCTTTAACCCCAGCTAAATGTTTCTTTAATCGATTGATTCCTCCACCTTTCAAATGCTTGTTACCAAACAAACAAATAATATGGTTCTTCATATCTAGGACCAATGAAACATGAGCCCAAGCTAGATCATTGTATCTTCCTGAAGCATTTTGATCAGGAATACTTGAACTTCCTTTCGTTTATCTATAAAAATAAATGAAGTTATATATCAAAATAAAGAACATATAATTTCATTACACAATTCGCATGTCCATCTTATATATTATAACTCATTTTGTATGATTGTATCGTACACAATTCAATTTCATCTAACAAAATTCACCAAGAAGTCAAAACCAATATTTCAAGTATTCAACATATTGACCATCAAAACGTGAAAACATTGGCCATACAAAACTTTTAGAGTCCCATATAAAGAGAAATAAAATTTTTGTTATATCTTGGGTTTTAAATATTTTCTATTACTTATATAAGTAGCATTGTAACATTATTAATATTAAAAGTGAGAGTTAAAATAATATCTACTTTAATGCGAATAACTAAAAGTAACATAAGTAATTAAACCTAACAAATAAATAAAAGAGGTTAAAGAGATAAAGATATAAAAAAATTACTATCATGTAAAATTATAAGGAAAAGTAAAAAAAAGATAAATACTCAATTATAAATCAATTTCTATATAAAATATTTAAATGAGCTATCGTATGAAGACTTTTAACAATATCATCAGTGTAATTTTATAACTTAAGATATATTTTTTTAATATTAAGTAAATTGAGAAATCAACTTTTATACATAAATATGTAAATGAGCTATCATATGTAAACTTTTAATAATATCACCATTGTCATTTTATAACTTAAGATATGTAATCTTAAGTTATAAAATTTTTAATATTGAGTAAATTGAGTAATCTAGAGAAAATTGAGTAATCAACTTCTATACATAAATATATAAATGAGCTAGCATATGAAGACTTTTACCAATATCATCATTGTCATTTTATAACTTAAAAAAATTTGTCATCAAACTACTTTACAAACACAATTACAAAATATAAATAAATTAATAAACAACAAAAAGAAGCAATTCCTACTAGGAAATATTTTGATAATGAGTATCTTGTTAATTTCATATATGTTTAAAAACCTTTTCCTAAACATATTTTAACACTATCTATATAATGGATTAATAAGAGGACACATTTATAACCATATATTATTTGAGTTACTAAATTATATAAGATGGACTAATTTGGTTAAATATGTTTGGTTGTTCTTAACTAGTTTCAGACTTTCATTACATTAATTGATTAACATTATCATATGAAAAAAAATTTACATTTCATTTTATTAGATTAAGAAATTACTTACATTGCAGTTAGATTTAACCATCATCAAATATTTCTAATTTAACCATCATCAAATATTTCTAACTTTTAAAATTCAAACTCAAATTTCTCAAATCTCACAACTCCAATAACTCTAACAATTCCATCAATTTCACAATTCAGTTCCAATAATTCAACCATCCACAACCTGTTACAATTCAACACATTGAACATAACCATTCACGATTTAATTCCAACCATTCATAAATACAATTTGGTAGCAAAAAAAAAGCAATTAGAAACATACCCAAAGAAATCACAATATCAATTTAGTTTCACTGTTGAGTCGGTAGTGATGGTGGTGGATTGTGGATTGGTGGAGGAGAGCAAAGAGAGCAACTGAGCAATTGGTGGAGAGGAGGAAGAGGCAGAGAACAACATGTAGAGGGAGAAGGCTCAGGTGGAGATTCAAGAGGCAGATTGTAGGCAGAGGGAAGAGGCTCAAATGGGAAGTCGCGATGGAGAGGGTTAGTGGCATCATGATGGTGGGCGAAGGTCTTTGGCGACAATGAGAGCGACAAGCAAGAAGTAGAATGGTTGTGAGTGAGAGGGAGAGAAAAAACGAGAGTGAAAGTGAGATGTGTGTGACTGCTGCGGGGAAGGGGTTTGTTATTTTCTTTTTCAATTTGGTCCTTGCATTTGTCAAAATTCACAATACAAACCAATATTTGACCAATATTTTAAATACCGACTGATACTAAACAAAATTTTTGATATTGGCTAGTACCCAGGGCTAGTATCAAAGGAAGCAATATTATTCTATTTTCATTTGGTACCGGCCAATTTTGAATAGGATTATAAACATTGTTATGTAGTTATTTAAGGTCTATATAAATAACAAAAATCATACTGTCTTATTACAATAATAATAAAAGTATTGTGCCTTATTATAATAATAATAAAAGTGGTACTGATTTAGTACTGCATCCAAATACAAACTTGACATGTTTTATACGTATGTAGGTTGACGTCTCGTTGTGTCTGCTTATGTTATTATTCGATGTTGACCTTTTCTTTATCGTTTTCATGCCTCTCTCTTCGCTTGGGACTTTGTTTCTTGTCGTAACAATTTTAAACAGAACAAAGTTCAAATCTTTTGAGAGAAAATCCATTTAACAAAGTTGTGAAATTTGTGCATATAGGTGGAGCTTGCGGCTACAAAAACCTCTACAGCCAAAGTTATGAAGCAAATGTTATAGCGTTGAGTACTGCTCTGTTCAACAGTGGGCTCAGTTGCGGAGCTTGCTTCGAGATCAGGTGTGTGAGTGATCGTCAATGGTGTCTTCCTGGTTCCATTACGGTCACAGCTACCAACTTTTGCCCACCAAACAATGCGCTCCCCAACAATGCAGGAGGCTGGTGCAACCCTCCTCTGCACCATTTTGACCTTGCTCAGCCTGTTTTCCAACACATTGCTCAGTACAGAGCCGGAATTGTGCCTGTAGCTTACAGAAGGTGTGTTCTGTAACCTGAACTGAATCTTTCAGTTTCAGCTCTCCCCAGAGTTGTAAAAAAATGTGACCTTCAAATGAATGTCATCTAATTCCTGTGGTTGGGGTTGGTTTTTCTTGTAGGGTACCATGCAGGAAGAGAGGAGGCATAAGGTTCACAATCAACGGACACTCCTACTTTAACCTCGTCCTTATCACCAACGTTGGTGGCGCCGGTGATGTTCATGCAGTGGCTATCAAAGGGTCGAGGACCGGTTGGCAATCAATGTCCAGAAACTGGGGCCAAAACTGGCAAAGCAACAACTACCTCAATGGACAGAGCCTCTCATTTAAAGTCACAACCAGCGACGGTCGTACTGTGGTCTCCAACAATGTTGCACCTTCCGGTTGGTCCTTTGGCCAGACCTACACTGGTGCTCAATTCCGCTAAGGACAATGTCACCAGCCATACCTGCCTTCCTCCACATTCAAGTCAAGGATATAGCATAGTGTTTTAGTGTCTTAATACTATATTTATACTTGGTGTATATTATGATGGTTAGCATTAGCGTCGCTTCAGTGTACTATATCTATACAGCATATGAGTTGGGTCAATCTTAAGTCTCTGGTGGAGTCAAAACGAGAAGGGCTTATTTTAAATAGCCATTTCTCGTTTTGAGGTAATTGTGTAACACGAGAGAGTCCTATTCATGGAGGTTTCTTTTTCTTTCTGCACTTTATGTCAAAGAGCAGGAAAGAGGTGGCAGAGGTGGAACACTTTTACCACCCGCCACCACCGGCGATTTGAGTGAGTGTCGTTTTCTTAACTTTTGGTTTTGGAAGGCATCTTGAAGAAGCTGTTTTGCTGCTTGTGAGGTCGTTAAATGTAATGTTTTAGTAACTTGTGTAGTACTATGTCTAAACTACATTAGACAGAAGTGTAAAATGTTCACTTCCTACTAGTAATGGAAAGTAGCGAGTGTTGCTTATCACTTTTCCTTCGTTTTTGTTCTCTACGCACCCTCACTCCATTGCAGCAATCAACACAGAACTGGATTAGGAACATAAAGACAGAAGTTGGTTTCAAATTTGTTTAGAGAAGAAGAAGAAGAAGTGTCAGCCTGTCAGGCTCAGGTCTTACTTTTGTTTTGAGGATTAAAATGAAACGTCAAGACACGTCCGTGTCCTACTTGTCCCTTTGCATTTCAGTCTCATTCTGCAAAAGATTGCCTGAAGATTCATATCAACCCAAACGTGACCATAGAATCTGATAACAATAACATACAAAAATAATATAAAAAAATCCCTTGTAAAAGTTTCTAACAAACTACCTTGTAAGATCTAAGGATTCTGCAGATAAACGGGTGGTCCTGGAGCAAGGTGAAGATAACAAATGGACGGTTCGTTGGTTCTTGTTCTGTCAATTCTCTCATCTTTTAACATTCTATTAATAAACAAAACTAAACTCAAAAGTTTAAACAACAACATCATCAGTGTCTTGTAAGATGTAGACTTATCCCTAACTATTCTAGTACTACTCTTTCAATACTCAGCATAGTAACATGCAGACGTATCTCTAACTATTCTAGTATTACTCTTTATAAAAGAGGTAATAATAAGATAATGGTTTTTTCTTTTTTTTTTTGAATTTGAGGAAACTTCGTAGGCGGGCTAAGTGGGCACACCTTTTTGAAGGTCCAACTGACTTCTTACTTAATTAATCGAGCCTGTTATGCATGACTTATTTATTGTGGAATATGAACATTATATATGTTAGTTACATGATAATTCAATTCAAATCTTGGATTCAAAGTTTAAAATATTTTTAAAATTTTTAAGTTATAAAAAAATCTATATCTTTTACCTTTTTATATGTTAAAGAGATAATTTTAAATGGTAAGACAGTAACTTTCTCTTTTTAATGTTTTGTTTTTTTTGTCGTCTTGGAATAAAAAAGAAATATTAATTTAAGAAACCAAAATGCGGCACGTCGAACACGTTGGGCCCACCATGTGCCATTCCCGCTCGTTGCGCTGAATCCCCTCGTCTGTCCTTGTCAACAGCAGGCAATCAGCTGCACACTGACAAATTCTAAAAATATCCAAGGCTGTGCTTCCATGTCCCAACTTCCACCATTATGCCCCTGCACTTGCAGTTTTAATGCCGGAAAAAAACCCTATTTTCTTTTTATTTTTTAAAAAAATTGACAGAGATGAAATTGTATTGTTTTCTTAATTAAGTACAAAAACATAATTAATAATTAAAAATTTCATCCGAATCCTTCGGTTTAATTATAAAAATCTTGAATTTTTTAATATATCAATTTAATTTTTAACTTTTTGATTCGGTTTATTTTAATAATTTTTATTATTAAAAATTAATTAATTAATTAATTAATGTCAAATTTTGTAAATTAATAAATTCTTATTGTTTTAAATGTAATATCTTTCAATTATATTTTAAATTATTTAATTTTATTTAATCTTAATTAATTTTATAACAATTTAACACAAATCAAACGTTTTAAAACTTAAACTTTTTGTTTTTTATCTCTGTCCATTTTTTAAAACATTGACAAATAATATAGTGAATCGATAGATTATATGTTTCATGAGCTTATATAATTCATTTCATTATTATTCGTAGTTATTAATTAGATAATACCTTAAATAACAACTTGTTACTAAAAAGGAAATTGAGTTTTAAAAAATAAAATTGTCTTATTTTAAATATATTTATAATTTAAAATTGCTTATAAAATAATTCATGTTATTATGAAATAAAATTTTTCATATTTTTATTATGTTTTTAATATATTAAAACAAGTAAAACTTTAATAAATATATGCTATCTTCTAAGTTTAAAATTAGGGATGATAATGAAGTAGACAATGAGCTTAAATTTAGATTTTTTAAAGAGTCAATTTATGAGTCAAATCACGCTCAATTCAATTTAAAACTTAATTTTTCTAAATAAAATGATGACATCGTTTTGCCTAAAAGAAGTAGGCCTTAAGCAAACTCAAATTTAGATTCAATTAAAAAAATATTATTTTATATTTTTTAGTTTTTAAAAATTTAAAAAAATCAACTCAGCCTTTTTTTTTATTTACGAGGTGTTCTAAGAAGGTCTCAACTATGAGAAGGTACCTTTAAACTATTCACTCTCAAATTAATCTTCACTCGAATAAGGTAAGTTTCTTGCAGAAGATAAAACTTAAGTTTTAAATCGTTGAATATATAAGGATAGTTTGAACCCACAACCTTATTTAAGATAAAAACAATCTCTTACTAACTCACTTGTAGCCTGAGGTTCAACCCAGTCTTGTATAAAATGAATGTTTGAGTACTTGTTAGTTAGTGTCTAATGGGATGAACCAGATCAGAGGACAGTATAAGCACATGCTTGCCAGTTTTACTTTTGCATACTGAATTGTTGAAGTTAATGCATCTGCACAACACTCCCTTTTCGTTGTAGAACTTAAATACATTGTTTTAACATTCTTCTGCCGTCTTCTGCCCATTTAGTACTTTACTTCTCTTTTACGTTTCCCCTTCTATACCCAAGCTAGCACCATTCATCATGGATTCCCAAACTTAATTTAATACATAACATCAACTTTATTATATAAAAGAGAAATAAATAAAGAAATACAGAAATTACCTGATTTCGATTTCATAATTTTAAACAAATTTTTTGAGGCTGAAATGAGTTCAAATCTATCGCTGCCTTTATAAAATCTACTTACCGCGTTAAAACCTTTTTACAGTTTTCTTAAAGTTGTAATGTTCTTAATGGATCAGAGAATTCATATGCTCAAAAATTACTTAAGCAACTGCAGAAAAGATCTTAGTTTCTGTATATACCATTCATATCAGGCTTTCTTATCATAGGTTCAATATGGATCCGATCCATATTAATCAGGATCTATTTTCTTCCTTAACTTTTGCCCATCAATCTAGATTATTTCTTAGACTATTTTATTATCTTTATCTAGATCAAATTTACGTAATTTGATCGATAAGATATTATACTCGTTAAAATGCAATTAATTATTGTCTAACTTTATGGAAAATATCTAACACACAAACATAGAATTATATTATAATTTAAGAAATTTTGAAAATTCTTCAAATAATATTATTTTAAAAAAATTCTTTGACTTTACTTAATAAAAACCTACAAAATATTATACGTGTAATAATTAAATGCCACTTATATGATGATTCATTACAACTACGAAATAATTTATTATATTTTTCTTAAATTATTAATTTATTTTGATTTTAATTGATTTACATCTAATTTAAGAACTAAGTTGGATTATCATGTCAGTGATATTTGATTAGTTGTTTTGTAATGTTCATATCACATATATTTATCATATTTTTAACTGAAATTTAAGAGAAGATTTTTCTGAAAGTTTTAAATTAATAATTTATTATAATTTTCTTAAATTATTAATTTCGGTTAAGTTTGACTAATTTATATCAGACTTAAGAGCCGAATTAGGTTATTATATTTGATTAATTCACATGTGATGTTGATTCCATGTGTATTTTTATCATTATTTTTTAGCCAAAATTTGAGGAGATTTTTATAAAAATAAAATAATAAAATATTATATTTTTCTTAAATTATTAATTTAATTTGAGTATGTTATTCACATGAAAGTCTGAATTTTTTTGTAAAAATTTAAAATTTTTTTGAAAATTTTTAAATATTAAATTTTTTTCTAAATTTTCTTTTATCCTCAAACTATTTTCTCTTTTTATTTAATTTGGATTTTAATGGATACTGTACTTCAGAATAGGCTGACATCCCAGTTGAGCAACACCACCGTTCATTAGTTATCCTGCAACGGAGACACGTAAGCCAGTTTTCCACGACAAGAGAAAAAGAAGATTGCTTTCATTCCAACGCTGTGAAAGGAAAAGACAACTTGTGGTCACAAGCTAAAATCTTTTCTTTACGTCTCTGTTCATCTTAAACCTCCATGTCTGCCTCTTGCTTTCTGTCTTATCATCATCTTCTCTTTGGCAATGGCAAATCCCCAGAATTTGCATGGAAATAGAAATTTCAGATTACCTGATAGGTCTTATTTATTAAATAGATAGATAATTATGAAATATGATAAAAATAGAATAACTGGAAGATGGACTAAACCTGTACTGTACTTTTATCCTGTCATATCTAAACAATGGTTATCAGAATCTAGCTGAGCTGGGTTTACATTAAAGATCTCACATCCAGGTCCTTGACAGTTAGCTTTGTCAAATTCTGTGTAAGGGTGGCATAAAGTGCTTCCTTCCTAGTAGCTTAATGAGAGGAAAGGATAAAGCTTCTTCTTTTATCAGAATCTATACTTTAGTACAAACTTTACACTAAGTGATGCATTGGAATTATTAAATTTGATTTATATGCATAGACATTAATATATGGTTTTAATTTACAGCTCAGGCCAACAGAGAGGAAGCAGTCTGTCTACACCAGAGATCTTCTCACCAAAAAGTGGGTGAGTATATAACTCAGCATAGCCCTACTACTAAATATTAGTTTTGTGTACAGAAAATTTTATAACATCACACAAGTGGTGCCTTATCGGGTGGTTGTCAGCACCATTCTTCTTCCTACAGAACAACCAACATATAGAACAGCTGGCGTTCCTAAGCTGCTCTTATGCCCTATACAATAGAGTACTAGTCATTGGTAGCTTCTAAAATTTGCATTCCTGGAAAATCCGCATTTGCCTATTCAAAAGGTTCTTTTGGTAGGCCTTGTATTATGAACTGAATATGACTGCCAAGCACTCCAGCAACTTGATCGGTTGTAAACAGTGATAACACTGCTGCACCCTCAGTTTGGCCGCAGCAAGAAAGGGTAAAGATGGCTTTATGAAACGGAAGAGGTTTATATCACCACAAAACGCCTAATGCCAAGCAGGCTGGTGCATTACACCTACAAACAGAACAGAAGTAATTAAATATCAAAAACATAATTGATCAACTGGAAAAATTCCACAAGAGCAATAATCAATCTGATTCTGGTACACCAGCTGTTTTTCAAGTGAAGTAAATCATTTACAAAGAGGTTTTTTCTTTTTCTTTTTTGTGTGTAAATAACTTCTGCATGCCTCTAGACAGGTATGCAATCTAATTACAATTTCCAGTGGAAGTTTATAAGGGCTTTAGGAACTTTTCAAGATTGTAACTGCAGCACACTGCATCCCTTTGTACCTAGCAGGAAAAAAAGAAGCAAGCAAGAAGTGGTAATTATGCTGATTCAATAGAAAGCAAGGAAGTGCATCTTTAGATTTTAAGAAGACCTCAATGAAGCTATTGCCTTTCCGAAGCATCAGTTAATTTTCATAGTTATAACTACAGTAATTTAGAATTTGGGGGGATGGGGCTGCAAGTCCATTCAACAAGAGGGAGAATGGAAAGATCCCCCGTCTGTATTTTTATTCTTGCAAGATGTAGGCTGTCATGCAAAATGTTGCCAGGTGACACTAAGTTTCACTTACCCTGGAATATAGATGCTCATCAAACATGGTAACAGTACAAGGCCCTGATGTTGAAGTCCAGCTACTAGGGCCTGTGTCATATACAGGTTTGGGGGCTTCAAAGCTTCCATTAACTTGATAATCCAAATGGTTTTCTTGTATATTAATCTCTGCTCCAGGTTGATATTTTGTGCCATTCAACAGATTAAGACTATACGGCAGATACGAGTAAGGTCCAGGCATCTGCAGTCTCAGGGATGCAGTTCCATTTAGCTCATTTAGCAGACCATTCATGCCATTTTCTTGGACAGAATTTGATAAATCGGAACTTTTTCCTGTGCTGAAAAAACCAGAATAACTCCCAAAGGAAGAACTCACAGAGCACTCAACATCCCTGTAGAGAAAACGAGGCCACTCTTAATGATCCGGAACTTCTATGCATGGTAATAGAATTAACATGCATTTCATCACTTGTTGTCACTTACTAAATCATAATAACAATAAGATGGTTCATAAAAATGCATCCTATAAAGCAATCATTTCTCTTACACCTCAATTTGACTCACCTATGGGGAAGCAGATTTGGGTCTTTTGCAAACATAATATGTTGACTGTCATTACTAGGAAGCCATTGCGTAGATGGTAGCTGCTGCTCAGCACTCATTCTGAAAGGTACGTGCATCACATTCTGGAACTGAAGACGTGTAATTTAGATAGCAGCTTCCAGAGAGACAAGAAGAAACTACAAAAAGCTGTTATAGTAAAGGGAAGCCATTCCTTACCTGGCTACTGCATTCTAATGACATAAGCTGCTGTTTCCCTAAATTTTCCTGCAAAAAAGATATCAAGTTAAGAAGAAGAAAGCGCACGATTCCAGTAAAGGGGATTAAGTAAAATCATATGTTGGAGGCAAAAAAGAAGAATTTAAAGCACCACAGATGCTCATCAATATGTTTTTTTCCAAGTGAAAATTGTTGCTTTTGGCCTTCATTCTGTCGAAAACTTGTTCAGACTTCATAACAAGTCTTTGGATAATTATTTTACTGGAACCAATGCTATACTTAATTGACACTTGAGAAAGCATAAGAATACTGACCAAAGGACTTTTAGGCATACCTTATGTGCTCGAATTCGGTCAAGTGAATTCCTGAGTGAATTTTCAAGTTGCTCCAGATGTTCTATGCTATTTATCTTATCTGGATTAGTCCAGTAGCTGCAAAAACTCAATGTTATAGGTTGTATTAAGTGGTCAGGGGCCATATATTGTTCACAGGATCAATGCGTTAATAAATGAAACAGCTCTAATGAAATAATTTGCAGATGCTCACCTCAGTCTCTGCTGTACTTCAGAGAGTTGACTCTGCAGCAAACTTGATTGGTTGGTGAGGTCCTGTTACATGGAATTTCAAACATCTAAAACTGTCATCATCTAAATCATAAAGAACAGATGTTTAAATTAATAAGGTTAATTGGTTAAAACCGTACGTACCTCTATGGTTTGAGAACTGAAACAATGCAACCAAAGGCAACAAACCTTAGTAAATAGTCTGAAAGAAAATTGGAGATAAACATGATAAGTGGAGAAGACATACCCTGTACCCAGAAATTCTGGTATATTTACTTCATGGTCCAACTTCTTAAATGTTTTCTTCAGCGCCTAGACTCCTCAAAGAAGAACAAAAGATAATGTAAGCAGTAGGAACATTGACAGAGCAGCAAGTGAAGCCAAGCAGTAGCTGGAAAAAAATTACGCTGATCTTGGCTCATACGAAGGAACTTACTTCAAGGCTTTCTAGCTTCCTGCTCCAATTAAGGAAAAAGGAATCAGCTTTCTAACCCTTGAACAATTGACTAATCGAGTCGAGGGACAAAAGAGGAGAGATTTTCAATGTACCTCTTCGCTCTTTCTTGAGGTGTCAACTGAGCAAATTTTGCAATGACTTCCTCGATGCTACTTGACATTACCGGAAAGAGAATGAAATGTTAGAAAATCTCTTCTCCTAATGATGTCAATGATCATGACATGATAATGATAAGGATGATTATCATAGCTTTCTGAGAACACATGTCAAGGCCAATTTTATACACCAAACACCTCATAAATCACAATCCATCTTCTCCCTCAACTATCTCTAGGGAAACATGATGTGTACTTGGCAATCAAGCAGCCAATTCTCAATATCTATATGATTACACGCCTACAGTATATGATTGGTTATCTGTTTTCAGAGCCATTGTGTTGTAACTAAACAATGAAGGGCGTGTAGCTCTGTATGTTTATGCAAGGAAAATGCCTCAACCAGGAAAAAGCCCAAACCCACAAAGTAGAGTTCAGGCAACCCTAATCCTCACCCACTCCATGTATTCAAACTCCAAATAAAAAAAGAAAGAATGAATGAAGAATACCTTTTTTTCCCTTTGCATAATGATGGTTTACCCGATGGTGAGAACATGAGCAGGATAATATCTATGTCACAGAGTATAGACAACTCATTAGCCTTCTTCATGATGCCATTTTTCCTTTTAGCATAGGTCGCTTGACGGCCATTGGTGTTCTCCAATCTCTTGATCTTTAGCTTAACCCTTCCCATCCTGCACAATTCAACATCGATATTTTAACCTTCAGAATTGTAAAAGCCTATTACTTTGATCTCCTTATAACCTCCATTAACCCCCCACAAAATCTACCCTCCACCAACATGTATGTAATGCCAAAAGTTGCAAGCATTCACCTTTTATCAATTTGCATCAATGTCACCAAAAGCTCACAGATTTTTCAATAGAATCAATACACGAATGTGAAATGAAATGTTATGCCATATGAACTCTTGAACGACCAAAACAGAAAAAGTTTTCGATGGAAGAAGTTTAGGGAATTTAGGATCATAGAATCATAACAAGAAAAAACTGCAAAAACGTTGAAAAAACCAACCTAAGATCACTAAGCCCATGTAGTTAAAACAACTTAAGATTGAAATGATAGAAAAAGAATAAAAAATCGAAAATACTCCCACTTCCAAGATTTGGTTTTTAATATTTTTGCTCAATACTTTTTTGCCTTTTTTTTTTCTTTTTTATAAACGAGGAAAAGGGAAATGCCTAACCTTTTGAAGAGTAAAAGATGGGAACGTGTGTGAAAAAGAAAGCGAGAAAATCTCCAAAAAAAACAAGAACGAACTCACATACCCCAAATGAACAAATCAAACGTCGAGTTGAAAGTTGATCGTTCAAAGGGTCTTAAATGTGGGACAACTCGAACATTCAGCCAAAGGTAAGAGAAAGAGAGAGACGGTAGAAGCTCTTCAAGAGAGACACACACACATACACATACAGAGAGAGAGATAGAGAGAGAGCTTACATATAGGATTGTCTCACACGACCGGGAGAGCGGGAAAAGCGGTCATGGAATGGAAGCTTGAGAATCGGGATCGTCAAAAACTTCACCCCTAAACCAATCAAACCAACCACAAACCGATTTCCCATCTCTCACCCACCCTTTCCACACCATAAACCCAAACCCCTACCCCTGCCCAGTGGAGGTTTATCAACAAAACCTCTTTTTTTTTTTTTCACTTCTGTTATTGTTGGTTGGTGGGCACTTCAGCTAATTAGTTACACCTTCTTTTCCATATTTTCCTTGGTAAAATACAATAAAGCATGAAAATTTGACAATTTTTTGTGGTAATTTTTGTACGACCAAAACAAAGGGATCTATACACCAGTATTCTTTTTGCATGATCATGTCCTCTTCAACCTTTTACTGCTCAATGTATGGAACTTTCCAAGTTAGTTAAGAACTGTTCTTTCGAGAAAAGTTTTATCTTTTACGACGGTACGCCTGATTGTTGCTCGTACGTTAATCGCCAATTCCCCATGCACCACACTTCTGTTCTCTCTTAATATTGAATATCCATTTAATCTTATACATTTTTTAATTACCAATAAAAAGTATATGTTAAATAATTTAAAGATAATTTATTTTAAAAAATTAATATTTATTCTAAATATAATTTAAAAATATTTTAAATTTAATCATTTTAATTAATAATTATAATTGGATTAAATTTATTTAGTTTAATTAAAATAAATAAAATCATTTGTTTATAATTTTATTAGTAATTAATTGTAATTAATATATAATATTAAATTAAATTATTGTTAAGATATTTTTCTGTGATTTTTTAAGAGATGCATGACGCGCGACATAAAAAGTTGACGCTGTCAGCTCAAACCGGCCCCATGTTGCAGGAAGTGCGGTGAGAAGGTTTAGCCAGCCGGAATCAGCTACTCTCCTCAAACGTCGACGACATGTTATTGTTCTCCGGTTTCTACTCTGCCTCTGTCCGACCTCTCTCTTACTCCTCCAAGACCCAAAATTGTCACGACGCCCTCATTGCCGCCTCCACCACGAGCACCACAACAACGGACTCCGGCCGTCTCTTCCGTGAAAAACTACTCTACCTCACCGGCCTCAAGATCGATACCCGTAAAGCTCTCACCTTGAACCCGTATCTTCGCTCCAGGCCTATCTCCTCTGTGAAGTCCGTCGAGAGCTGCCTCTCCTCTTTCGGTCTGCACCGCAACGCCGTTGGACGCGTTCTCGATATGTACCCTTCACTCCTCACATCGGACCCTGTTGAAATAATTATTGTTTCTAGACACACAAATCTGACGCAAACTAGGATATGTATTGAGGAGAAAAATAACTCTTCTTTGCTGGAGAAACAAGACAGTACAAAGTACTCTCACACAACTTTGTACGACAATCTATTTTCCTCTCTTTTCAACTCACTTTTCGTTCTACTCTATCGTCTAAACTAGATCTCTATTTATACATGCACCTCTCATCAAAGCAACAAAACAGTTACAAGTAATTAATTAAAA
>JANTPM010000001.1:2109926-2130388 GCA_025434745.1 Erythroxylum divaricatum
TTTCATCTTCAACTTCCATGAACTCTTCATTTCCGTAACTCCACGAACCAATCATAAATCAAGTTTAACTTCCAACAGACCCATATTGTGATATTTACCCAGTTCTCGATTTCCTTCTCAACGAGGTTAATGTCCCGTTCTCCGACATCTCCAAGTCCATCTCACGATGTCCCAGACTTCTCGTCTCCGGTGTTCCTGACCAACTGCGGCCCGCTTTTATTTTCCTTCAGACATTGGGATTCGTGGGTCGTTTTGCGATTGATTGTCAAACAACGGTGTTGCTTGTGTATAATGTTGAGTCTACTTTGATGGGCAAGATTGAGTTTTTGATGGGTTTGGGGTTTGAGTTCGGAGAGGTTAAGAAGATGGTGGTTAGGTCTCCAGGGATTTTGACGTTTAGTATAGACAAGAATTTGGAGCCGAAAGTCGAGTACTTTTTCAGGGAAATGAAGGGAGATTTAGAGGAATTGAAGAAGTTTCCTCAGTATTTCTGTTTTAGTTTGGAGAGGAAGATAAAGCCTAGGCATAGAATGTTGGCGGCATATGGATTAAAGCTTCCGTTGTGGAAGATGTTGAAGGTTAGTGACGGGGAGTTCAGTTCAATGTTGGTGGAAATAGTTGAAAAGAAATAGTTGGAATTTGGAAACCAGTAAGTTTCTCATTTGTCGATTCTTACTAAACACTTACTTAGTCAAGAATGAGTTTGTTTAATACTAATGGAGGTTAAACAATTTCGGAAATAAAGCCATTGGATCAGATTTATGTGATTATATGTTTACACTGGACTGCACGCAAGAACATCCTGTCATCTCTTTTCTCTCCTTGCTATCAGACTATCAGTTACCTTTTTTAGGCCTTCTCTGTG
This sequence comes from Erythroxylum divaricatum, assembly GCA_025434745.1. Taxonomy (NCBI): domain Eukaryota; kingdom Viridiplantae; phylum Streptophyta; class Magnoliopsida; order Malpighiales; family Erythroxylaceae; genus Erythroxylum; species Erythroxylum divaricatum. Next base: position 2,110,792 of record JANTPM010000001.1, read on the forward strand.
CTAACTGGCTTCCTCTTAGACCAAAGCTCTCGTTTCTTAAAATTGGATTCTTTGTTGTCCAAGAAATTTTATGATTAGGTTGCTTGTTTGGCGGCAGTTTGAGGACTTCTTTTCATGGAATCAAATTCGTTTATTAGTTACAAATATATAACACATTTCACCTTTTTTTGGCAGTGTATGAATGCAAGTATTCTTGTTTTTCTGCTTGATTTATTGCATGAAAGGGTTTTGTGGTACATGCTAGTAGACAGTAAGCAGGGAAAGAGTGTGATACCACTTACCAGCATGCTCAAATTTACACTTGATCACGTCCTACCCAACAAATGAAATCTATCAAAGAAAATACATGTATATAAGAGGATATTTTGAACGTTGAAAAACCAATTGTAGCTGAATTATCTGCTTCTTCACATAGTGAAAATTGCAAGTTAAAGAAAGATGGTGAGAGTTTAACATCTTAGGCCAGCATTCTGGAATTGGTTTCTCATAGCATGCTATTATTCCTCAGCGAGATCTTATTTTGTCAAAGCAACTTAAGGGTTGCTGTATTCAGATAAAGATCCCGTGTCTTAGTAGTATCCATTCCTGTTCGTAAGGGGATGGCATTTGGATTAAGACGCATCTCTTAATCAAACAATCACTGCTAAGAAAATTAATTGAGGCGTATCGTATGCACAATATTGATCTCGGAGAACTAGTTTGCAAACTCTACTTGATAATTCTTGATTTCTCTTTCGCCTAGTTTCCTTCAGGACTTTGTAGAAGTTCCTAAACAAAGAGTACTACAAACTAATCAAGTGTTGGTGATGATCCCTGTGCTGTTTTGTTCTAAAGTTCATATGCACACAATTTCCATCTTGATTTTAGTTCTAAGCATGAAACATAATTTCTTTTTCGCCAAATAGAGTCATTTAGGATGTGGAAGACAGGAGGACAGGATATTACATTTAGGACTTATCTGACATTAAATTTCTGGATCTTTTGAAATTTCATGTACGAAGACATCTGCTTTCATGGAATCATCTCACGGTTTATGTAGATCATCCGTATGTTACATTATCTTGGATGTTTTGCCGCTGTTTTTGCCGTGGTTATCTTTTACATTGTGTGTCCATGTTAATTCTTTTTTCTTTCCCCTGACTTCTATTCATATGGTTGGTTTTGAGATTTTTCTACCGAATATGGTCTTTTTGTCAATTGGCTTGTCCTCTAACATGTAACAGTGACCTGCATCTTGGCATCCATGACAACACCTTCTCATGCATAGTATCCTTGTACCTTTAGTCTGTTATTCCCTTCTTCCTTGAGAATCTTCTAATGCCTGACAGTTCCTTATAAAATTTGGCTGAGCAGGGATGTCTTGAATAAGCAGAAAAGGACCAATGCCCTTGTTATTGGGCCTCCATTTCTCTTTCTTCTGTTGTGTGACTGGCATACATGAGCGAAATTGTTACAAGACATGATCAGTTTGGATATGACTTCAGTTCTTGCTACATTTCCATGGTACTTAATATTTCAGCGAGGAGTTTCGCAGCAAGGGGACATTTATCACGCCATACGATCGCAGACATGATTCCTCTGCAGGTTTTTATCAGTCATAGCAATGGGGATGCATTATATGAGGGGCCTTACAGAAGCAAACAAATGCTGCGGGCTTTGGAAAAGCTAGGTTTTTCCCTAGTCCTATAAAGAAGCATCTTTTTTTTTTTTTTGGTTATATGATGGCATTAAGTTAGATTGGTTTTACTCATTGTCAGATATAGCTGTAGTTAATGTGTTCGATTACATTTAACTGTATATAAACTAAATGAGAATGTGATGAAACTATAATGAAACATAAAGAAAGAAAGGGATAAACCATTCCAAATACGTAAAGCCTATGTTAGTGCTAAGGTACTTTTCATTTCAACTTGTGTGTTGGTCTGTGCATTCTGTGTTCTTGGTGTTTTTTTTTTTTTTTTTTCCTGCAGGTCCATTCTTTTCGTTCTCAAGGTCCCCAACGGGTAGAGAGAGTGGCTTTGGAGGATGATTCAGTCCCCCAATTTCCACTTAATGGAAGAATCTGAACCTTGTGTTTCTACAATTTAGTCGAACATGTGGGTGAACTCGGCCTGATCCATTTGAAGATCAAGTGCAACTAGTTTTCTTGTTCGCCTGACCATGCTTTGTTACATTAAAGTAGACTGAAAGTTCTACCAAAGTTTTTATGTACATGAATATATAGAACGCCTTAACTATCTGCTTCCTGGTGATAATACTTTCTGAAACTAAAGTTGGCACCAGAGTATTGTCCTCCAAGATTGAATGTTCAGTGCTTGCGTCTTTTTCTATTGGGACCTGTAGTCTCAATCCGGTGGCTTCAATTGTCAAGACTATTTACTTGCTAACACTAAAACAATGAGTAAACCACCCTTCAGAGAAGACGAGTGTTGAGAGTTTTCTGAATTCACCTGTAGTTTTACATGCTGATATTCCTGGAAATGAACCTGTCAAGGACATACAAAACAATGACAGGGGATGGGAAACTCCCTGGACAAAATTTTCCAAGGAATTGACGTGTACTATTCACTTTTTGCGAGTAGTCAAGATGGTGAATGGTGGATCCAATTTGTTGCTGGTGGTGGGAGTGTGGGAGACATGTACCACCGTCTAATCAATAAAAGACCGTACCCTAGCGAAGCCCTTTCCACACAGCAACCCAACATGGAAACATGTATTTGTTCCATTTGGCTTCAAGACAGGTGTTTTTCACAGAAAAAAAATAAAACAAAAGTTGGAACGAACAGGAAAGTAGAGGAGGACAAGGGCACCTGGGAAACTCCTGAGAGCTTGTACATTTTCCATTTATTGGGGACAATGAATATATTTTAAATAAATTCCTGAACTGAGAACTTGTACGTTTTCCATTTACTGGGGACAATAAATATATTTTAAATAAATTCCTGAAGAAAGATGAGACATATTTGGGTGAAGATATTGAGGCAATGATCGCAGAGCTGATGGTACAAAAGCAACGGAGCCATGAAAGCCAACAGCATATAGGGGTCTACGCACGTGGACAGGTACAATCACTTGTTCTTTTATATACCAAAAAACCATATTAGGTAAAACTTCTCTGTCTTTTGGACATCACACGATATTTTTCAGGTTCAGACAATTCCTCTACCATAGTGAATCAGTGTCTCTTCTCCAATCCAATGTAAGAAAATCTCTTACAAAATCAAAACTCTGTCCTCTCTCGTGTCACTCCCATGCACAGTGAACTTCTTCCACAATTACTACTGTACCAAAAATAAAAGAGTAGTAACGTATTGAGAGTTCTCAAAATGCCTGCCAGGTTCTTCTCCAACCATCAATTACATTGTATTAACTTCAATGCCTGACTCCACTCTTTTTTTTTTTTCATTGAGTACTGTTCTAGTCAGAAATCCAAGAGTTTGGAAAGACAGAGTTGGTGACTGGTGGGTCATTCTCATTTTCTCACTTTTCTATCATCAAAAGATTTTCTTTTTCTCTCTTTCTCAGATCACTTCTTTTTAGAATAACCCCATTATTCGGTACGAGTTGTTAACGTCTTACAAATCATGGAAAAGAGCGGGTGAGAGTAAAGAAACCATCTCCCATTTACTTTATCTAGTATTGAATTTATGCATGAGATGGTCTCTTTTTAGAGGCTTTTTGAGTTCTGATCTCTTCTGGGCATCAGAAATTGTTTACTCATCACTGACTGTTTATCATTACAGTCCTACGTATTCACAGAAACTTTTCTTGATTAGATTATATCTAACCATAAGTGGCATTATAATACTTGTAGATCCAACCCCTTGTTCGGATAAATCACAGAAGCTGGGATGAGGAGTAGCCCTCCTGTCATTTCCATTCACAGACACTATAACCCTACTTCTGCTGACTTCAGCTTTGTTTGTATAGGTAGGTTATAGACTACTTGTTATGGTACTGTCACTCCTCTTCCATCGCCTTTATTGCTTAGACTAAAAATCACTGTGTGTGGAGTAACTTATGTTATCTGTAAGGTCTGTGGGTCACCTTGACGTGTGTAATAATAATAACATTATTAATAATGGACATGACTGTAATATTGCCATTCTTCAGGACCCATGTACATCATGGGATGCCATTGCCATGATTGTAAGATTTTTCTCATCTTGGACATTTATGAAATTATTGCACAAACACAATCTCATTGAGGAGATGGTTTTAGTGAAATTTCTAACATGTTTGTCAAAGTTATGGTTTCGAAGAACTTTTTCTAGGAACTAAAATGGAGTACTCGCAAATCTACCTGTGATTTTCCCAAATGATAATAATTATGGTTCCTCTAAAGGGCCTCACGGCCTGACGACTTTTCCGAGATGCTGGCGGATGTTGGTTGGTTAGTTTTGGAGCTAATTTGGGTTGTTATTCGTTCCAGCAGGCAGAATTATAGGCAGTCTATCATGGTTTAACGCTTGCATGATTTTACGGTTATTTTCAAGTGAAGTTGACTATTAATTCTGCATTGGTGATGTCAAGCTTCACCAGTGTTCCTTGGCGAGATGTTAATCCATTGATCTCAGCGATCCGCTAGTTATTGGCTCATAATTGGGTTGTGCGGGTACATCATGTTTTTCGAGAAGGCAATCGCTATTCGAATTGGTTAGCTAATTATAACCATCGTTCTTTTCATTACTGTTTGTTGATTCGGTCAAGGTGGCTTTGCCCCGTATCATTCATTTGTAGTTTACTGATTGAGCGACTGCCCCGTTTTCTTGATAAAAAAATGATAATAATTATGTTTAAAGTTAGCAAAATAGCCCTTGGAAATGTTAATAAATCTCACAGTTCCCAATATTAGGTCAAATTATAAGTTCATGTATGTATACCAATAATTAAAATATTTAACCGGAGTAATCAATTCAGTTGTGAAAATCTTAAATTGTTTAGATATTTAGTTCAATTTTTGAATTTTTTATTTGATTTATTTTAATAATTTTTATTGATAAAATTAATCAGTTTATTAATTAATCAATAAGTTTTAATAAATTAATACATTCTTATAAATTAAAGTAAATCAAATAGTTTTTATTTAAGAATCTTTTTTAATTAAACTTAAAGGTAAGGAAAATCTTTTAATCATATTTTAAATTTTTAAATTTTATTTTTAGTTAATTTTATTATGATTTAATAATGATCGAACTTTTCAAACTTAAATTTTTTTTATCTTACCGGTTTAATTTTTAATCTGTTTTCAAAATATCAATTTATGCGACTAAATTTGGGAAGACATTAATCAAGCATAATGAATTGCACATATTGGCAAGTATCCTTTTACATGTACTGAAACAAAGAATTCGTTTGTTATCTTTTGAATGCATATAATAATAAGTTAATGAAGTATTTGTACAATCCATTTAATAAATTAATAAACAAAATTAAATGATTGACTTAATTTAAGTGCTTGTTTGGAGACCGAAACTCAAAAGATCCAACAACTTTATTATTTGAAGATCACGAGGGTTTATGAGATGTGAACTAAGAACCTCAATCCTTGAAAGGTCCTAATGAGTCCCTTGGCTTTAGCACTTGAAAACACACCTGAGATGAGGTTAAGTTGCTTGTTTGAGTTAGACAAGCATTAGAATCCTTGCCAGTAAGTATCGCCGATAATTAAGACATAAGTCTCAACACTTTAAGTGTCACTAAACACTTAGTTGCCTTCTTGTCTTCTTCAGAGTTCTGGACATTGTCTCTTCTAACGTCAAATGTCTTTCCATCAAAGGTTATGTTAACTTCTGCAACAGAAAACTCTATTTTGTATACAATTAGAAACAACTTTTACAAATTGGAGATGGAAGAATGGATGCATCATTCTGAATTGTAAAAGATAAAAGCTTTTGTGAATCATTTTGAACAATCATGACCATCTCTTACAGGAATGGTCTAAGTTAAAAGGTCAGAAGTTTGTGTTACGTCTGACATGGCATGAGTATACGTGGTTGTTTTAGTGTCCTGAGACAGACGCAACTGACTTCCATGGCTGATACAATAATATCCAACACATTTAGCAGAGACATTCAAACGGACATATATATATATATATATATATATATATACGTATCCTTTTTCCTTTTCATTGTTTGTACCTAACTACGACTGATCATGAGCTTCTCTTATTACCATCTCAACCTTTCCACTTGCCAATTGCCCATTTTCACCTGCATAGACTTGTCTTGTTCTAGGGAGTAATGGGAGTACCCTAAAGCAAATCCAAGGGAACCACCTAGCATACCTTTGCACATGGTTCCAAGGGAACAGCCCCAACAGAATCTTACGGTTCAGCCCTACTGTTTTTATGGTGGACCATTTTACAGAACACTAAAGCAAGCTTTGTCATACCAGTTTTGTTTTTCTCTTCATGCGCATTAGTATTAGCTCCCTATTCCTTGGTACTCTCCTCCTTACATGGGCCATTCCAAAAGCATGTTTCTTAGGTTCATTTTAACCAACTCCAATCCCACATGAGAGGTTGTGGTACTCGACAAGAAACCTCGACTCCTCTCTTCCATCGTGTGTAAGTTAACATCGGATGCTCTCCGCCACGTTTTTGGAGACCCTTTTTGCTTCTTGGTTGGGTGATTAAACAACATTTTCCATCCAACACTTCAAATATACGTCACTCATGTCTACTTTCCATGCGGTGCATCCATCGGGCCTTATGACCCTGATATTGTACATTTGTTTACACTTTGTCTTAGGATGCAAAAATTATCAACTAATCCTTCTTGTTTCATGCACTTGTTATTTCAAGTTTGCAAACGACATATGTCAAAGTTAACTAACTAACCCGTGTCTTTAGTTCCTAAAGTAACAGATTAGGTAGGGTTTAAGGAATTGAATTAGTGCATTAATCATTTGGTTTATTCCGACGCGTGAAATGCACGCGATCTAATAAGAGATTGGTGAATTAGACACAAAGACAAAAGAACTAGCTATTGTAAGAAAAGGGCATCTAAGTTTGATCCAGTCAGTGATTGTGTAAGCAATAATTGAACATAGAGGTCCATGCAAGACATAACGAAAAGGGATCACACAAGTGCAAGACATGAGACACGTGGGAAAGAAGTTCCTCTCCATTAGTGAGTTGGATGATTATTTCTTCTACATTAACACCGTATAGTTTTACGCACCACAGGTCTTCAGTCTGTGGCGTCTGAAAAGTTTCAGACCATCAGGCGGGCGAGTCATTGTCCTTTCTCTCAAAATATACGCAATATGGTTGTGGTGCCTTTCGGGAGTTAGGATAGTTTCTCATCCTAACTAATCCAAGCTTTTCACCACCCAAATACTAACGTCAAGTCATGATAATGCTAGGAAGCGATGACAGAGTCACAAGGTTCAGGGAAATATAGAGTAAAATGACACAGAAACATGTCTTCTTCGAATGGGATGTCTTGGGGTTGGGTTGGGGTCCTCTTAGTTTGGTCTGTTCCCTAGAGGAAGGAAGTCAAGTTTTCAAAGTTTAGTTTTTGACCACAAGCCGTGTCCTCTCAGTACATTCTTGTTAGACTGCAATAACATTAAATGAAGGCAAAGCTCAAAGATAAGGATTCAAACTGACCATACCTGACCTGTGTTTTGATTCATAAAGTAATAACAATAATAATAATAATCAAGTCGAAATCTATTCTATACACGTAAAACATTCAATGCAAACGTCCGTGACAGGGAGTGAAAAGCTGCAGTAAAAGAGGAAGCTGTTATAGGGATGAAAATGGTTTTGGACGAGTTCCTGGTTTGTATTTCCTTGAGCAGGAAAGTGTTTTAGGAAACCAAAGTGCAGTCTGAGGACATTCCTTACTTGGAAATGTGACTCTTCCTTTTAACTGGGTTAAATTGAGGCTTGCTTTTGAATGTGCGAACGAAGGAAGAATGTATATATAAGTCTTCTGTTTGATTTGACTCATCACGTTGTCCGTAATCAAAGTTGATTCATTTCAAGAACAGCTAACTTAAAATACTGTTCAACCCCATCAATCTAACGTGTAACTTGTTCTCTTGCAATAGCTACGGTACAGGCTCTGACAAACAAACAGTTTGATGTTATTAACACTAACAAAAAGTTATTTAGAATGTTAAATACTATAGCTAAACTCACAAAATTGATCAGTACACTGCATTAGAAACAGCTTATTATATGCCAATAACATTCATCCAAATAACTAATTACGTGTTCATAGTAGCTTAATCTAAAGTTTTTATATTATTCTGCATTGCCATAATTAGTAGAAAAATTGGTTCCGATCCAATTGTTTTTGACTAGTCAAAATTCAGACAATGCTTAGGTTAGCAAAAGGTCCACTGGTTGGGTCAAAAAGGAAGTTTGAGTCCAGCATTCAGTGAAACTCCCTGACTTTTGCAAGCTCACAAAAAGATATAATAGGATTGACCAAATCCATCAATTTGATGGTTAATCACAGTTTAGGAAGAAGGACCACTGAACATAATAGAAATGTATATATATATATATATGTACGCAATTCTTTATCTATAAAATAACATATGTGAGATGGTTGAACGTGAGACTAACCCATGAAAGAGACAGAAAGAACAGGTGGGAAGGTAGGGATCAAAGAGATGACGTTAAGACAATACCCTTTTTTGGACTGTTATAGTTTTGTTGTGGGAAAAGGGTGATGCATCAAGTAATTGTTGTTTTTTTGTTCTGATGGAGGAGGAGGGGTAGGGTTTTATGGTTGTTGAGTCAACTTCAGGTGGTTAGCTGAAACCAAAGTTAAACCCTATCTCTATCTCTTTTGTTTCTGATTGAAATGGAACAGTGAGGGGGCTAGGTTATTTACTGTTGTTGACTGTGGGGTGTTATGTCAAGCTCACTCCCATCCCATTTGAAAAGAAAGGTGTCGTGTCTTAGACCTGTACAAGCTCAGCCTAGCAACACTTAGAACATTTTGGTCTTTCTTGTCGAGAGAGTACTCATCACACGTGTGATGGCTCGTAAGATAAGAAGATGATATAAGTGCGAACTAGTTAAAAGCTAAAAAGGCATTATTCAGGTTGTTAACTACTTCTGTAATCTCTCTCCCTCGCGTGTAGCTGTGTCTCCTCCTGAGTCCTGACCTGATAGATATATACAAAAGAGCTCACTTTGCTGTGCCTTTTTAAGTGTTTTTCTTTTCTTTTTCTCACAATCTGTCAAAACTTTTGCTTCCCTCCTAATCTTTAGTCCCAGACTATGACTTTGTAACAGTTGTATAACAGCATCTGTCAGAGGAGAAATGAAGGCATGAGTAGCTGGAGTTCTGCTCTATATATTTTATGTGCATCATCCACACATATCATCATCATCGTTATATGTGGCCTGATTTTTTAGTGTTCAAAGTTTCAAACGATCCCTTGTATCTATCTCTCTTACTCTCTGTTCTAGCTCTTTGATTCTCTTCTACTATAGGGAATGGCTTATACGGACATTGGGTCTCTCTCGCTTGGACCTAACTATAGAGTAATGCCACCTGTTTCTTCCTCTTCTAACGAGATGGAAGATGGGTCTCCGACTACTCGGGGTTTTCATTTCATGGGCAACTGTAGTAACGATGACGTTGTTGTAGACCGAAAGGGCTCCTATTCAAGTGATGGGTCTGGAGAGCACAATGAAACAAATCGCAATGCTAACTCAAATGAAGAAAACCCTAGTGAAAACGTTAATGTTGGGAAGGAAACAGACAGTAGTGGGCAGTCAAAGCTTTGTGCGAGAGGGCATTGGAGGCCTGCAGAAGATACTAAGCTGAAAGAACTTGTAGCTCTCTACGGTCCTCAAAACTGGAACTTGATAGCTGAGAAGTTGGAAGGTAGATCAGGTAAGAGTCAACATCTGTTTGCTTTTCTTTTCAAGTTCTTATCTTTATGATGTAAGAAACACCAACCCTGCTACCACGATACTTATACTACTATCTTATGCTTCTTTCAAGGCAAGAGTTGTAGACTGAGATGGTTCAACCAGTTAGATCCAAGGATAAACAGACGAGCTTTCACTGAGGAAGAAGAAGAGAGGCTCATGCAAGCTCATAGACTTTATGGTAACAAATGGGCCATGATAGCCAGGCTATTCCCGGGAAGAACAGATAACGCAGTGAAGAATCATTGGCATGTTATTATGGCAAGAAAATATAGAGAACAATCAAGTGCATACAGAAGAAGAAAATTAACTCAACCTGTATACAGAAGAATGGGTGAAATTCCAAGCTTTGTCTGCAGAGAGAATAGTTCAACAAGTGGACCAGAACCACAAGAGTACGGTGTTAATAATCCTAGTGCTGGAGGACAAAGCAGTTTATCTTCTTTTTCTTTTGGATCCCTCACGACTGGTCCTTGTAGCAGAGTGATTGATTATGGCTTAAATGTGTCAAGCCACATGACCAATGAAGGTGAAGCAGTCTCAAGCATGAAGGTCCCTCTCAGTGGGTTAGGTGTGCAGCGGACAGCCTTTGATTTCTTCCCTGGTGTGTCCCTTAAGATTTCATATCTTTCTGTTTCCTGCAACTTGGTGGATTTGGGTTTCTGTGCTGGTTGTCATTGGTTTGTTTCATGGAAATGTTCGTGGTTGAACTGTGTTGGTTGATTACTTGTAACTCTTTCTGTTTCATTGATTGGAACAAATGACAACCCTTTAACCTCATTTGTTGTCTTAAATTCTGATGAGCATTTCTAGTTGTTTTCACGTTTGTGATTGGTTTTGTGTGTGTGTGTGTGTGTCCTCTCAGGTCCCAAGATCAATGATATGATGGGCATTTTCAGTCAGACCAGATGTTGGGAAAGGCCAAGTGATGAACCCCACATTTCTAACTGCAACCCTCAACAGCCTCCATACATAATGGCAATGCAACAGAACTACCAAAGCTCTCATTGTTTTCCAGATTTTACACCCCAGTTCCCAGGCAACGAGCCTTCAACTTCATCATCTAATGCTGCAGATAATAACAGAATGACTAGTCATTTTGAGACAATCCCACCCCCATTTTTCGACTTTCTCGGGATAGGAGCCACATGAAGTTACAAGAAAAGAAATGCTGAAAAGGTTTTATCTTTTTCGTTTCCCATCACAGAGAGTCATCATCAGCGAGTCTTAATGTGGATGTCGACCAACATTAGAGGCAAAAGAGAAAAAGAAGTATTGCGGTAGCTTTCAGTCGTGTGACAGTCGCAGATAAACTTCTATCAGTATGTTGATGTGTCTCACCAACTTTTTTCTGTGTAACCCCTCCCCCTCGCCTCTACTCAGATGAGACCCTTTCAAAAACTGAAATAAAACAATAAACTTCGATTATTATTATTCTCTCTCTTCTGTGTTCTTTTTGTTTTGCTTCATGATTTTTCCTGCTAGTCCTTTTCTGCCTTTTCTTTTGTTGGTATGTCATTTTCCAGTTGAGATGATCGTTATCCTTCACATATGTACCAAAAGAACCATTCCATGGATGAAATTAACCATTTGAACTACACTGAAAACTTGGAAGAAGAGATACTGATCATAACCAGACTAGATTGTTAGGAAATAGAATCCGAAACCTAAACATTAGATTATGCAATTTTAATCTCCTTTTTCTTGTTCAGATTATCTTGTATTTGGTCTGCTACTGCAAAAAGTGTTTGATGCTGAAGAAAGACAAAAAACAAGACATTGAATCCTTCGCATCCTTTTCTCATGGCCCTGCAAAATTCAGGCACAAAAACTGCAACAGGAAAAAATGGCACACGAAACCCACCTCAAAACTGTCATATTTGATTATGGAAACTGTTGAACATGAACAGAATCTTCTGATGAATTGAATTCATGCTACCCACATGTGGAAGATTGCTGTTTGAAACTGTCTTTACTTGCCTACGCGAACTCTTATGTTCTATAGTTCCTCTGTAATGCTTTCCTGCTGATACAAGAAACATGTTATATTTGGTCCTTTTGACATGATCTACGGCTTCACTGTTCTAAACAGCAGTAGTCAGAATTCATATCTTAAATTCTTTTTGCCATTTTCTTTTTTCTCTCTTGGTTATCCCATTCTATATTTTATGTCAAGTATCACTCCTCAATGGCTTCAATTGATATAAGTAGTTGAGACTTTTACTGTTATTTGTAAACCAAAGCATGAAGAGTTCAGTTGATAAATCCTACATAATTGTTGCTTGTTTATGCAACTGTGTCTAACACGTAGTCATTTGCTTTTGATTTTCCAAAATTCATGTCTCTAGAGGGTTAGTTATTAAATTTTGAAATTTCTTTGACATGCAGAATTTGAAGAAGTCTAACGGTACGCAACCTTATCTTTAATTAGTAGAGATATTGTTTCCAAATAGTACTTAGACTAATCTACCATCTGAAACTATGTAATGGTAATTAGTACCAAATGTTTCACTTTTTTCATTATAAATGGAACTTTATATTAATCAAAGTCTTCGTTTTAATTTGCTCAAAATTTAAAATTAATTTTCTATATCATCTTTCTATTTCTCAAGCAGTTCTTTTATTAAAAATGTAATCATTTAATGAATTCAAAAAATGTAAATTATAATTGAACATTTTAGCGTTATTTACTCTAGATATCTCTGTAGTTTAGATATGTTTTAAATCAGTCTCTAAATTTTAAAAATTATAGTTGACCTGTTAGAGTTTAGTTTTATTTACACCCGTCCCTCCAAGCATCATTTTTCATTAGAAAACCTAATTTGTGTTATATGACACAACATATACAAGGGTTAAAAGTTTAAATTCATCTCAAGTTTTCAATCCTAAATTCATCTGCATGAAGAGTTCATTTGTTGCAAATAGGTTAAGCAAAATCTATCACAATCTGGGTTAGGTCTGTAATTGTTATTTGTCACTTTGGCAGCTATTGCAAATTTAGGCTTTTCAACTCTAAATTTGTCTGTTACTTTAGAAGGTTTTGGACATTTTTAGTAGAGGTATTTGGAGGTAAGAAAGATCATGAGTTTGTAAAAACATCCAATTTAGGCTTTCACCCTTGAATTCATATGTTGCTTTGATTGGTGTTGGGACACCTTTGAGAGACAGTCTTATGAGGTAAGCAAAATCACAAGTTTCTGAAAATTAAAAGAAAAAGTGATTACATATGTTAGGAGTTGATAGAATGTCATATAAACACTTTTAGTTTTGTTTTCCTCGTGAGTGATAGTGTGATTATTTGTCATAGATTTCTTGAAAAGAAATTAGTAAAGCAATATTTGATTTGTCTTTATTCTTTAAAATATTATGTTCTATGTAATTATTATATAAATCACCTTTTTTTTCTAGACCCAAACCTTTTTCAATGTTATCAAATTATAGTCCTTTGAAAAAAAATACTCTAAATAATTGTGTTTGTTGAAAAAAATACAGTAGTTGATAAACTTCTTACATCTTGTGGTAGCAAAAAAAAAAAAGGGCTTTTGATCTATAAAATCATCTACATTAACAGTGGCAAGTGTGCAACAATATATCCATACATACCGCATTCATAGATTGGAGGCTTCTTTACGAATGTCTTGGATAATAAAGAACCTTGGAAAGGAGGTTTATTAACAAAAACAACAATACCTAGTATGCTGCATTTTGCTGGTACACGAGGTCTGAGATAAGTCCAATAGTAAGCAACTTTATCCTTAACTAATAGAAAAGTTGTTTAAAAAAAATAGGAGGTTGACTAAATGTTTGAAATATGGTGTAAATTTTGTGTATAGCTTAATTAATCTTAAAAAAAGCATCACTACAAAATTATAACTATTTTTATCACTTATTGCAAGGAAAGAATATTGCAATTTCTTCAAGTGGTATGATAAAAAATTTACTTCAGAAAGTGTAAATACAATATATGACTTAATGGAAAAGAAAATGATAATGTTTTAAAATGAATATAAGGGAGATGATAGTAAACTTAATTAGGTGTGAGATTTGATAATCTTGTCTTAGATTATGTTTCTTGTTGTCACTTATGCGATAAATTGAAGCATTATGTATGTATATGGTAAATGGTATTTGTAAATGTACATTGAACGTGTATATTTTACGTGTTACCTAGGGTTGAATTACTTGATTTTTTTACACTTTTATAGCTAGAAGATGTTCAAAAGTGGAGAAGTTAGTGAAAAAAATGCATAATAGGCACTACAAGAAATTATATTTTTAGTGAAAGTAAAAGTTGTCACTAAAAATAGTAATATTTATTACAGTTATTAATAGTGGCCAATTTTTAAAGTCGTCACCTCCCATCAGAAATATCTCCGTCATTAATGAAATAGTGACTAATTTAAGAAATAGTAACAATTATGCAAAACTTTTGTGACACAAATACTGACACTAAAATGTGTGAAATGTGTGACAAAACTATATGATCATAATAACTTTAAATATTTATGACAAATTTATCATCACGAATAATATAAAGTAGTGACAAATTAAGTTGTAACAATTCTTCATTTATTATAACAAAACTACCGACACTAAAACTTATCAAATGTGTGACAATACTATATGGTCACAACAACTGTACTTATGTATGACAAAATTGTCGACACAAATAATATAAAGTAGTGATGAATATAGTTTTAACAATTCTTTATTATATTATGACAAAAGTGCCAGCACTAAAACAAATGAAATATGTGACAACACTATATGATCACAACAACTATACTTATTTATGACAAGTTTGTCGACACAAATAATATCAAATAGTGACGAATAAAGTTGTAACAACACTTCATTATATTGTGACAAAAGTACTGACACTAAAACTTATGGAATGTGTGACAATACTATATGGTCACAACAACTTAACATATTTATGACTAGTTTTTTGACACAAATAATATAAAGTATTGACAAACAAAGTTGTAACAGTACTTCATTTTATTGTTACAACATTATCGCTACAAAATTATTATTAATACTGACTAAATATTTATCACTAATATTTTTTTATCAGTGTCCATTATTTCTTGGTTACTAATATTTTAATTAAAAATGTCAACATCATTTCGTCACAACAATGAATATTAGTTCTTACAAAATGTATTATCCCTAATGTGTTTATTATTATCATAAATAAAACTATCAATTCATCAATGGAATTACATTAGTTGTAAAAGAAATTTGCTTCAATGGCTATATTATCTAAAAGATTTCATCACAGGTATGAAAGTTATATGTTACAATAATGTTGTCACTAAATGAAGAATATCTGTTACAATAAATTTATCACTAATGCCTTATCATATACATTTGATATGTGTAGCAAATCTTCACTTCAAAAACCAATGACTGAAGAGGTTGAGTAGGCATTAATGTATCTTTTCACCTACAACAAAAATTGTGAAATGACAGAAGGTAACGAGAAAAAGGATGTCTTGAAATTAACAGCGAATGTAGAATCATTTAAAGAGCAGGCAATACCAAATCGAGAGCATAAGAAGAGGTATCAAAGTCAGATGGAAGTGAATAGGAAGATTTCTTAAAACTCATGTCGAACATTAATGTGTCAACTTGCAACATGTAATTTTTTTACAAAGAAAGCAGAGAATGAAACCAAATTGAACTTCAGAAAGTTAAATCATATACCTCTTCAAAACTTCCTCCATCGTGATCATCATTCAGGGTTTGTCCATGGTCGCCCATAACTAGACTCACCATCCAGAATTCTAATAAGCTTATGCAGTAGAATTTGTGGTAAAGCATTATCAAATAAGAATTAAGCATGCAGGAAAGGTTAAAACCAACAAACAAAGGCAGCTTGATAATGGAAACAAGATGAGCCTATTCCACCATAAGCAACAAATGTGCATTGAGAAAGTTCACATGTATAGTAGAGTAAATGAATAAATAGCCAATGTGCGTTAAGAAACTTCACATGTATGGTAGAGTCAATGAAGGTCGGACATCTAGAACAATAGAATACCCAAAACTTTGCAAAATTCAACTTTCAATCACTAAAGATCAACAAAAGCTCAATTTCTAGTTCACTTCTTATGTTATTTCCAAAAAAATTCCAGGCATCAATCTAACATTAATAGTTGAAAGTTTGTGTCTTTCCCATGATTTCAATAGGGGATTTTGGAACACAAATAAGTATTAAATTTAAATGAACGGAAAATGAGGAAGTAGTTTAGTTCATTTTGATGAGAAAATTTCACTTGGATGTTTCGCAGATATATTCCATATGAACCAAGTCATCAAGCTAAATTTTATTTCTATAATTCTTATAGGTGCGAAATTTCCAATTTTCATCTATAATCTTAAATTTTGAGTTCAATATATTTCAAAACTTGTTGTACATGATAAACGGATTGAACTACAATGGAAGTACTTCAACAAAAGGTCAATTGTGATTATGCTTAGAAAGTAATTTCTTACACATTTTGGTTTTATAAACATATTTCAAATTGGATGATTAATTCAATGTTGTTAGTTTAATTTTAACATCAATCAATTGGAACAATTTCTTAAACCCTAAATTTTACATTATTTTGTGAAACTTATCCTGGCTAAAGGGCATTGTCAAAATTAAGAAGCAAAATGTGAATTAAAAGGCCTAAAGGAGAGAATTATAATTGTTTCTTCAGTTTCTCCATAAAGCATGTACATCTAAACTTAAGCCTTTTAAAAAAATAAAACTTAGATGAAAGGAAACACAGAAAGAAAAACTTCCAAAATGGCTGAA
The DNA here is from genome assembly GCA_025434745.1 of Erythroxylum divaricatum. Classification (NCBI taxonomy): domain Eukaryota; kingdom Viridiplantae; phylum Streptophyta; class Magnoliopsida; order Malpighiales; family Erythroxylaceae; genus Erythroxylum; species Erythroxylum divaricatum. The sequence continues at coordinate 2,127,510 of JANTPM010000001.1, forward strand.
CTTTAACCAAAAAATAGTATGGTAGATTTATGACTTCAACAAACTTGAATATTTTTGACACTATTAGAAGTATATGGACACTATCAGCAAGCTCAGCAAATATTTTGGCATAACTTCTATGCATAATTAAAAAACCTACCTCTAAAATGAGATTGTACTTCTCCAACTTTTCTACCATTGGTAGAGAGCCAACTCCATATATATGTCCAGCATGATCCTGCAAAGAATTACCCAAATCCACCCTCATGTCTTCAATTTGATAGATAACTCATAACAACTTACATAGGTACAAACAAATTTGCAAAACTCATTAATCAAACAAGAGATACAAATATTTTGCTATTTGCAACTGATAAAATATGTCAATCATACCACACCAAGAAAATGAGGAATAAGAACATCCCAATCTTCTTGAGAAGGGAAGGAAAAAGGTGTTCGATGCATCCATCATCAACCTGAAATAATAAGTTTTTGGTATATTATGAAATGTGAGGAATTGATAGCGAGAAAATAATACAGAAGCTATAATGCAATACCGTATGAAGATCTTTAACATTAAAAGAAGGATAGGGATAAGATTTGTTAAAATGTTGAGGAAATAGCTGAACCCATGTATCATCACCCATCATCACTACACGTTTCCCATTGAGAACCATCTGCAATAGGCAAAATCTTGTGAACATGATATTGGAGTAAGAATTTTCACTGTTTGACAATAATTGAATCAACAATAAAGAAATCAAAACAAAATTTAGAGTGAAAGTGAAAGATAGACCCAAATAACATCTAGGAAATGGGAGAGATGGGAATAGCAACAACAGAATTAAAAATAATGAAAAGAGACCTATTGTATGAAGTTGTCTTCAATAATAGCAAGAGCACCAAAACTATTATGAACATCTATAAATATCAGCAGTACACTAGTAGTCAAGCCCTGGTATATTTAAAACATCATATAAACACAATTAAAGTGGTACCAAAAAACATGAAAAGTTTTTGTCCAGAATCACTGAATAATTAACGAATAAAAATTGGAAAAGTTAAAACACCAGTGAAGACCTTCAAACGTTGAAGACTAGTTGTAGGGGGGTCTGCAATAGCTTTGAAAATATGTGAGGCTTAACACATAACAAGCACAATAATACTCAAAACAAGAATCAATAGCCACAAATCAATTTTATTGAATAAAATCCAGAATCAAATCATGTAGAAATTTGAAAACTACATCCCATCTTTGAAACCTAACAAGAAATCTACTCACTCATATTCATGTTCAACAAAATAAATATCAAAGCAACGAGAATAAACATTAGAGGAGTAAGGAATGAAGAACTCTGGTGAGTTTTGGACATAAATTTCAAAAACCCAGGTCTGAAAATGGGTCTCACAGGTGTGGCGTCGTCTGGGTCTCGCAATTGCGTGTTTTTATTTTCGTGCGATAGCTCTCTTTGTGTGTTGTCCGTCTGCGTCCAGTCTCCTTGTGTCTGGTCCCTTCGTGCGTCAAGCCTTGGAGCTGCCACGTTGTGTCTTCTGCATGCATCCATGTCTTGGTTCTGTTTCTTGTACGTGAGATAGCCCTTGCGTCAGGTCTCCCAGGGTGCATCAAGCCTCGTCTCCGTGCGTGAGGTAGTCACCTTGCACGTACAGTCGTCCTTGCCACTACTCTCTTCGTGCGTTCCCCCTTCTGTTGCCGCGTCTCCCACTCCTCTCCAAATTAAAACCTACAACGTTCAAATGTTTTCTCTCCTCAAAACGTCACCTAATCCACCACTTTTTTTTTACTCTCATGTGTTGCCATTTTGGACTATTCTCCTTGGCTCCGTTGTGTCGTTTTTTAATTCCCATCTGCTGCTAAGTTGATTCTTGATGTATCTGCCAGGCGCATAAAAATTTTCAAAATTTTTGATGATTAAATTGCTAGGTAAACTTCTACGTTCCAAAATCCCCCCCAGTAGATTAGGTGTGATTTGAAGTCAAACTTCATGCTTTCTGTGAAGAAACAAGAAAATAAAACAAATAACAAACTTAATGAAGATAAATAAATTAACCTAAAAATGCTACTAAAATGAATGAATGAATATGTAAAATGAATACAAATATGACCTAAATACCTATTGAGAACATGACTAAGAAGAGGAGGAAGAGGAGTCCCATGGATCTTTGCAAGCGTTGCCTTCGAAGTATCGAAATCATCCTCCTTAATTGAGTAACAGATCGAATATTCGAGAAAGAAAAAAATAGTTTTACCCTAAATTATTCTCGAAAAAATTAGTTTTACCCTAAATCGTGTAAAGATGCCTTTTGTAAATGTTGTCATTTTTAAGCTATTTTCGTGTATCAAATGAACCAAATGCGCTATCCACGAGGGATAGCCATCCAGATGTAACTTCTTCAATTTTTAATGAAATTATTTAATTTTTCAAATAAAAAACTTTTGTAACAAAAAGTTGAACAAGTGACAACAACAAAAATTTTTCACTAAAATTGCAAATAATAGTGAGCATAGAGATAGTTCGGTTGTTGTGACAATATGAAGTAGACACTAACTAATTAAATTTTTGTTGAAATTTTTTTTCATTATAACAAGTACATAGGTTTTTTAATAACAAAGCTTAGTGATAAAAGAAATTTTGACAATATTAATATATTATTAGTAACAATTTAATTGTGAAGATACTAAATTGTCACAATTCTCATTGTATTAGTGACACAAAAATAAATCTTCACAGTTAATCTAAACAATAATATCAATTAATTATTTTGTCACAACAAACTTCGTATCAGTGACGAAATAATCCTTAGGCACACAAAAATTGTCACTAAATTACAAATGGTAGTGACCATAGTTATAGTTTGGTGATTGTGACAATATTAAGTAG
>JANTPM010000001.1:2152139-2172543 GCA_025434745.1 Erythroxylum divaricatum
ACACACAAAAGCTTTGGAATATTATTTTCGGGCACTAGAACGAAACCCCTTCTTACCACAAGCTTTTAATAATATGGCCGTGATCTGTCATTACGTGCGACTATCTCCACTATAGAAAGAAAAGAGAAAGAAAGAGCAAAATTGACTAGTAAAAAACAATAGGCTTTCTACATATGCATCGTCCAAAAAAACGATTTTTATCAGCTGTAGCAAAGAAAAAACTTCATAGAAGTCGAAATATGAAGAAATATGCCTAGATATTTGAGTCTATGGATAAAGAATCTAATTGATTGATAGAGGAAGCCCCGTAAAGATCAATTAGCGAGATTTTTGGCCGATACAATAAAAAAAACTGCTTACTTATGTCATAATATGAGAGAAAATGTCATAATATGAGATAAAAGTTAGGAATCGCCTTATGTAAGAGAGTCGATCCCCTAAAGTATTGAGCAGCGGTGTAGCATCAGATCCCAAAGATAGTAAGTCTTTTCTTTCTTATGAAGAAAGGTCTTTTTCAAAGATTCTATATCTATTCTATATAAATTTCTAGATGATATATAAAACCGAGATAGTTACCTTTCAGAAAAGTCTAACGATAAGAGACTGCCTACGTTTGTTTTATTCTTCTGAAGGTGGGAGAAAAGATAAAACTGATTATTAATCAAATCAAAATTCAAGTTTGAAACTCACGTAATTAGCCTCTTTTGGTTAATTCTAGAAAAAAAAAAAAAATGGGGCAATTAACTGTGGAGCCGTATGAGGTAGGAAACCCTCAAGTACGGTTCTAAGGAAAGGAAATTACTCGTCTATTCCTATTCCGACCGAGGAGAACAGGCCATTCGGCAGGGCGACTCTGAACTTGCGGAGGCTTGCTTCGATCAAGCCGCTGAATATTGGAAACAGGCTATAGCGCTTACTCCTGAAAATTATATTGAAGCACAGAATTGGTTGAAGATCACAAGGCGTTTTGAATAAGATAAAGAAGACTCTCTTTTATTTTTTATTATTTATTTATTATTTAGTATTTGTTTTTCCCATTTGTTCTATGTTTCTATTTTTATTATTTTTCTATTTTGTTTTTCTATTTTGTTATAATAGGATTAATTGTTTAGGATTAATTGGTTGTTGTCCCCATCAGTAAAATAAAACGAACTATTTCTCTGGGAAAAACCAATCAAAGAATTTCATGAATTTCATTATACTCCTTCTAAAATTGCTCTTTTCGTCTGGTATGTTATAGGATAAACAACAGGGATACAGACAGTAGAGAATATCTATTTTCTATAGTTTCTATTTTTCTTTTCTGTTATTAAATCTTAATTTATTAAAACGAATAAAAGATACCCTTTGAATGCTTAAATATAGATAAGATACTGGGACATTCCGTAGTAATAACTAATATAATGGCTTCTAACTAGATTTTTTTTAGAAATTACATGATGAAAATTAAAAGAAAAAAATATCGATTTTTAACATTTTTTCGTTGGCTTAGCTTTATAAAGTAAGTGCTTTGTATCAATTATAGACGTAAATGATAGCTCTTTTGTCTAAGAAGTAGAATAAATGCATATAATACTGGTGAGATCATAAATACCAATAACAAACAAATGATTATCATATGTTGTAGAATTGCATAATATAAAAGGATTAGGTTAGATTATCACACATTAAAGATGATAGTTACTTGCTTCTTATTCATTCCTTGCACACTAATATTGTTCATTCCAAATAATAAAGTTAATAGCTAACATAATTTAGCCTGATTTGTCATTATCCATATTTGCTTCTCTTTACACTTTGATTTTGAGTCAACTCTTGGTCACAACGACGAACTCTTCATATGATGTCGTGTGTTACATGGCGCTATATGATATGTGTTGTATCACGTCACACAAAATGACATTGTTTTAATATTATCTGTTAAGTTTTGTAAATTTAAAACAAATATTAGAGTTTAAGAGGGTTAATAATAATTTTTAAATTTTATAGACTAGTTTAAAAGAGACTTAAATCATGTGAATGTCTAATTTAATTAACCATATATCTTATATCACTATATATGTGTTATCGTAATTTTAAAAAACAAAAACATAGCTCAGAGCTTCCAATAGGTTGCCTTTGGGCCTTTTATGGTTCGTAGCTCCAACGCAGAGCAACCCGACTCTCTACTTCGTAAATGAAAAGCCTCAGGAATTTCTAAAAAACAACTTTACATTTAAATGGATGAAATCAAAATAGAAATACAGTTTATGTAATATAGAAAAAGAATTTTGAATCAATTTCGTATAAATTTACAATTTAAATATTGAATTAAAACATCTCCATAACTATAGTTTGATAAAGTTGCTTATGTAGAAATTAAAGCAATTATCACTATATATATAAGGCATACAGGAACAATGATGTGTTGTATACTTGTATGTTATTACAATTATCTAGAATGAGTTTTTATAGTCTAACTAAAAACACTTCTCCATGAATCTAACAAAGTCATCGAAATCAATATTTCCGTTTCCATCCTTATTGATTGCCCTGATCTTCCTTTCACAGTTCATCACTTCTTGGGAGCCTGCCTTCTTCCAGCCGAGAGAGCACAGAACTCTCCGCAAATCCATGGCGTCTATAAGCCCATCTTTGTTCTCATCGAAGATATCAAAAGATCCCTTTAGCTCTTCCAAGGTCGGCTCCTCAAGCTCAAACAGTCGTGAGACTTCACTTGCATTGTATCTTTCTTGAAGCTTGTCACCTTCTACGTCATAGAATAATTGTAGCCTGTCAAGCACCATGGTTATCTCTCCTACACTAACTTCGTTTTCTTCTCGTTTATGACTTGGATTTGGTTTTTGGGTCGATGGTGATCTGATCAAGACATGGAGTGACCTCAGGAAATGACTGAAAAAGTTAAGGAAAGTTGAGACAATACCAAATAGAGACATGTACGAGTGGAAGGTATGCATTGTTAGTAGCAATCCTTTCGTGTTATTAGTCGTTGATGAAGAAGAAATGCTCCGAGACCGACTGCCTATATATAATAAAGTTCATCAAAAAGCCATTGCTGGCAACGAGGCAAGTGAAACTTGTAAGATTCGTATGTGAACTCTGAGAATCTTTGTGAAAAATAAGAGGAAATAAAGACGTCATTTACCTGAAGAGCGGCTTTCTTGCAAGCTTCAGACACTTCAATGTGAAGGTTCAAACGACTTGACATTTCTTAAATATAAAAACAAGTTATATAATGAACAAACTGATCACCTTTAGAAAACTTGTACATGACAGATTGTTGGAATAGGAAACTATTAGTTTATTCCCCCAAAAAGTGGGAGATTTTGGCATTCAAGAACTTTGGTTAAGAAACATCCGACGACTCGGTTTGTCGATGGCGTGTAAACATAGAGCGATGTGAAAACGATGAAAAGATCCTCAGCAGAATATAATTTATGTTAGGTGGGCTTTAGTCTTCTTTCCAAGTCTTATTAGTTGCAATTAAATTCAAGTCTTTGAATCTCTTATTTGACAATTATTTCTTTCTCGTAAAATTGGACAATTATTAATTGCATTTTTTATTTTTCAAAAATTTATATATTAAATTATGTAATTTAATTTAAATAAAGATAATAAAGTAGACCAATAAATAATCTAAATTAATATATCAAAATTTATGTAAAAAATAGATCCCAATTAGTATGGACCGAAGGTTTTCTCTCTATAAGATTTTTAAAGATTTAACTTATATTTCTCAGTTTCTTCTTGCTTTTTATTATATGAAAGTAGTATATATGCGAGCAGAACTAATATTTATTATATTTTTATTATTATTAAATCAAATTTTATTTGAAAATTATATATTTTAAAAATATATTTTAAATTTAATTATATTTATTATTAATTATTAAATTAATTTTATAAATTAAATTAAAATTGTGATTATTATTTATTATTATTTTTAAAAATAGGGTTAAAAATATACAATATAACTGTACAATATAATAATAAATTATTATGTAACTCATTAATATCATGTATCGTTTTAGATAATTTTTAAATTTATAAAATAATTAATAATTATTTAATATAATTATTATCTAAAACGATAACTGATATTAATAGGTATAAAAAAGGGGAAAAGTTCTCGTCAAAACTCCCACTTTGAGAAAAGAGGACTTCGCCTGCTCCGATAAGGGAACAGATGCTAACGAAAGCATGTGGTGATGTCAGATTTGAACAAAACCAACTTCCGGACTGTTGCCTTGGAACTTTTAGAAATGGACTTTCATGGTGGGCATTCCTAAGCATCTTTTCTTCACAGTAATGCAAACGAAAATGCGTATGTAAGCCCCGAGCGGTAGTCCAAGCTAGCTTCCCTGGGAGCTTTTCAACGGAATTGACTGGAGATGGGTAGAGCGGTAAACTCTTTTTTTTTTTAATAGAAAAGTCGGAGCTAATTACAAAATAATTCTTGAGATACAGGTCTCCGCCTGATCCTCAATGATGACACCCGGAAGGTGTAATGTCAAAAAAAATAATCCCTATAGTGGAGTGAGCCGCCTAAGAGGCCAACCAATCTGCACATTTGTTACTCTCTCGATAAACGTGCTGATATGTAACAGACCAATTGCAGGAGAGTAACTCGTAGATACCTAGGACAATAGAATTGGCCACCTGAATGCGGCGAGCAGTAGAGGCAAGCAGGGTGTGCACTGCGACCGAGTCCACCTCCAGCTCAATGCGGCGAAAACCCAGTTGCCAGGCGAGGGAGAGACCGGTGTAGACGCCCCAGAGTTCTGCAGACAGGGGAGTGCACCAACCCAAGTTCTGAGTGAAACCTCCCAGCCAATTGCCGACACTGTCGCGCAAAATTCCACCAGCGGCCGCTGTAAAAGAAGTACGGTTACTGGCCCCATCAGTGTTCAACTTGATCCATCCCGGTGATGGCTTGGTCCAACTGTGGAGAAGCTCAGAACGGGGCTGAAGTCGGTTGCCAGAGATGCTGCGCCTCTCGGACACCTGGTGGAGATGAGCTACATATGATCAAATGAGCGCGTCAGGGGAAGCGAGCCAAGTAAAATGAGGGTCAAATACCGATTTGTTCCTCCAGGTCTAGAGCAACCAACAGGTGAGCCCAAAAATGGTCGCCTAATCATGGCCCCTAATCCGACTACGGGAATGGATATTATGGTGCAACCAATTCCGAAGAGGCTGATTGAAAAAAGTGATCGAAGTGAGGTGGGGGCACAGCATGGTCCAGATCTTACGAGCCTTAGAACAATCCCTTACAGCGTGAAGGGAAGACTCATCGAAAGAACAGTGAGGACAACGACTGTTCGTTGTGAGATGCAGTTGAACCCTATGCTGATTCGTGAGCACTAACTTTTCAAAGAAATCTATCCAGTTTGAGCAAAAATTAGTTTGAGTGTAGACGTCTTTCTATAGTTGAGACCCTCCTAGGAAACCTCGTGAGTAATCAAAAAAAATATTAAATTTTATAAATATTACTTTTAATTTATTAAAATATATAAATCATAAATTATTATACACAATTTAATGATTCATTTAATACGTAGTTAAAAAGTAATATTTACTACATATATTATTATTATAAACAATATATAATTTACAATTAAAGTAATTATCTTTTGACATGCAAAAATAAATTTACAACTAAAATATTTTTTGAAGCATATAAAATTTCAAGTTCGTTGCATTATAACATGTCAATAAAAATATAGGCTAAGATTCTTATTAATGATAACTTACATTAGTTGAAGTTAATTACTTTATTAAGTATAACTGTTACGGGAGAAAGTTGAGCTCCAGGAGCTGTAGACAACTAATCATCCACTTTAATTTAATTTGTTTGCTGGATACTAAGCTTTACACGGATCATAGTGTATAAGTTCATAATTTTGATATTTACTTTCTGTTTTCTTTTTATTTCTTTTTTTCCCCCCTCAACTTTGTCCTATGTATAGGTATATTTTGGGATGAGTCGGGCCCAAGGCCCAAGCTAGATTGGGCATATTAGGATTGTAGCTCAATCTAGTTCAGATTAGCTCGACTTTCTTAAAATTTTATGAAAATTTTAACATAAATTTATTTAATTGAAGATATAATATGATAAATTCAATTAATTGAAGTTATGAATTTAAATTGATCAATTAAAATTGAGATCTAGATGCTATTAAATCCGATCACTATACAACACATTATATATGATATTAACTTATTCCATCTTATATCTCATGTTTAACACAAATATGATTACAATAGTACGTCCGACCATATATTAATAAGAATTCAGCTTTCCCATCATCTACTTTGTCATAACTAGAATAACCTTATTGCAATTAAACATCCAATCAGATAAAATTTTCTTTATCTCACACATAATACTAAAACAACAACGCAAAGTTAGATATTTTGTTCCCAAAAATAATTGAATCATAGTATAAAATAATTTCAACTTTGTAAAAGTTCTCTGACCAACTACCATCGGTCTTTAGTAGACGTGCAAGTGTACTGAGTGCAAGTGTACTGAAAATTTGTTTTCCTCGTTTTGGTAAACACATCATCATATTGAATTCTCAACTCTAACATCTTAAAAGTTGAGTTCGATTTAGTTAGATAATCCAAAACCAACTTCTTCGGACCCGAATTGCATAGTAGTCATGCATTTTCTTTAAGTTTCTCAAGTTTTTCAGGAGTTGCATCTCTAATATACTATATTATTCCAAATCGAATCTATTGCTTCCTTTTTCATCTTTAACCCAACAAATTCATAATATATGCAAAATAATGCATATGGAATAATCTTCCACTAGCCAACAAGCTCTCAACTTGTATCTCATTCTTTAACTTTTCAATCATAGCATAACTCGTGCTATAATTGTTGATTGATGCGGTGGATAATTTGGTGTTGATATTCCAATCTATCAACCAATCTCTCATCACGTCTGTCGATCTTTCATTTTTAAGTGGTATTGGAACATAAATAAACCTACCATATACAAATATGACCAATATCAATCATAATATAATAAAAAAGTAAATAATAACAATATTAAATAATATAAATTACTTCATAAGTTTATTGCATAAAGTCTAGTAATTGTTAATATAATGTAACATCACCACCATATAACCCTCTTTTTAGTTGTTGACTATCCATATGTCTATTGTAATGACAATTTGACCTTTAATACTTGACAATATTCTTATAATTTCTTTCTTCTTATCCTCGTATATCTTCATAATTTTCTTCTTATCCTCATATATCTTCATAATTTCCTTCTTGAACGTCTTAAAGTAAGTTGCAAAACATCCTAAATCTTTTAGTATTAACTGTAGATAGTGGATGTTTATCACCAATTATGATAGAAGTATTAAAAAATCTTGATTTATTGTTGAGATAAGTTGTTGTAGTCATTTTATTCTTTCCTCTTATAAGGTGAAGATTAAAAAATGTTTGACCTCTTAAAACAATATTTTCCTATTACACAAATCTACATGTCTTTTAAAATGAAGGGTTCCACCTATTAAGCTCCTGATCAATATCTTGTAAGAATACTTACATTCGTCTTTTTCTACTTTGTCCATTTATCTAGTCTTATTGAAACGATTTTGAACTTCATTTTTTAATTGACCTAGACTTGTATCTTTACTTAGTATGTGATTATAAGTTTCCACTTTTGTACCGGATTACAACTCTCCATTAAAAAAATATGCTTATCCGTCTGAAACAATCAAACAATTAACATATAAATATATATATTATTCATAATTGATAATTCATGTCACACAAAGCACAAGTGTGTTTATTTGTGTGGACTTAAAAGATCCCATCTATATGACCATATATGTCATATAATCATACTTACAAGGTCACATATATGAGCATGTATATAATCGTGTAAGTTCTCGAAACTTCACACTCACAATCAACTACATAGCCATACAAATGCCCGTGTATGTGACTATATAATTATGTGAAAACACCCTTTAGACGGTAACAATCTTAGAAATTTCAGTATTCTAAAAATTCAATCTTCAATCAAAAGATTCAAAACTAGAATACAATAAAGAAACTTTACCTTGATAGGTGGGTGGCAAAAAAGCAAAAAAAGACAACAATGAAGTGGTAGGAAAGTGGGGCAGCGCGGTGGCACAATGAAGGGGGCACGAGAGGGATTGCGAAGACTGGAAAAGGAAGACGAAGGATATGGAGGAAAGCAAAGTGGGTGACAGACCGATCAGAGAGAGAGAGAGAGAGAGACTGAAGTCTAAAGATAGAGGAAGAAAATGACACAGGAGAGGGAGAAAAGATAGGAAAAAACAACGTCGTTTTATTTCGTCATGAACAAAAAATACTTAGCTTATAAACAAAATGACATCTTTTAAATTTCAAAACCTATCAATCTTCGTACCAAATTCAGCTCTATTTTTTGGATATTTAAGATAGAAGAATGAGTCTTCATTTATAACTTAAGAAGACTTCTCCATCATTATATTTCTTCGATATAAGAATACGTCATAACGTTAATAGAGCCGAACCAAAGCTCAAATGTCATCCCAATGTGTACATATATAGGCTTGACTTTTCATCTAAGTATGTATATAAATACAAAATTCGTTGCCTTTTTCTTTCCTTGTAAAAATTAATTAAAATTTCTTTTTTTTTTTAAAGAGTTTACTTAATATGCAAGAATATCTCTCTTTGCTTATAGAATGGATAGCTTACCATGGCATCTGGTCAGACTGATGTAAAGTTCATTGGCAGAATCGAAGAAGCTTGTGCTGCACATTCATCCCTTACAATGACTAGTGCATCCACGTGAACCATTTCCTCTAAATTAAAATTGTTTATTATAAGAAGATAAGGAAGTGGCATGGCTGACTTTGAAGCTCATTTGCCTTTTAAAGGGGTGACACTTGCTTCTTTAATTATGCTCTTTTTCACTATAGAATCTTCCATAATTATTTTTTAATGTGTCTATTTTATGAAGTCTTATATATATATGTGTTGATTTATGTTTTCAGATACCAAAATAACTTTTTTAAAATCCCAAGATTTCAAGCACTAATCCCCTTGAGCCACCCTTAACAAGCAGAATAATCAATGTAGGTTGCATGAGGGTCATCAGCCTTATCTTTAACTGAAGTAACGAGACAGATGGTTCTGTTGAGTTTAGCTCTTTGTTGTCTCATATTGGTTGGAGACAACATTTAGGGCAAGACTCTTAGCTATATAAGGAAATGGTTACTTCCTTAGTTAGTGCACCAAATAAAGACAAAGATTTGTAGTACAAATTTGACTCTTGTTAAATTCCTCTTTTGAGGTGAGAGTTGGAGAGTTTGTCTTGTGTATTTTTTTTTGAGTGTGTTGGTGTATTGGGGGATTGGGTGAGAGGAAAAATTGTGTGATTGTAAGCATTTTTCACATAGTGAATTTTCTTCTCGGTGTCCGTGGTTTTTCTCCGGTTTGAGAGTTTCCACGTAAATTCTCTTGTATTGTTATTTTTTGATATTTTTGTCTATTAAATATCCTTAGGTGTGGGTTTGGAATGCTAAATTCCTAACAGATTCTGAGACAGGGGTTTAGTGGATTTCCATAGTGCGTAAGACTAATGCATTCCACATATATTACACAAGGTTACTTGGGACAAGCCAGTTAAAGGCTACCTAAAGGGTTGATGTTAACATGCAACAAAGAAAATGTTCTCCATGGATAACCACAAGCTAGGGGGGAAGTCTTAGATAGGGTTTCCATCATGCAAATGTGGAACTTCATATAGTAATAATATTAAAAAGAAAAAAAGAAAAGGTTCTTTAAACGTCAAAATCATTAGTTCTTTCTTAGGATGAAAATAGAAAAAGATGGTTCAACTGGATGGAGTTTTAGTGGGAGTTGCTGCAAATGCTCTCGTTAGATGCATCATAGTTTGCTTTCGTCATAGAGAGGTTGGTAACAACTGATAATGCTGAAATAAGGATCTTCTAATTGGAAAAAAGGTAAAGAATAAGAATAGGAACAGCACCTAAGTCTTTTTTTACAAGTTTTTTTTTAATTTTAAAGGTTGAAATTTCAAATCACTTTAAAATATAATTAATCGTGAATAAATTTTTAAAAAAAATTATAAAATTGAATTGAATTGAATTGAACGTTGTTTTACTTAAAATATAAAATTTATAGACTATTGTGTACATTTTTCAATGTTTTAAAAGCCATATCGAAACTTAGAACGGTAAGAAGTTTAAAGTTTAAAAGATTCAACTGGTATTATATCGTCATAAAACCTACTAAAGATTAAATAAAAAAAGAATTTGAAATATGATTTATAGAAATGGTTCTTATCTATAAAAAAATTGAGGTTTAACTGAAAAAGGATATTATTAAATGAAAAATAATTGATTTATTTAAATTTATAAAAATTTACTAATTTAAAAAATTAAACGATTAATTAATAAATTGATCAATTTTTAACAATAAGAGTTATTAAAATAAATCAAACTTAAAAGTAAAAAATCAAACCAAATATTTAGACGATTTAAAGTTTTTACAGTTAAATCGGTCAAAATGATCCGGATATTAAAAAAATATGAATAAGAATAAGGAAAAGAATATCTGTTGTCAATGCCATATAGAAGCAAAAGGAGCAGAAGAGAAATTGAAAAACAAATAGAAGATTTATGTGGTGTAATCTCTGACAGAGAGGAAGGTGTTCACATGGGTTGGGTCCCAAAACCAGCAAGAGGAATGGACACCTAGTGTTAATACCAACAATGAAATGTCTGAAGGTTTCACTTTCAATCTATCCACTATCCACCTGGTTTTGATTCATAGAGGCCATGGAAGATACATATCAAGTTGGCAATATGGTTGGCTATTAGGATATGTTTTTATTTCACTTGTAGACAAAGGAAGAAATAGTTGAAAAAGATAGCCAGACAAGGACGGCCAAAAAGAAAAGATGGAACCTTTTCCCTCGTGTTTCCAGCTTTTACATATCGTTGGCTGGGTTCATTGGGGATTGAAAGAGAAAGAAGCTTGGAATAAACATATATGCATGAAACTTCAAGTTTATCTCAAAATTTGTGGGCCTGCAGGTGCTTTTTCCAGTTCCCACCATGATCTAAATCTCCATTAAAAAATGGCATACTGAGCTATGGAATAATATCTTTCACTGAACTTCCATCTTGAGGCTGCAAATCCCATTTCCTGTGTCATCTCACCTTTTACGTCAGGAGTTATAAGATTTTGACACGAATTGCAGAACAGAATTTATGCAATACTCATCCGATATGTGGAATCTGTGAAAATTTTTCATGGGATGGTTGAAGGCTATCAGATGAACTCGCTAGTATTTGGAAAAGCTTGAGAGGGCAAGAATCTGCAAGATTCCAATGCTTTTATGAGTTTATTCAATTTGTTACATCCAGGAATCTCTTTGGTTTGGAGGTATATACGTCATATGTACAAGTTACTAGAAGAGACCATCTCAGGAAGAGACCTCATCTTAGAATTACACAGATTAAAATATAGTAGCTACCGTGATCCATAGTTAGAGATTGCTATCTCTGCTCTCCTACAACGCGAAAGAAGGTTAAAACCTCAATTCTCTCTTTCTCAACCGCATTAGAGTGCTAGTGCTCAGACATTGCTCTTATGTTCTCTCATGGAAGTTTAGGGACCGACACCAAGCTGCAGGGTTGGCTAGAAGAACAGATGTCTCGGAGGAGCCTTTGCAATCTGCGATTCCAGTTCTTGATTGGAAGCCCTTAAACAAGTCTAATCCAGTGGTAGAACTTGACCTATCATTCTTAATGCCAAGTGTTGCCCATATAGAGCTCTTTGCAGCTTCATTTGGATCATCGATCCTCAAGGTCTTTGGGACCACAACACTTTTGTTCGAACTATTACCAGTTCCGGAGGACTGCTCTGAGTGAGATGGGTTAAGAAGATTACCATCTCTTGAATGTTTTCCCAATCGAGACGTGGGGTTAGAGCTTGGTGGACAAGGTTGTGGAAGAGAGAGATGTGCAGAAACACTTTGAACAGTAGAGCCCCGATGAATTGGCGCTGGGTAAAATGGCACCGGAAATCCTGAAGAGCTCAGAGTAGTTTGAGACTTCACAGTGTTCCATGGACATGCCCAAGCAGGACCAGGGAAACATGGTACCTGAACAGGAAAGCCATGATAGTCCTCGCCATTTGCTTCTTGGGAAACACCATTGCATCTCCGGTCCAACGAATTCGAAGCTGTCACTGATGATCCACTTGAATTTTCTTCCCCATTATCTGCCATCCCTCCACAAGAAACAATGAATCTATTTTGATCAGCTACGTGATACCCGTTTCGAACACCGTTTGCTGTCTTCTTTGGCAGGTTCAAAATAGAAGCAACAGACTCGCCGAGAGGAGAATTAGAGCCAAAGTTAAGAACAGTCCCATTGTTTCCCCAGCAGTAGTTGTGAATTCCATTAATTGGATGAACCTGAGCTGTTTGTAGACCTTTTGAGACTATTATTTGACGATAATGTGAAGCAGAAGAGCTCTTGCTCTTTCGCCGACCAGCACCCACGGGCACATTCCTCATGTTACCACCTGCAGTCCAGTATCTTTGACAGCTTTTGCAGAAATGGCGAGGCTGGTTAACGTTGTAGTTGTTGTAATAACAGAATTTGGTGTCCATGCTATTGCAACGCGGGCAACCAAGTATTTTGTCAGGCTTCTTTAAACTCTTCTCACTTTGGTCAATCTTTTTAGAGCTTTTCAATGATGTAGTTTCTCTTTCCACTGATGGAGTCTTCGGGTTTTCACTAGTGCCTGATGATGCCGTTTGATTTCCCGAATCCTCCATTAATGGATTCGACGTACCGTCTTCCTGGTGATCATCTTTGATTTCTTCCCCTGTTGGCTCCTGAAATACCAAACGCAAAATTCCATGAAAATATGGAAGCTGGAAAAGAGATAGTGCACGACTGATTGCAAAATTCAACTTCATGTGGAAATTGGAATAGATAATATGTTAAAAATATTTTAAATAATTTTTCTTAGATGATCAAAATCATGAAAATTTTCCACTTATGAGAACGAAAAATCGTTTTAGGCAGTGGAAAAGTTAGAATTGGTCTAATCCTTTTCCCAAAAACAGGGCAGTTTAATCACTCCATGACAAAAAGATCAGCCTAGCTTGGAAACTATCAGAAAACTAATCACCAGCCTAGCGGAGACAAGAAAAGTTCTTGACTGCTTCATCAATCAGCCGAATTATTTGAATACTTGACTGTCCTAAAGCAAATTGGGAGATGCCGAATAAGAACAGTACAGTTCCATCAACAGTAAGAATTTCAAGCATCCAGAAACAAAAGTAACTGAAAAACTCTGATATGTTTAGGAAACTTCTGTCGTTGGAGCCGCAAAGTAACTTTCTTGGAGTTGAAGGAAAGATATATTACTCAGAAAGTACAGAACAAGAGACGAAATTGAATGGAAAGATAAGAGAAAGAAAGAGAGAGATTCGCTTGCTCAATCCCATACATTAAGGAAGAGCCTAAAATGAAGCATCAACCATTGTCCTGTATCCTCAGGACTATTCATATTACAAACAAAACTAAGATCGACCCATCAACAACTCCTCCATTTGGAGAAATGGGTTGTCCTCTGAATCGCAGATAGCACGCAAAGATGTCAACTTGAGTACACGAAAACAGACCAAAAAGTGTATATAAGACACAACTACATACCTTACAACCATCTTGCTCTTCCACTTCCTTCTCTTCGGACAAGCTTTCTCGTAAGAAAGTCGTGTTGCTAAAACCCCCGTTTTCAAGTGCTCCTGAGCAGCGAGTGTACTGATCAGCACAACATCCATCCTCCTGTAAGTTGAGTGGCAACACAGGAATGATCTTGCCAAAAAGTTTTATCGCAGAGTCTTTGAAATCAGGCATTCTCTCTTCTTGTTCCTGCAGCAACGATTGACACAAACAAATAGCGTTCTTGAGTGGTTGAAGTTCTAGTTAAGATTGTCGTGTCTAGGTTCCGGTCTGACTTTGAGGTGGTGCAGGTAAAATTTAAGCATGAAGAGCGACTATATGGTGGGGAACGCCACCTCAGACACGGGAAGGGGGCTGTGAGCCACAAGTTTATGTGGCCTTTGAGATCTTTCGTTCTGTTTGATTCCCCACATTTGCTTGTAAAGATAGTGCTCCATTGTCCCCTGCCTTTACCTTTGCCAAGTAAGCAATTTTGATTCACTTCTTTTCTCTGCTTTTTTGACCGCCAATTGGATCTCAAGTTTGAAGTAGCATAACAAAATTATATTTATAATAATTTAATTTAATTTAACTTTTATTTCCTACTTTTAGTTTTTTTAATAAAAATTGATATAATTATCGATGTTAATGTAATAATGTTAATAATAAATAAAAAATTATCTAATTTTATAAATTAATGAAAATAAATTTATTTAAATTTTATACGATATTTATGAATAAATTTAGTAAAAATTTATGTATTTTCATATATTTTAAATTTAAATATATGTACTAAATTATATTAATCAAAAATATTATTAGCAATTAATATTAAATAATATATTTAATTGATGATGAATCAGATTATAACAAAAATAGAAACTAAAAATTAATTTTATGATTTTTATAAATTATAAAAAAATTAGAGGAAACTAACAAAACTTTTTATTGAATTTTAAAATGAAAACAAAAAATCCAAAAACTTGCAGTGAACAAACAAGCCCCTAATAATTAACAGCAGATTTTCTCATCTCATCTTTTTCAATGTAAATCAATCTTAGTTAAATTGAAATGATTGTAAAATATTTTTAAATAAATGCCGCTATATTTTGAATGTGTGCTGAATAAATCTTATAATTGACATAATAATTTGCAAATTACGCTAATTGAATACTTAGCAAATCCTATACGACAAACTCAACCGAGAGAACGGAAACAGAAACATTTGAACACAAAACTTTTAGACCCTGTCCCTACTGGACCAGCCTGATTGTAATTATTGTTAGACGAACTCTTCTAATTGTATCCTCAAGGTTTAGGAAACGAGTAAAGAATGTCAAAGGGTGCCCCTTCCGTCACTCTATTATGCATTCACATGATTGAAACCTACTCTCTTTTTTTCCTCTTTTGACTTGTTATAATTCTTCGAGAGACTATGATGTTATAAATACTTTACTAATATTAGTGCCAAATTTCATTTTAATATGGTATTATACCATTATTGATTAATATTAGGTACTATTTCAGGTAATTTTTAAAATTATAAAATAGTTTTCGAAGTTTTTTAAATTACATCATAGTCCCTCAAGATATTGTATTGCATAATTTTATATCAATCTTGTCTCCAAAAATTATAATAATAGAAAATTAAAATAATAATAACCCATTTATTTGTATTAATATTACTTCTCACATATTTCACATATAAATAATAAATACAATTCATATTTAAAAAGATCATTTAATCATCATACAAATAAAAAAATATCTACTAATTAGGAATGAGACTGCGTATTATTACAACTCTCAGGTCCCACGCCTCAACGAGATTTATATTGGATGTTGTTGTTATTACAAATAAAAAACTAAGGATAATACAAAATACTTAAAATGTTACAATTTGATCCTATAATAAATAATCATTACATAAAAACTTCAAATAAAAACAATAATAAAGTTTTATGACTCTATAATTATTACAAAAAAGATTTGTGTCGAGAAAACAACTAAGTAGAAGTAAAACCTAAAACAAAAAGATTTATAGTTATATCTATATTGCATATATATAATTTAAGGTATGCATGAAATACAAGTGAAATTAGAATAATAAAATAAATGAAAATTTTAAAATTTTATTCAATCGAATATCTACCCAAATTGTATTAACTCAAATTTTAATTTGATATAAAATCCTCATCGTTGAAAGAAACCTCAACATTGTCATTATTCAAATTCATTACAGACATGCCAATATTTTTTCATACAATATTTTCTTCCAAGTCACTCTTGTCTACAAACTTAGTTTCTTAGAAACTCAATTCATCAAAAGATCGATATGGTCAAAGCAAATTGGATATACAAAACTAATTATTCTATTAAGATTCCTAGTAAATAAATAAAAATAGATTATTAAGAAATTATCTTCAACTTAATTATGATAATAAGATACATTAATTTATCGAAACTTTAAATTGTATCGAACAAAGACTAAGATGTTTAATTTTTGTGTTCCAATATATTCCTTTTTTTGGAATGGATTAATTTAAATATGTTTTAATTCTTTTCACTCCATGTTGCACCCACACATTGAATTGAAATTGAAATTTGAATTAGAAACCGTTGCAATTTTAGAATACTACTTTCAAATTGGTCCCACTAGGTAATTATAAGACAACTAAAGTAATATTATAAACAAAATAAAATGATAATTAATTTTGAATATGTAGCAAAAATGAAAAATATATACTTGGATTATGCTTGTCTCTTTAACGAATAGTAATAAGCATCCCAAAATCACCATAAACATCTTTATAAACATCCATTTGTGAGCTTAAGAGATCTTGTTCATCTCATGGGCAATAATTATCGTAAAAGTTAATAAGATTCTCTTACTAACTTTAGTTTTCTTTATAAACTTAGTTTGAAATATACACTAATATTAAAAAATGCCTCAGCTATAAACAATGGTGATTAAAATTACCTTTCACATCTCTCATTAATGGCTGCAAGATTAAATGTGTACAAAGAAATCCTACTTTTTAGATTGACTTGGTTGCATCCTATGCTCTCTTTATGATATCGTAAAAATAACTCATTGTTGTCTTCTTATCACTTTCAATCAAATGAAATACTCTCACCAAAGATTCACAAACTCATATTACAAATTAACACTGAGAACAAAATTTATGATCTTCAAATATAATTCTAAAAACCTCCACTCTAGCAATAGACCTGATATATTGATATATGACTCATTTATCACTTATAAATATTTGCCTCAACTCCTCCTTCATCAGAACAAAACATTGAAGTGATAAGAAATTAGTCGCAAATCTTGTAATACTAGAACGACACAAATTTCTATCATTGGTGAAATCTTTTCTCATCAAATTTAAGACCTGTGTATGATTATATATGAACTTGATTACTTTTTTTACTTTTTGCACAGTTTCGTCAATGATAAGAAAATATCTAGCATCTCTTATATTTTTCAACATCAAGTTAATGCGATGTGTAGTATAAAGAGTTCAATAAAAAAATTATACCTACTTTGCAATCTTTTTATAACTGCTTTATAAGTAAAATCATATTAGTAATGAACTTAATAATATTTTCTAGCCCAACTTTATTTATAATTTCATCAAATATCAGAAACATGGTATTAACATTTCTAAAAAGACCGGATTTATTAATAGAGTTCAAAAATATTGTCCCTTTAGTATAATAAACCAAACTATTAATAATAGACTTATGTTTTCTATTTGCCCAACCATCACCCATAATTGAACACCCATCAATTGCCCAAGTCATTCTTTTTTCATCCAAATAACTATTTATTTTATAAAAAAAGTTGCTTAAAAACTTACCTATATAGTCATCAATCGAAGGATCCTTACAGTATTGATTGTAAAAGGCAATAATATCTACCTTAGGCTAATAATAATAAGATTGTGCAGTATTGAATAATAAACCTAATCATACCACCATCTAGCCATTGTTATGTCAAGCTGTAGGAGTTTTTCGTGGTACAAAAAAGTTAGACACTTATCTTTTTCTATTCTTAACATCATTTACAACATTCCCTTCATGTTGTTTAGAAATACTATAAACTTCAACATCCCTACCACTATCTCTACCACTGCAAAAGAAACTTTCACTACCAATTTCATAGTTTAATTTTTGCCTTGTAACTTCTCATGTTGATACTCTTCAAGCAAAGTCTTCATTTTTTATTTCATATAATGACTCCCTTTCTTACAATTCTCTACATCACCTGTTATCCCAGGTAAATCCTTATTTAATCCTGTGATTCTTTCACCTTTCCAATGATCATTACAATACAAACAAATAGTATGGTTCTTCATTCTAATAACTAATCTAGTATGAGCTAAAACGGGATCATCGAATCTTCCTGAAGCAGCTAAATTATCTGGAGTATTTAAACTTCCTCCTATTTATTTGTACAAATTAATAAACTTAATAACTTCATATCTAAATAAAATTATGTAAAAAAAAAGAAGAAATAGAGGAACAACAGTTTCTTAATAATCATATGATATACACTTGCAAGTGAACTCCACGGACCTCTATAAATGATTCGTTAATAAACTTTGATGCTTAAGCACATTTTATCCAAGAAATTCTCATGTTAATTTATTACATAAACTCACAAATATAACTCATTTTTGTGTGATTATATAACTCAAACATAAACTCACAGTTATAATTCATTTTATATAATTATATAATTCAATCGCAGAGTCATAATTATAACTCAATTTGTATAATGACATAATTTAACCATAAATTCACTAATATAACCCATTTTGTGTGATTACATAATTCAAACATAAAGCTCACAACTAACTCATTTTGCATGATTATATAATTCAACCACGAAGTCATTCAATCATAAAGTCATAAGTATAACTCAATTTGTATGATTACATAATTAAACCATAAATTTACAACTATAACTCATTTTGTGTGATTACATAACTCAAACTCACAACTATAACTCATTTTGTATGATTACATAATTCAACCATAGAGTCACAACTATAACACATTTTTGTATGATTACATAATACAACCATAAACACAGCTATAACTCATTTTGTATGAATATATAATTCAACCATAAATTCACAACTATGATCCATTTTTTGTAATTACATAACTCAAATATAAATTTACAACTATAACTCATTTTGTCTTATTACAAAATTCAACCATAAATTCACAACTATAACCCATTTTTGTGTGATTATATAAGTAAAATGTAAACTCACAGTTATAACTTATTTTGTATGATTTCATAATTCAATCATAAAGTCATAATTATAACTCAATTTGATGATTACATAATTTAACTATAAATTCATAATTATTACTCATTTTATGTGATTAGATAACTCAAACATAAACTCACAACTATAACTCATTTTGTATGATTACATAATTCAACCACAAAGTCATAACTATAACTTATTTTTATGATTACATGATTTAATCATAAAGTCATAATTATAACTCAATTTATACGATTACATAATTTAACAATAAATTCACAATTATAACTCATTTTGTGTGATTACTTAACTTATAACTATAACTCATTTTGTATGATTACATTACATAATTCAACCATAAACACAACTATAACCCATTTTGTATAATTACATTATTTTAACCAGAAATTCACATACATTATTTAACCATAAATTCACAACTATAACCCATTTTATATAATTACAAAACTCAATTATAAATTCATAACTATAACTCATTTTGTATGATTACATAATTTAAATATAAATTCAAAACTATAACCTATTTTATGTGATGACATAATTCAACCACATATTCATAACTATAACTCATTTTATGTGATGACATAATTCAACCATAAATTCATAACTATAATCTTTTTATGCGATGACATAATTCAATAATAAGTTAATCCATCTTATATGATTACATAGTTCAATTTACAAACCATTTTATGAGAAATACTTTTGTGACAATATGTAACTCAATTCACTAATTCTTTACTTTGATATTGTCATTAATTTTAATATTTCATTCACTAAATTTTGATTTTTTTCACTAACTTACAATATTTTATTCACTCATTTTAATTATCACAGACAAAACAAAAAAAAGAGAACACAATATTTATTTTAAAAAATGAGATCCACAGCAACAATAATTCACCCACGATTCATAATCCTCAAAATCCCAAAAAAGAATAATTCACTCCATACTCGGCTTGAAAGTTTGAGACATAATACAAAATTTCATATTTCAATTTTCAATAGTCAATACAACAGAATCCAGAATTCCGGATTCACTCAGACACTCATTTTAAGTATTTCAACCAATGTCTTGAGATCCGTTCCGTACCGGCCGATATCGGTCGGAAGGTACCGTACCAGCCAGAAAACGGTACCCGGATCTCATCTTCGGTACCGGCCAAAAATATCGATCGGTGCCGGCCAATTTCGGCTGTACCGGCTGGTACCGACCGACATTTAAAATACAGGTCAAATACTGGTCAGTACCGAAAATTTTAAAAAATTGAGGGATTTTTATGGAAAATTTTCAAAACTTTTCAAAATTTCTCTCCCTCCCTCTTACCTATCCTTCCCCCCAT
>JANTPM010000001.1:2174768-2185442 GCA_025434745.1 Erythroxylum divaricatum
AGATAAAATTTTATTTATTAAGATAGAGTTATTATTTAGTTAGGATTTAAACTTTTGAATTTGATTTGTTTTTATCTAGAGATTAGCTAAAGTTGTTATTTCATTCTCTATATATTTAAACTTTTATATCAATGTAAAATAGAACCAATCAATAAATTGTCTCTTGTTTTATCTCTTTTCTATTCTACTTTATTTTAGATAGTTTCCATTCAAAAAATTTTCAACACCATTCAGCTGATACCTATGGCAAACGCTTGATTCATTGACACGCACAACTCACCCCCTTAGCTGCCTCTTATCTTGTTATGTTCCTTAATCAATGCAGCCAAGCCAAGTATAGCTTCAGTTTTCACAACCTTTTTAGGGTTTGGCTCCTTGATCTGATACCAAAGGGTTGTTTAGGTTACACATTGGATGAACCAACACAAAGGGTCTGAGTCTTTTTAGGAAGACACGATGAAGCCTACATACTTGCAATTCTAAGTGAGTTTCCATATATGATTCACGTTGTTCATGGAAATCAAGCCTTTGACTTTAGAGCGCGAGGGACGCAAAGGTTGAAACTCGGGAACTACGTAAATGCAGGAAAAGCAATTCAAAGGAGCAAAGGATGTCAGGTTGCTGACCCAAGAAATGCGCTAGTCAAGAGCAAACAAAAACGCGTTTGTTGATAAGTAATAATTCCACCTTTATTTCCTATATTTAATCATTGCAATAAAATAAAAATGATTAAATTAAATTAAATTCTAAAACTTTTATTCCTAAAAAATATATGTATGAGATGAAATTAAATATCGGGAACAAAAAGTAAGAAATATTATTATAATATTATAAGTTATGATCTTTTATATTAATTTTCTTAATAATTATTATATTTTTGTTTCATTGATACTTTTATTCTTAATAACTAAATATAAATATTTATTATTATTATTATTTAATGCCAAATATTAGCATAATTATTAAATTTGTTTAATACCATACAAAGCAAGCATGATAAGGAATTATATTCTTATTTTGATTTTAATTTTTTATTCTTTTTTTTTTAATTTTTTATTCCGATTCCTTTATTACTGATCACCAGACACCACCGGAGGAGTTTATGCCTTCTTGATCTATAGTTAATTTTGAGTTTCATACTTAAGTGAGTTCCAATCAATTCATTTTCATATCTTTATAATGGAAAAATCTATATAATTCCTATATTTTACAAGTGTAATTAGAAATTTCCAAAATACTAAATTATGTGATAAGGTAATATTAAATAATTTTAATTAGTAAAAAAGATGAGTATGTTAAGCAACCTTAAACTTCCTGATTGGACCAGGAGAGTGAAAAGAAACATAGGCTTCTTTTGTTAAAGGTTGCGATCTTTAAAAGAAGAATTAGTGGAAATGTAGATAAGTTATTTGATTTGCATGATGAACAGCTTAAGAATAAATGAATAATCCACCAAGCCAATGTAGCCTAAGATGCTCGTAATTAATTCACAGAGATACACGCTTGTATTAGAAATTTTAATACGAGTAGAGTGTAAAGTTTATTAATAATAATTAGACTTGAGTCTAATCATTATTAAAATGACTATAACTAACTTTGTGATTTATCCTTACCATTTATTAATCCTTTAACATTTTCATTTTTAATCAATGTGGTAGAATCTAATACTCTTCTCCAAATGCAATTCAGACTGAAATGTGGGATACTTTAAATACTCCTCCTCAAGTATAATTGAAATTAGACATCTAATTATCACTCGAAATAAATACAACATTAACTAAATCAAGCTGTTGAGATTAGATATTTAGATAGAAAACTAAGAAATTGAGAATCTGGATCAAATTTGCTCTAATACTATATTAAAAATTTTAGTATGGATAAAGTGTAGAGCTTATTAACAAGATTTGAGTTTCACTCTAATCAATGTTAAGATGACTAAAAACTAGTCTTTTGGGTTAGTTAGCTATTAGTATTTATTAATCCATTAACATTTTTATTTTTAACCAATGCGGGATATATTAATATTCTTCTTAAATTGCAATTAAAATTGAACATTCAGTTTTTATTTAAAATAAATGTAGCGTTAATTAAATTGCGTCGCTGGAACTAGACATTCAAATAATATGACTGAAGTGTAGAATTCATTAAAAAAAATTAAGCTCAAGTCTAACTAAACGACTAGAGTTCACTTTTTATTTGGTTGGTTAGTTGACCCTTAACATGGAACACTCTAGCAACACGAACTTCTTACTGTTCTGAGACAGTAACTGATCAGTCATTAAAGGGCGGCTTCAACTTCAAGAAACGAGTTTCAACATGGGAGTTAAAGCCAACGTACACCTAGCTTCTTCAACGTAAAGGACTAACTACTACACTTGAAAAGTCTGGTCGATCCTAGGATTAAAGTGGTCAGAGAGTTATTAATCTTGATCGTAAAACCTAGAGTCTCGACGACAAGTACGTGCTCAGAGCAGGGCATTTGTGGCAGACGTTCTCGTGAAAAAAGCAAGTCAAGAGTGCGAGGTTAGACTTTGAAAATTTTGATCACCAGGTTCAGGTAGGGTCGATTAATTCTGGTGGATCATCATTCAGAAAGTACCATTCCTCTCTCTTCTTTTTCTAGACGATAAGTACCTCCACTCAAACGTGTGGTGATGGTTTGGAAATTTTTCCATGTCTTAATTCATGTGGACTTTGAATATGTGTATATGTGTGTGTGTGTAAATAAAATTTTTAACTTGGTCCATTGCATAGCAAGTTCATCCATGTTATGAGATTGAACAATGAGGACCTTGGAGAACCAATCAAGTGATGATATGAAACTAATGTGAGGACGATACCTGAAAAGGGCATGCATAGCAATGGCTGTAGTTCACCAACTGTCCTACCACGAGAGTTTCAGGAAAGCTGAACCACAGTTTGGCACAGACCAGAAAAAAGGTGCTGATCCTTCAAAAGCAATCACAAGAAATGAACTAAAAGGGGATACCTAATAAAAAGAAGGAAGAAAAGGTGGTTTGTCCTTAATCAAGCTTAAAGTGTGAGAAAAAGGGGATGTTAGGTTGTTAAATTGTTCTATTGTTAACATAGGAAGGTTCGTAAGTTCAGAAAGTGGAGTTGGCACTTGGGGCAGCCTTTTTTGTTTTTTTTTTCCAAAGAAGCTAGAAAAAACTGATTTTTTCTGCGGGAGCTGCTGATCACTGTTCGAGACGCACTATATCATGATATGATCGGAGTGTTTTATCTTCACACTCTGCGTTAAAGAGCACTCGGGTCAAAATCAATTAAGTTGGTGTGAGTGATTCAGTACTCTCATTTCTTAATTAGAGGTCTCGAGTTCGAGTTCTGAAAATGGAAAAATCTGTTTGATCAACATTTTACTCCTTACGGGCTGATCCAGTGCGAGAGAGGATTAGTCTAAAAGTGGCTGACTTAAAGGCGCCTTCTCATAAGATGAGACCCTCATAGGACACCTCATAAGCTTACCAAAAAGAGCACTCAGGTTGAGAGTTTTTTCTAGTATTTCTTAGGTGTTTTTTTTCCTTGTATATATAAAAAAAAGAAAAAACTGATTTTAAAATTTCAATTTTAGGATTTTTTGTTAAAAATAATAACTAAATTAAAACAATACAAATATCATATTTGAACTAATTAAATGTTATTTAAATAATGATTTAGCTTAACTCGTAAACTTGAACCAAACTAATTAAATCTGACTCAAGCTAATAATTTTTTATAATTATCTCAACTTATTAATTTAAGTCAAATTTAATAGTTGAGTTGAGTTATCATATCCGTGACTTTGGATTAATTAATGTTTAATGTTTTAAATGTGTATATTTCATCTTTTTCAACCGAACTCTAAGAAAAAGAGTTTTATTAAAATACTAAAAATTAAAATGAGTTTTTTTAATTTTAGAAATTAAAAATTTTCTAATTTTTTTAAAATTATAAAAGAGGTCTAAGTGCTTTTAGCCAATCAAATAAAATGATATTTTGGTGGACTCTACTTATAGGATTATTGCAACAAATTAAGGTCTATGGTCCAACGTGTGCTAGGCCCCGGTACGAAGTTCATTCCTAAGCCTCATTGTGAAATTTCTTCTTTTCCAATTTGTTGTTATAGGCTTATAGCCTATGTTCATTAATCCGGTCCAGAGTTGATCTAGGGTCAATTTGAGATCAACCAATAAATGCAAATTTTTAATAAATATTTTAGTATAATTATATAAAATGTCAATCAGATTATAAAAAGTTTCTTAAAAAATAAAAGTTTGCATGACTGTTAAAAAATACAATAAAATGTAAAAAAATTATAGTATCTTAATAAGGGAGCTGTAGTTTTAAGCAATGTTTTAAAAACATACCGGATGGTAAAACTTAAAATTTAAGGCTTAAAAATTTTAATCAGTATTAAATTGTTATGAAATTGGTTTAAAATTGAATAAAGTTAAAAGTTTTAAAATATAATTAAAGAAGATTATCCTTATATATAGAAGAATTTACAGTTTAATTTAAAAAGTAAAAAGTTAAATAAAAATTAAATTTATTTTAGCTTATAATTAACCGATTAATTAATAAATTAATCAATTTTTAACAACAAAATTTATTAAAATAAATTAAAAATTGAGTAAAAAAATTTTCAGATTTGATGTGACCTTAATTATTGTGTTTGGTGGGCTTGAGTAGAAGTATGATACAGCCTTACAAAACTTAAACAATCTGTTATCTGTAAATGTTCAGACTTGGTGCCATTTTCGAGCTTGGCTAGGCTTTGGATTCCCTTTGCTCAAGTCCTCATTGCTTGTTCATCAAAAGCAATCACATGAATGTCTTAAGTATAAGCTTTGGAGTTTCATTCACATGTTGCAAATGATCACAGACAACGGACTAGAAAACCAGTAAAAGTGGAAAAAGGGTATATCATCACATCGAGATTAAAACAATCAAAGGCTTGAAGGTCGAATGCAAGTTCGGAGAAGAAAGAAAGTACCGCGTTAGAATTGTGACAGCAGTAAAGGAATTAACCCGAAATTGAAACTTGGAATACTGAGTTTAACCATGTTTATCACGAGTGACGTGACATCTTATCAGGAATGGATTGAATTATGTGAGGGAATATTTTTTTTTGCGTGATTTCACTTTGTCACTGTCAATCAAATCATTGGGGTTGTGATCCTAAAAGATTTCAGAAACTGAACACGGCTTAATGAGGTAAGTGATGACATTTGGTGATTTGTCTTGGAAAATG
The DNA here is from genome assembly GCA_025434745.1 of Erythroxylum divaricatum. Lineage (NCBI taxonomy): Eukaryota > Viridiplantae > Streptophyta > Magnoliopsida > Malpighiales > Erythroxylaceae > Erythroxylum > Erythroxylum divaricatum. The sequence goes on from JANTPM010000001.1 coordinate 2,180,020, forward strand.
CTTGTTCATTGGACTTTTACTTCTGATGACTTCACACATTCTTAGGATTCATAAAGCGCAAGAGTATTTTAAGTTGGTTGGTCTGATAATTTCATTCACCGACCATCTTCTCTGACAACATTTTGGTATGTATGGAATCTGCACAAGACTTCATTTCGGATATGTTGGTCTTCATCATTCATTCACGCCATTCGATGCTTTAATCACATAATCTGAGCAAGGACTTGTGGACCATAGCCAGAAGAACTATGGGAATGCAAAAAGACTCAAGTGGATCATATTAGTTGACACCGTTCAGTCTCATGAAACTCCATGAAAATAAAAGTTCGGACACCGCGCATCTTGTTGCTATTTGAAATGGCTCCATTTTCGTCTTCTTTTGTTGCATCTGATGAGTCTATTTTTGAGTCTACGCAGGCGCACTTAAAAAGAGATAAAGAACATATCACATCAGGACGAAGTTGCTAGCTAGTTTTTTCTTTAGGAAATTTCCACTACCTTCGTGATAGTGGAGAATCCCACACTAATTGAACTTACATGGTATAGCAGAACCTCCTCAAGTATAATTATGATCAAGCAAGCTTTTGGCTATGCACTGTATCAACTGATAAGCAATGAAAAAGGAATTGGTTCAAGCAGAATTTGGTTAGTGGCTATTCTTTCTCATTATGAAAAGAACAGCACTGGAATTACATGGCTGAGAAGCTGTATATGGAAAATACAAAGTAGATCAATGACACATTGCTTATGTCATTTTTGACGTGAAAATTGGAGCAATAAACACCATTATTGTTCGTAGTTATTTTTCTGTATCTTTTCCAGATTCCTGAGGCCGTATTCTTCTCATCTTTCTTTCCATGCTTTTAGACTTGTGTGATCTCCATACATGGGATGGGACCCTTTAAAGAATAATAATGAATGTAGCAGACCAAACCTTTGCTTAAGTGACTTTTGATTCATGTCCTTCTGGTTAAAGAGAAAGGTTACTTCGATAACACTTCCTTCTTTTCTTCTTCTTGCAGCCTTACTTGGACTTGATACATGAATTTTGTTGTTCCTTGAAAGAAAGTAAGACACTTGCTTAGGAAGAACTTGCCATTTAGGTCGACTAATCAGTCACTGACACATTTTGGACCATAAAGATCAAATGAATGTGTTCACTGCACCTTTTTCACTCAATCTTTCTTGAATAACAAGGCTTATAGACTATCTTGTAGACTTACATACAAAGGTCTTGGCAGGACATTCATCTACTCGTTTAAGTAAGATCTTATCTTCTAATAGCCTGTTTAGAATACACTTAGTGTGTAATATTCTTCCTTTAATTTCTTGCAGCGGACAAGTGGAATGTATGGCAATCAGATAGCAAATGCTTTAGAGAGCAATCATTGGATTTTGATTCCAGTGATCAAATCTCTTGACCACAACCCAATAAATCAGAAGATCGATCTGATTCGATCAACTTTTTCAATTTTTGTTGGCTATTTTTAACTTTCCTTTTTCATTCTCTTGTTATAATTTCTGCTTTTGTAAGTAAATTTCTTTGACCTTTGGAATATATTTCTCTAAGAGAGTGTTACGTAGAACAGTACACAGATGATTTCTTTAACATCTCAAGCGAATCGGGTCTCTTCTTATAAATTCTGCTGAGACGTGAGGTTTAGAGAAATCTAATAGTATGCAGCCTTACGTGAGGTTTAGAGAAATCTAGTAGTATGCAGCCTTATCCTAACTAGTAGAAAAGCTATTTCCCAATTTGTAACCAACTTGCAATAAATTTAAACGTGCTTGTCCTGTATTACAACTAACATAAGATGCTGGTTCTGTTTCAACATGTTAGTTGTGTTGCTTTGTATCAACATCCATCATTATTGCTGGTTTATCTTGTTACTTACTTTACCTTATCGGAATCCTAATGGAAGTAGGAAACTTCACATGTTTTTATCTTCCATTGTATAGGAAGGCTGATTTGATTACCTTTTGTTTAGAGTACTTTCTAAGAAAGATAAGGTAAGTTTAGGTCCTAAAATCTAATGTTTGATTCTTTGATTCCTCTAACCCCACAAACAACAAATAGAATCTGCCAATTGTACTGCACCCTACTCAGAAAAGCAGCAAAGGAAAACATATATTTGAAAAAGAAATGAATTCCCATCTGGTCTGGTGATCTCTTTCAATCACCAAAAAGAAATGTCCATTATAGCATTTTTCAATCAAGTCGTTAAATTTTCTTTTTCTTTCTTCAAAGTTTCTCCTAGAATTATTCATCATGGTGGGGCTTACCTAACACTCAGCAGGGAATCAAGAACAAGAGGAAGAGGAGGGATATGAAAACAGCAAGATAAAAACAAACCATACACTTTTTTCCTCTTTTCTCTCCTTTTGAGAGACCTAAAATTAAACCGTGTTGCTTTCTTTATTCTGCTGCATCATAGATTCTTTTCCATCCTTCTTTCAAGTCAAAGAGGAAAGAACAAAATTTTAGAGAAAAAAAGAAAAGTTAGTGTGAAATGGGGAAGATAAGAGAAAGGAAGAAGCACAGCTCATGGCATATATTCCCTCACAACATAACCCCACTTATGTTTCCAGATATGGAGTGAGGAACATAGGACAACCAAACTGCTTCAGGTTTTATAAAGATAACTCCTCCATTTCAGTTGCTACATATTCAAAGCATTAGCTGAAAAAGGAATCACAAATTCACAACTCATATACATGTTTCAATCTTCCACTTGGTTGTCATCATCAAAACAGAAATGGGTATGCAAAATCAGAACATGAACTTGGTTTTATCTACTGATGCAAAGCCTAGACTGAAATGGACCCCAGAGCTCCACCAAAGGTTTGTCGAAGCAGTCAATCAACTGGGAGGTGCAGACAGTTGAGTATACGATTTCTTCATAATCATCTTTTTCTTTGATCATCTCTAATTTGGGAAACATCAGAAAATATTCTTTTTGCATTGACAGAGGCTACACCGAAGTGTCTTATGAGGGTCATGGGAATTCATGGACTTACTCTGTACCATCTTAAGAGCCATTTACAGGCAAAATCTCTTTATATTATAGTTGTTGTAAGTTTTGGTCTCTGTTCAAACAGGAGTTTCTTACTGTATTTCATCTTCTTGGTGCAGAAGTATAGGCTAGGGAAGATTCAACAGCCGCACAAAAGCATTGAAAACAAACAAGAAGGTGACTTTTACTGCACAAGATTTGGTCTTTATCATGATTGCTATTTCCGTATATGATGTTTCAACTTGCGTTGAATACAGAAAATAAAGAGATTCAAAGTAATGATGATCGTTTCAGTAAGGGAACCGATGGGGGAATGCGCACTCCGATTACCGAGTAATCAGACATATCTTGATCTTCCTTTCGATTAATTTTCATTCAAATAATTGAGCATACAGTCCTCAACTAATTTCAATTTTCGTGCATCGCACCAGATTGCAGATTGCAGAGGCAATCCAAATGCAAATAGAAGTTCAGAGGAAACTTCATGAACAGATCGAGGTACAACCTTGGAAGCGACTCCATTTCCATTTTCATTGATCCTTATCGTGTTGCCTTTCCTAGCAATTCATTGCAATTGCAATTTCAGGTGCAAAGACATTTGCAGCTGAGAATAGAAGCTCAAGCGAAGTACTTACAGTCAGTATTGAAGAAAGCACAAGATACAATTACCGGTTGTAATTCTTCTTCTGTGGGAATAGAGCTTGCAAAATCTGAACTCTCTCGATTAGTGTCAATGGTTGGCAGAGGGTATCCAAGTTCGGAAACCTCAGAATTGACAGAAGCAGGAGGTTCAAGCTTGAAGGAAGCAGAAACCAAAAACTTAACAAGCACAGTGTGCTCAATGGAAAGCTCCTTAACATCATCCGACAGCTCTGGAAGAAAGGTAGACATACAACAAAAGAATGCAATCTGCAAGGTCAACTCAGCTTCTGTTGAGCTTCTTTTAATGGACATTCACCCACAAGAAGACTACGTATTTCTCACTGGTACTTTAAGCAATCAAGTGAAGAAGAGAAGTGACAGTAATGTTTCTGATAGCACTTGTGTGGCTAAGGGACCAAAAGGTAGTGAGCAGTTGAAAGAATGTTGGTTACAGGGTACACTCGATCTGAATAGGCAATATCCAAATGACATTGAGACTTGAACTCCATAGATACAGGAAGGGTGGGTTTAGTGTTTATAGTAGACTACACGTCTTGTTTATAAAGCTATGTATATTGGCATCTTCAGAAAAATTTCACACTATATCCGTATAAAGAAGATTGGTATATGGTTTGGTTTCTTCTTCGTCTCTGTATCCAGCTATGCACCTGTTACTGGCAAGGGAACATTATGGATTGTTGGTTTACATGGAAATAAATAATAATTATAGAAAAACATATGTTTTAAAATTTTCACTTTTAAATTTCAATTCAATCATATAATTTTCTCTATCTTTTTCTTTTTCAACATATATTGATAAGAAAGGATTTGGTGAACAACCAATATATATTAAAAGAAAATACAAAGAGAGCTATGTTTTGTGGAATTGCCATAGTCCATTCACCGAAGGACAATCCCCTTTCCAATGCACACCGTTGAAACGAAAGAGAAATAGTATTTTATAAGTAGATATTGTTGATGTGGCCGGAAAAGTACTGGACGTGAGCCATGTGTTACAATTATGTCATTCCCTGTCACCTCCTCATGCAAGATCTGCGACCCATAGCCCTATGCAATGTTTTATACAAAATCATGTCGAAAGTCTTAGTCAACCGGCTGAAACACACCCTTCTCATTCACATTCATAGGAGTACTCACCACTTACAATTGAGCATGCTAAATCTTTTGAGAAGATCAGCTGTATATTTCTTTTGTGAGATAAAAATTCCTTCTTTTACTTGTTTCACTTCAATTCCAAGGAAATAATGAAGCAGGGCTAAATCTGTCATTTCAAACTTGTTCATCATGCAAGATCTAAACTCGCAGATAAGAAAATGAGATGAAATCATGTATATCATATCATCGATATACAAACATACAATCAAGAAATCACATTTATGCTTCTTCACACATAACGTTGGTTCATTCTTACTTCTTTCATAGCCATTTTTTTGAAAATACGAGTCTATTTGACTGTACCATGCTCGTGGGGCTTGTTTAAGCCCGTAATGAGCTTTTTTAACTTGTATACTTTATGTTCTGCTCCTTTTATCACAAAACCATCGTGTTGAGAAACATATACCTCTTCTTCAAAGTCGCCATTAAGGAAAGTGATAGGTCTCAGTCAAAGCCAAAAGGGAAACAGAGTTTGAGAATAAGATAATTATTATTTGATTCCCCCTCTGCTGCTGATACAAGTGGAAATAAATAAAAATAAATTGCAACAACTTTGTCCTACTCTTATGGCCACTAACGACACGACACTTT
>JANTPM010000001.1:2195046-2216830 GCA_025434745.1 Erythroxylum divaricatum
TACAAGACCAGACATTGCACATGCAGTGGGAGTTGTTAGTAGATACATGGCGAATCCTGGTCGAGAGCATTGGAATATTGTTAAGAGGATTCTCAGATATATCAAGGGAACCTCAGATGTTGCATTATGTTATGGAGGATCAGATTTTACTGTCAAAGGATATGTTGATGCTGATTATGCAGGTGATCTTGATAAATGTAAATCCACTACAGGATATGTGCTTACACTAGCTAAAAGGAGCTGTGAGCTGGGTTTCAAAACTGCAGTCAGTTGTGGCTACGTCAACAACAGAAGCAGAATTTGTAGCAGCTACACAAGCAAGTAAAGAAGCAATGTGGTTGAAGATGTTGTTGGAGGAACTTGGGAATAAACAAGAGAATATTACTCTGTATTGTGACAGTAAGAGTGCTTTGCATCTTGCCAAGAATCCAGCATTTCATTCAAAAACAAAACATATCCGAGTACAGTATCACTTCGTTCGTGAGAAAGTGGAAGAAGAAACGGTGGACATACAGAAAATTCATACAATGGATAAACTGGCAGATTTTATGACAAAAGCAATCAATGGTGACAAGTTTATGTGGTGTATCGTGTGACCTGATAGAGACGTAAACAACATGAAGCGACAAGATAGAAAAATAGTATGAAGATCTAATTGACACTCAATCAAATCTTTAAGTGGGAGAATTGTCAACAAAGGTGGTTGTCAAAAATGGTAGGCATCATTCAGAATCTATCAAAATGGACAGCCACCAACTTTCAAAGTTAGCAGCCACCACTAACTTTGAAAGTTGGTGGGAATGGCTGCCTTCTCCTGCCTATAAAAAGGCATGAGCAGCATGAAGAGCATGCAAGCAAACGAAGAAGAAAATAGAGAGAAGTGCGGTGAGAGAGAGAGAGAGAGAGAAAAAAAAGAAAAACAAAAATATTTTGTATATTTTTTGTGAGTCTGGTTTCTCTTTGTAATTCTCTAGTTTTCAATAGTAAAAGTCTTCTATCCTTGCCCGTAGTTTTTATCCTAATTTGCAGTTTTCCACGTAAAATCTGTGTGTTCATTATTATTCCCCTCAGTTCTATTTAGCTGCGAATTTGCTCTAATCCGGTCAATTTTCACAACATATTCCTCTCTGTCACCCATGTACAGCTGTAAAAGTTGCTAAATCCTTCATGGATCAAATCTTCAAACTGTATGGAATGTCGCAGACTATAGGTAGCGACAAGCGGCAGGGATCCTATTTTTACCAGCAATTTTTGGCGTGAATTATTCCAGTGCAGGGTGGGCGACTACAATTTTTCACAGCTTATCATCCTCCTCAACCGTACTGTGGAAAGTTATCTTCGCTGTATGATGTCCAAATGCTTGACTAAATGGGAGTAGATGGTTGTCGTTAGCTAAATAGTGGTATAACACCACCTTTCATTCGTCCAGTAACATTAGCCCATTTCAGTTCATTTATGGCGTCCGTCCCCCGATGTATACACCTTACTTTGCCGGTGATTCTTCGATTTTAGCAATGGACCAAGTTATGGTAGATAGAGAGGCCATGTTGGAAATTTTATGGTTTTATTTACAACGAACTAGCAACAGGATGAAACAAATAGCTGATAGACATCGTTCAGAGAGAACATTTGAAGTTGGCGATTTTGTATACTTGAAATTATAGTCGTGTAGACAGCAGAGTATTCAGAACTGCCAATCCCAGAAGTTAGCTGCTCTTTTCTACTGGCCTTTCCGAATTTGTCAAAAGATTGGGTATGTGGTGTACAAGTTGGATTTACCTGAGAACAGTGGAATCCACCCAACTTCTCATGTTTCTCCGTTGAAACGTCGGGTTTCGGATTCTGACGTCTCCTCTGTATTGCCACCATCCTTGTATTTTGCCCTGTGTTCCAGATGCAGTGTTGGACAGACGATTAGTCAATCTTCATAACCGTCCGGCGATTCAAATCTTGGTGCAATGGTCCTCTTCAAAGGACAACGACACTTCCCAGGAGTTCTTGTATGACATCCAACATAGGTTTCCAGATGCGAACCTTGTGGATAAGGTTCTTGAGGGAGGAGGAATTGATAGGAGTAATGGTTGATGAAGTGAAACGAAGCTACGGGAGGGAGAAGATGATCGAGACATTTAACCAAAATGAGGTCGTAGAGAGTTAGGAACAATCATTGTTAATAAGAATACATCGTAGCATAGATTAATTGATGAAATATACATGTACTGTTGTAAATGGATATGCTCTAATGGTTACAATAGCCGTTATTAGAGTCATTGGAGCAGTGAAGGAGGTAGAATGGAAAATAACAGATTACATTAAATATCTCTAAATCCCTTAGAAGAAGTTGAGGTGATCGAAGTAGCAGCTGAAGCAGTAAAAGAGATCACTCACCAGTCACCACAGAAAGTATTTAAGTCGAGTTTCCTGAAAGCGTATCTCTCAAATAGTTGTGTTAGTGGAGTACAATGAAGAGGAGCCGCACTAACTAACTCAAACTCGATATGAAGAGTCATAAGTAAATGTCATATATTGGCGATCACAAAGTACATCAAACTAAATTACAAGATGACAATTGTTCCTACAAAGATACAACTTTGAAACATAATTGTAAGTGGCTTGATTATGCTGCTGATGCATACAATGAAGGCAATGATAAAGTTGAAATTGATGAACATCATCTAAAACCGTATGACATGTTTGTAAAAAATTCCAAACATCTTTAGCACAGTCAAAAGTTTAACTTAGTAAGATGATTGATAGAGAATATTTGGATAACTGTATCCGTTACTTTATAAGGCCTTATGGGGTAGCAAAATAATATCAGAATCACTAGATAACGGCCTAGGTTTGTCCAACGTCGCGAGGTCGAATCCTAAAAAAATAATTTGAGAATGGAACCGTCGTCAATCCATTACCTTGTATCCGTTACCTTGTAAGCCTGAAATTACACCAACCGTGCATTGGAAATATAGTTTATGAATTCAAATGTTGATTACATTATTGGCAGAGGTACCGCTGGTCGACACTTAGCAGCAGCTCTTTTTCAGAGGTTCCCTTTGCTTGGTTTATGGAAATCCCTCGAATCAGAAAACCAGCAAGTTTTTGTTTGTGGCTCAAAGCTTCATCGCTAGGCATGAGGTTAAGTTTGTGAATAGTTTTGGATTGGTTGGGCCAGAGAGCTAGTGGGGGAAGCTTAGTCCAAAATTATCTTGACAACTGAGTTGACAATGTGGCAATCTGTTGTTGAATTTGGCATTTCTGATGCAGGATTTCTACTAGACAACGGACTCAGCTGGGAACAAGTTGAAGGCACAAAGAGATTGGGCAAATATGCAACGAGGAACACATCACCTGAGCTTATGGCAAAAGGGAATTCAGCAATATTGCTGTTCTTTTAAGGGCAATTGTTAAAAAGTTATCCTACATAGCTTTAAAAGGTGATGTTACTTTGTAAACAGGTGCATTAGGCAGTCCCCAAATCCTATTGACGAGCTGAAGAGAGGCCAAAACAAACAATCAAAAAGACCAGTATTGCAGGATGCCAAAGCAGAACATCCATCCGCTTTCTCATTCACCCCAAGTTGCAGGCATTGCAAATGACCTCAAATTCATTATTGATGAGTACATAGCCTACTCTCAATCTGTCTGCGTTTTCCTGGTGACAGAACACCAGGACAATTTGATGTTCAGTCCTATAGCTATCATGGAGGCTGCACTGTTGGATCAGTGGCTGATCCGGAGAAGATAGTAGATGGGGCGAACGGATTAGAAGTTAGATTGCTCAACTTTCTTGGAATCACAGGCACAAATTCTATGACTACCCTCTTGATGCCGGAAAGTAGAAGGAATCAACCTATACCAAACTATGAGAGCTAAAGCTATATTTTCTGGGATTAAACTGAAACCAATTTAATGTATAGAAGATCCTTTAACATTTTGGATATACAATACACAATTCAATTCGAGCAAAGAATCTCTAATTCTCCTTCTGTGAGTTGCCTGCTAAGCAATCCTGCTTTTGTTTAGCATGTCTCAATAATCTTGAGTTGCGAGTGAAAGTATATCATTTCAAGCAAAAGAACAACTCAGGATAATAATAACATATAAAGAAAAAGGTTCCTTATATATCTCATTGAAGAACACTTATGATTTGCAGTAGTTATTTACACCTCAATAAGGAAAAGAAAATGAAAAAAAATAATGCACAAAGAATATGTTCCCTAACCCTCTGTCTCATGATCAGCAATTGGAGTTGAAGAAGAAACATTGTTTGAAGAATCATTGCTGGTGGCTTGATTTGAATCCTCATTTCTCCTACTGTTACCATTAAGAGAAAAACTGACCCAAATCTCTCTTCCAACTCTCCTCCTTTCTGCTTCATCTCTCTTCTTGCCCTCCTCCTCATCCACAGGCATTTCATACCTGCAAACAGGGCATGACCCGTGTATCCCCAACCACTTCTCTATACAATTCGCATGAAACCTATGCTTGCAGGGCATTTCCTTAGCCACCCCACCAAGTTCCCACTCCTCTAAACATATCACACATTCACCATCTTTAGCTTCACTTTCTCCGATCTCCACACTTGGAATGGCCTCTATTGAAGCCTTTGATGCTGGTGGCCGACCATTCTTTGTACCCAAGTCCCTAAGTAAAGAATTCAAGCTTTCAGCTCCTTCAAACACCACCATCCCCTGAGTAAAAGGATTGATCAATATGATTCTTTCATTTGGGGTGGTTCTTTGTTGTGTTACCTGAACAGGGTCTTCTGGGTTAGGGCTTGGATTCTCCCCCTCGGCAAAGGTTCCAGTGTCCGGTGAGGAAGTAGCGGGGGCGGCGGTGAACCCCAATATGAAGGGTAGAAACAACGACAAGTCTCTATGCCTGACAAGCCTTTCAAAAAATGATGACAGTTCAGCAAATTCAGGTGCTTGATCTGTCTCAGAAGCCATGAATTAAGAAGTAGTGGATCAAAGACTGAAACTTTACTTCAAATTCAGAGAAAGGCAGAAACTTTGTTGCAAAATTGAGAGAGAAAGAAGCAGAAAGGAGGAGCCTTTGTATGGTAGAAGGAAGATAATGAGACGTTAGGAGGAAGAGGAATGGGAAGGATATAAGGGGAACAGGTGAGAGTCCACATCAAGACTGGAAGGTTGTGGAAAGATCTGGAATTTGTGTATGTGTTTGAGGTTGAGGTTGAGGTTGAGGTTGAGGTTGAGGTTGAGGTTGATTTTGAGTTTGGAACCTCTATTAATTAAATTGATTGGCATGATAAGAAAAGTAAAACCTACCTTCTTTTATTTTCCCTACATCATCAGTTCCTGTTATTTGATGGTTATCCTTTCATCCAAGAGAAGATATTTTAAGGAAAGTGGACAACTTGTGACTTGTATTTCATGTATTTATATAATATTAGTCGACAGTTTTTGTCTATGTTGAAAATCCTGGAAATTTCAAGGAACTTTGAGGTAAAAGGACAAAGAAATGATAGTGATGATTAAAGCTGTGTATATATAATATATGTACTTATAAAACAAGCACAGCTTCAAGTTTATGTGTAAAATATAAAAATAAAATTAAGTATAATTGATAATTTTTATAAAACGAAGAGGGCAACTCTATATAATATATGTAATTATAATTAATTTTGTGTTTTGAGCTTTAAAAGAATTATAAAATTTATTATTTTTCTACAAATTTCATAACAAAATTTTTTATATTTTAATAAAGGTGTGAGAATTTTTTATTTTCTTTTGGAAGCTATTAAGTTTGTTGAGAGAGATTTGATGGATAGCGATCTTAATTTGAAATTTGCAATGAGCCTACAAATTTTAAGAGAATGAAAGTTAAATCACATACAAGTTTAAACAAGAAAAATTGACAATAGGTTGATATGTTAGTCTTCGTTCTCTTATTTTTTCAATATGAGATACTTATATGTGGGTATTCTCAACACTACCCTTAAGTATAATTGAGACTGAACATCTAGTTGTTACTTGAAATAAACACAATGATAATCGGATCAGGCCGCTGGGAGTGTACATCCAGACAGAAACTGGAAAATAAATAATTCGGACCAAATATATTCTGATACCATGTGAAATTTAGAATAAACCTATATGTCAACACAACAAGAAAAGTTAGACCACACATAAATTTAAGTGAGATTTTATTCTAAAATTAATTGGCAAAAGGTAGAGTAGTCTATATATGCTAATCTTCTTTATCCTCTACTCACATGTGGACATCCTGAACATTTCTATGTTTCACAACCTGCAAGTTTAAAACAGTTATCTGAAAAGGAAGTGCAAAAACTCAAAACAAAAGAAGGCTAAAAAAGTAGTTCCATTCATCCAGCTTGAAAGGAACCTGCAATTTATTAAATGTATGGAAATCTTCTTTGTCTATTCTTACTGTCTATTGATAACAGACAAGGGAAAGTAGCAGTGGTTTTTTGTCTAAAGTTAAAAGTCGCTATTAAAAGAGATAGCAATGAGGCTTAGAGATAATGGGGTGACCAATTCCATGAGGTTCTTTGATTGCAAGAAGATATGATAGCTTTTTATCCTTTTTCATGTTGAAGAATTGTAAGGATTCATCTACAAAAGCCTGATCCCTTCTATATGTTGTAATGAAACAAGATGACAAATCCAAAGAATAGGTGCTTAGAGGCTCTGCCATTGCTTTCGTTTTACCTCTAAGAGAAAGTAGGGAATTGAAAGCTTCAAATTTGGTTTAGATGGTTGGAGAGGGTGAACTATTGGAGTTTTTATGTAAAGATTCCCTATTTAGAGATAAAATAATTAAAATAAGGTTTAAAGGGTATTTAAAGATTCTTTTCTTTTTCTCATACCATACTGAACTGACACAAAATATTAATAATTAAGAAAGGAGGAGAACGAGGAGGAGGATTTCGTATAGTAGAGTTAAAGTCAAGTATCAAAGAAGGATGAAGGAATCCAAGTAAGGTTATAGTTTTGAATACATGTATTCCATACTTAAGAAAAAAATTTATAATCATAAGTTTCGGGTTGAGAGGAGCAAAGAGGACATAGATTAGAAGTTGGTTGTTTACGTGATGAAAACGACCCATAGTGCTCAGTTTATGGATGATAGCAAGCTAGAAGATGAAGCAATGACGAGAAATTTACTGTTTATACTAGATTAGGTGGTACCATTGAATAGTACATGAACGGGATGGTTGAAAATATTAAGGGAAAGTGAGGAGGTTGTCAATGATATCATAGAGTTCCATGCGCTTAGCAAGGGATCGTGTAGATTTTATAGGCCAGTGGTAAGAATTATTACGGATGATTGCAGGAATCTTAATATGTAAAGGCATATGCATGAATTATGGGCAATTACAGGAGATAAGGCTCTTACAAGGGAGTAGAGGATGCCATGAATCAACCCGCACGGGTAGCTCAATTGGTCATTGGTAAGGAAAGTGAGTCCGATAATGCTATGAATCATTTTGTAAGCTATTAGAGTTTCCATCACTAAAAAAAATAGCTGACAAGGAGTTTCCAGTGGTCAGGGTAAACTAGTTATCAAAGGAGGTACTTCAGGCAATAAAAGAGTTAGCTTTTAAAGAGATTTAACACTTTAGCTTTTAAAGATTCTCAAAATCGCTTAGGATTTTAGAAAGAATATTAAGGGACGAACTGCTTGCTTTATAAAATAAATAGATGTTATATGCAAAGATAAGGTTGATTAGTTTGGTAGAATAGTATTTCTAGTAGTGTTCGAAGGAAGGTTAAGGCTGATAATAAAAAAAGTATGGCTATCAGAAATCTCCTTATATCGGGCCATGCTTGCTTTTAAAGTGCCTTGTGGGTTTCGCATTAATGAGTATGGAGATGGAAAGTGTAGTAATGTATTCAAATATTCAATTGATAAAGAGAAGAGGATAACCCTAGGCATTTGATGATATCGTCCTGATGAATGATACCAAAGATCCTTTTAGGTCTACTTTAATAATGCACTTATTGTGGTCATTTTTTTTGTAATAATCTCTCAGGATTTCTCAAGTTAAAAGGATATTATCACCTCCTGGTTGAAAATCGGGATCTAACCGGATCCGATCTTAATCGTAGCAAAATAATTACAAATTTTTTTTGTATTTTAATCTCTCAAAAAGTAAGATCACTTTAATTCTATAAAATTGATTAATACACATAAAATCATAATTTATAATAAAAGCATAATCTTAATTTGTACCTTATTATGAAACTTAATTATATTTTTGTTGTATCTCTCAAACTGTTTTTGAAATTGATCCATCTTAATTAGCATAGCCGCACAAATATTGGGTCTTTAATAATATCTATAGAACAAGTTGAGAGACTTTGTAACTCTTACAGAGAGTGTTAAGTAAGAAATGCTAACTTCATTAGAGCTTAATTCTATTTATAATAATTTTTTAGACTTTTTAGTAATTTAATTGAAATTTAATTAGAATTAGAATTAATTAAATATAAATTATACTCAAATAATATTCAATATCTCATATTGATATTTTATTTATTAAATATCTCAAATTTAATTATAAAGTTTTTCAAACTTTCTAATCAAGTCCAACTTGATTAAAATATCTCTATTTTCTTCAACTCATTTTTATATGAGATCTATTATATTCCTAAATATGTTGACAAAGATTATAAATTATCATCATAATTCACAATTAGAATTAGATAAATATTAGTCAAAGTCAAAACTACTTTGATATTTTTAAATATTTGAATGGCATGATGCACTGCAAAATGTTTAACAACTTTGAATTATTATGCAACAGTTTTAGTCTTCTCCTACACATCTAAAAGGTAGGAAACTCAATCTCCGAATCACATTGTCCTTTTGGAAACACTGGACATTCGATCAGATTTGATCCTGAGGTATCTACACACAGGTAAACTTGGTAGAGCTGGCTGTTGCCTGCTTCATCAGAATTGCACTCTATCCATGGTGTATATCCAACTTTTCCTTTTATTGCGGTTTTAATGTCTGTCAAGCTGTATCTACTCCCATCTGGGTGGATTCCTGTCACATTTTTTTATCCCAACAATGTGAACTGTTCAGTGCAGATCAAAATCAGAACTCCACAGTTTTACAATCAAGACTTTAATCAAACATTCATGATTCGTTTACTGCAATTATAACCCTGATGAGTGAGGTAAGGGATGGTGAGTTATTCATGGTCTTTAGATCTAAATCTGTAATCTTTATCAAAAAGGTGGAACCTTGGTGTAGTGGGTATGATTTACCTGCGCTCCGTAGAGCCAGGAGAAGGTTTACTTGCTGCTTCAATTGAAGTGCTGCTGCAAAGTAGGCATGCTGGTCCAGGACTGACTCTGAGCATGTCCCATGCTTTTCCCATTCGTGTGACCAGAAGTTAGTACCATCGTTACTGGGACAAGCTAGTGTTGGCCAGTTCTTTTGTAAGCTGCTAATTAGATCAGAAATCTGAAAAAAAAATAATGAGGAAAATAATGCTACATTTTCAAGCAATTGACATTTTTGGACAGGAAAACGAATCAGAAAGCACGAAAGATTGATTTTCAGATGTGCAAATTCTTGCAGGTAAATACCTCATTCTTGTTGAACGGGCTATTGGGATCACAATTTGATGGATATGAGCCATCTTTGTTATTAGGCCAAAGTCCATGAATGCCAAAATCAGCTGCTGGTTTTCCTGTACTTGGATAGCAGCAACTGTTCTGTGAATCACAATATGATCCTGGCCACTACTTGTCAAAACAAATTACAAACTTGAGATGAACCACCCATTATTTATAACACAGACGACATGAAGTCTGAAAGAATCACTTAATCCTGTATAACTCACCTGTTGAACAAAGTAGTAGAAATCAAAATCTTGTGAAACACAAAGGACTGAAAGGGACAAGATTACCAATAGCTTGATCAAAACTGAACTGTAGGACTTCATCTTCTTCTTTATTTCTCTGAGTTGATTCTAACGTGACCCTAGAGATTTTCAACTGTGGCTTGCCAGTGATTTGTATTTATAGGCCTAGAGAGAAAGTCGATGTGCACGGTATCATTGACGGATCATTACACCGTTTTCGTGTGACTTGTTCCTCACATTTGTCTTGAGTCGGCTTCTGGATTAGCTGTGCAGGATCTTATTCGTCAGAATCCATAAGAAAATGAAACGAGAACAAAACTGTAATCAATGCTTGACTTCAGCCTTAATTCCTAGTTCATGTCCTTTTCAACTCTAGAGCTTCTATATTGACGTAAAAAGGAAAAAGTCTGTATTACGCATTAAATCATATGCTTTTCTTCAGCCTCTAGGAAGTTGTCAAATGGATGTATATGGTCTGTCACTAGTTTTTCAGTGATGAATCAACATATTGACATTTGCAGAATCATAATTTGGTGGAGAATTTGAGGAAATCACTCTATTTTATCAAATCAATCATTTGTTTTTACTAATCAAATCTTAAGATTGTTAACGATGAGACTGCAATTAATTAATTTTCTAAATCTCCATATAAAATATTCCAACGCTTAATTAGTTGAGTAGTCTAATACTTATTTTTTGTGAAAGTAGTTATGTTAGAGGCTGAATTCGTTTTTAGACAAGCATAAAAGTAGTGAGGGCGATGAGCACATTCGTGGCCATTTGCTTGTCTTGGCTTAACAATTTCAGTTCCTTTCACATTGACTAGCAGCAATCTAAAAATCATCCCTTGCACACCATCAAAGATTTTTCTTTCTTCTGGACCAAACATGATTTTCCAGGTGTTGAAACTGAAAATTTCAATGAGCGTTTTCTTTTATCCCTGGAATCAAAACCAAAGGATGTATATAAACTCTTTATTTCATTAAGAAATTTTTGGAAAGCAAGAATGCAAGATTCGGATGAGATGGCATTTAGTTAGTCGCTGTTGCCTTTCAGGTTGAAAGTGACGAACACAAATGATAAAATAGAAATAACCGGAGAAGATGGATTGCATATGATTACGGGTATTTTGTTGAAATTTGATTCAAATGTTGAATGCGTATTTCTAAAATTTGTTATTGCGTTTCCTTTATTTAAGCAGGCTTTTTTATTATTGCAAATAAGTAGTTTAATCGTCGGGTTTGATACCCAGATCTTTTGCTGTGTCAATTTTTTTCTGCAAGCCTACCCTCATTTGTTTTATTAGTAAGCATAAGTTGAAATTAAAAAAACTCCAGTTCTCTTTTGGCTTTATGTGCTTCGTCTCTTGCTTTATTAACTTTTTTCTAACATTCTTGATATCAGAGCCTGATTTGGTCCTTTGGGCAATAGAGTGAAACATGATGTTTGGGTACATTAGGTAGTAAGCAAAACTTTATTTTTAGCACTAAATGGGAACAAACAAGTGGAGTGTAAGAGGAAAAGCAGAGATGACAGCAAATGTTTTCCCATCATCTTCACAGCCACTAGTACCGATTTTCATAGGTGAAAAGTATGAGTATTGGAGTATTAAGATGAAGACTCTTTTAGGTCTCAAGACCTTTAGGATCTAGTTGAATATGGTTTCGTAGATCTAGTATATCCAAATGAAGAGATAGAAAAAAGATTGAAAGAAGTAAAAAAGAAGGATACCAAAGCTTTAATCCTAATTCAACAAGCTGTTCACGAAACAATCTTATCAAGAATTGCAGCAGCAGCAACATCGTTGGAGGCTTAGCAGATTTTGAAGAAGGAGTTTCAAGGTTCTTCAAAGGTAATGACCGTAAAATTGCAGATTTACCGTCGTGAATTTGAAACTTGGTCTATGAAAAGCAATGAACCTGTTCAAACTTAGTTATCTAGAGTCTCTTCTCTTGTTAATGAAATAAAGTTGTATGGTGAACATATTGTTGTTGCTATTGAGGAAGCTCGTGATTTATCAAATTATTCATTTGATAAACTAATGAGTTCCTTGCAAGCTCATGAAGATAGGTTGCTCAGGTCACATGAAAAGAATAAAGAAAAGGTTTTTCAGGTGAAGGGAGAGATGCAAGAAAATGTTGCTGGACATAGTAGCGACAGAAGTGGTATCCGAGGAAGAGGTCGAGAAAGACGTGGAGGAATAAGCGGATTTAATAAAGAGAGGCAGAATAGGATCTTTAAATGCTACTGCTGTGATAAGTCAGGTCATAGAGAAGCTTATTGCTAGAAAAAAAAAACAGAACGATAAGAAAAACTAAGCAAGTTTTGTAGAGTAACTCGATGAAGAGAATAAGGTGTTTATGGCTCTTTTTTATAAGAAAGAGTAATCTAATGATGTTTGGTTTTTAGACAGTAGTTGTTTTAATCATATGTTTGGAACAAAGTCATTATTCAAGGAGCTTAATGAGTCTGCTAAAACAGATGTGACACTAGGAGACAACAAGAAGATTCGAGTTGAAGGCAAAGATACCATTACTATTAAAACTAGTCAAGGTAATGCTAAAGACTTTACAGGATGTGATGCTTATTCTTGGTTTATCTCATAATCTACTTAGCATTGGATAATTAATGATTAGTGGATATTTACTTTTGTTTGATGATGGTTTGTGCATTATTAAAGATAAGGCAAATTATTGCTAAAGTTCCAATAGCTAAAAATAAAATGTTTACTCTGGAAGTTTCAATGATTAAGAATTATGCTATGGTTGCTAGTGGTGATAGTGAGACTCAACTATGACATTTATGTTATTAGCAGTTAAATATTAATGAATTAAAGTTGTTGAGTGAAAAAGGAATAGTTTTTGGTTTGCCAAAACTTGATAATCTTGTTTTTTTTTGTGAATGATGTATTTATGGAAAACAAAGTAAAAAGCCTTTTTCTGTTGGAAAGGCTTGGAGGGCCTCTAAGTGTCTTGAGTTAGTGCATGCATACAGATTTGTGTCGACCTATGAATATAAAATCTCTTGGTGGTGGTCAATATTTTCTAATATTTACAGATGATTGCAGCCATATGAGTTGGGTTTATTTTCTGGAAAACAAGTCTGAAGCTTTTGACAGATTTAAGAAGTTCAAAGCAGTTGTGGAAAGAAAAAGTGGTCCTTTAATAAAGACATTGAGAACAGACAAAGGAGGTTAATTTGTTTCAGCTGATTTTAATATTTTTATGAGGAAAATGGGATTTGCAGGGAGCTTACAACACCATACGCTGTAGAGCATAACGGTGTAGCTGAAAGAAAGAATCAAACTGTGATAGAGATGGCTAGAAGCATGATTTAAGCAAAATGTCTTCCCATTTATTTTTGGGCGGAAGCTATTGCAATAGTGGTCTATCTTCTTAATTTGTCTCTTACAAAAGTTGTTCGTAATCAAACACCACTTGAGGCTTGGATAGGTAGAAAACCAATGGTAAGCCACTTCAAGGTTTTTAGGTGTATAGCTTATGCTTTGGTCAAAACTCATTTTAGAAAAATTGATGAAAAATATGAGAAATATATCTTTGTTGGTTATTGTTCTCAATCTAAAGCATTTAAGCATTATAATCCTACTAGTGGCAAGATAAACATAAGCAAGGATGTAGTTTTTAATGAAAATGGAAGATGGATTTGGAATGAAGAAAATAAAGAGGAGCATATTCAAGTGTTAGAAGATAATATTGAACTACCGCTAAATCTAACACCAACAATTTCCAACTTCGGTACTCTTGGAAGGAACAATTCTTCTGTTCTTACAAGCAATGAATCACAATCTTCAAGCTCATCAAGTGAAACTCCTCCAAGGAATTATAAATCCTTGTAGGATATTTATTATTCTTGTATTTTTGCTCTGTGTATTTCAGATCCTATTTGTTTTGAAGAAGCTGCAAAAGAGAAAGAATGGTGTAAAGCTTTAGAAGAGGAGTTGTTGGCTATTTAAAAAATCATACTTGGGATTTGGTAGACTTGCCAAAAGGAAAGAATGTTATTGGGCTCAAATGGGTATTCAGAACTAAATATCATACAGATGGGAGCACTAAAAAACACAAGGTGGGGTTGGTGGTAAAGGATTATTCTCAACAGCAAGATGTGGACTACTTTAAAACTTTTTCTCTAGTTGTATACTTTGAAACAGTGAGAACTTTTTTAGCCTTAGTTGCTCGATTAAATTGACTAGTATACCAATTTGATGTTAAATCCGCTTTTTTGAACGGTGACTTGGAAGAAGAAGTTTATGTCTCACCTGAAGGATTTGTAGCTAGTGGCAATGAAGCTAAAATGTACAGGTTAAAAAAGGCATTTTATGGCTTAAAGCAAGCACTATGAGCATGGTATTTTAAAATTGATTCTTATTTTCAAGAGAGTGGATTTAAAAGAAGTGAAAATGAGCCTATGCTTTATCTAAAAAGGAATGGTAAATATGAATTTTTGGTGGTAAGTCTGTATGTTGATGATATGATTTATATGGGTTCTAGTGAGTTGATAATTGTTGATTTTAAAGCTTGCATGATGAAGAAATTTGAAATGACAGGCTCAGGTTTATTGCATTATTTTCTTGGTCTCGAAGTGAAACAAGGTTTTGATGGGATCTTTATTTCACAAAAAATATGCAATGGATCTCTTAAAGAAATTCAATAAGTGGAATCGCAAAGTAGATACTACACCCATGAATGTGAATGAAAAATTGAGTCAAGATAATAGTGCTGAATTTGTAAATGCAATATATTTTAAGAGTCTTGTTGGAGGTTTGAACTACTTGTCCCACACTAGACCAGATATTGCTTTCTCAGTTATAGTTATGTCTAGGTTTATGCATAATCCAAGTAAGCTACATCTTAGAGCTGCAAAGATAATTTTGAGATATATTGTAGGAACTACCAAGCTAGGAATTTGGTATTCCAAGGTATCAAATTTTAAGCTAACAGTGGTCATGTAGGTTGTATAGATGATAAAAAATGCACATCTGTTTCTTATTTAATCTTGGATCAGGAGTAATTTCATGGAGTTCAATGAATAGCTTTATCATCATCAGAGGCTGAATATATTGCTGCAACAGCATCAGCTAGTCAAGCAGTTTAGCTAAGGAGACTTCTTGTTGATTTCAATCAGAAGCAATCTAGAGGTACGGAGAATTTCTGTGATAGTATGTCAGCTATTGCAATGACAAAGAATCAAGCCTACCATAGTAGAACAAAACACATCGATGTTCGTTATCACTTTATTAGGAGTCTTGTTACCAATGAAGAAATTGTGTTGAAGTCTTGTAATACAAAAGGACAAGTTGCAGATATAATGACAAAGGCACTTCCGCTGGAAAAGCATGAGAACTTAAAAAAACTTATGGGAGTCTGCAACTTTAAATTAAGGGGGAGTGTTAAAATTTGATCCAAAGTTGAACGAATAATTCTCTAATTTGTTATTATGTTTCCTTTATTTAAGCAGGCTTCTTTATTGTTGCAAATAAGTTGTTTAGTCATGGGATTTGATGCCCGGATCTTTTGCTGTGTCAATTTTTTTTCTGTAAGCCTATACACAGGAATCACTCATTTGTTTTATCAGCAATCATCAGTTGAAATAAAAAGCTCTAGTTCTCTTTTGGCTTTATGTACTCTGTCTCTTGCTTTATTCACTTTTTCCCAACAAAATATACTAATTAATTTTTGTTTAATAACCTTCTTTTTAATTAAATTTTAAATTACGAATATTTTCCTTTCAACTGTATTTCAAAATTTTTAATTTTATTCAATATTTAATCAATTTTATGATGGTCTAATACGTGCTAAATTTTTTAATCTTAAACTTCTTATTTAACGGTTTAACTTCTAATTCGAATTTTAAAATATTGTTAATTGTTGCACATATAGACTTTGAACCCAACATGAGCATACCTCTTTGACCAACTACTCTAGGTTGATTTTGCTTTTATAAGAAAGTGAACAAACTAAATAGGAAAATTTGAACTAACTCTAAATCTTCATATATAATATTATAAAATTTAGAATTAAAGTATATTTAATAAATTGTTAAAAGGTCAGGTATACTTAAAACTGTATTTTATGAACTTTACACAAAAAAATCCAATAGTAATCTAATGAGTTGGCTGCTTATATGTTAAACCTTATACATTGCCACTTAATTCCAGCAATATCCTTAGTGAAACAATGACAGTGCTTCAATAGCGGGATTAATTTTCTGTTCTCGTTTTCACGTGTCACTTTGTATCCACCCCATCTATCTATCCATTAAATGACGAAAATAGCCTGTGCCTTTCATTTGCATGACACCTATACGCTTAAAATACATTAATATACCAAATCAACCATTGGTCCATTATTGCCTTGGCAGTTGGCATTGCACATGCCATTACTTGTATTATATTCATTTTGGAGCATACTTGAAATTTCATATATCAACTTTCCCAGATTTAGCCTAAAAATAGCATGACATGACAAACAAATATAGAAAAAATTCAGAAAGGGATGGGAATTAACAGAAAACGAACACCAAACTGTTTTATTCAACTGTTTATTTGATGTACAACAATGTTCATTTCTGCATCTATCCACCCCTTACCGTTGGATCATACACGTGTCATCACGACAGCCTATCAACCCCACCCAAATAATCATCCTCAAAATTTCAACATAGAAATCATCAAATCATAAATGGAAATAAAAATAAAAAATAAGAACACAACTTAGAGCAAGAAATGGAAGAAGAAGAAGAAGAAGGTAGGTTAATTATAAGTCAACGAACAAGTAACAAGAAACAATGGATCTCATCAACAGCCCTCCAGGAAACCAAAAAGGACCTAAAAGCCGATCGAATGTAGAAATGGAGGTCAACTCCTTTCTAAGCCAAAACGAAGGCCAAGAAAGTCCCTGCAAGAGCAGTTCCGGCGACGATGACTCTGTCGACGGCAAAGGCCCCAGATGGGGGCGTGGTGGTGTCAGAAGGTGGAGCAGTGGGACCCTGTGAGCTAGGTGATAGGGGAGAAGGAGACGGGGGAGAGGAGGCAGGCGGCGTAGGTGGAGAAGATGGAGTGGACACTGGCGAGGGAGTTGGGGCTGCGCGTGGTGATGGAGTCGGAGCCGGGGAAGAACGAGAAGGAACTGGCGCGGTCGTTGGAGACGGTGTAGGCGCTGCCTTTGGTGATGGCGTAGGCGCTGCCTTTGGCGATGGCGTAGGTGCTGCAGTTGGCGTTGGTGGAGCCGTCGTTGGTGGCCTTGAAGGTGCAGCACCCGGTGCTTGTGCCATGCATGAAGTGGCCAAGAGGCCCAAGACTAAGAAAACCTTAAACATGGAAGACCTCATGTCTTAACAGAGAATAGTGTGTGTGTGTGTGAGAGCGAGAGAGAGTTTGGAAGAGAATATAAAGCAATAGAGAGGTTATAGGAAAGTGGAGACTTCGTTGGCCAGCGATTAATCTCTAAATAATTCTATATATTATGAGATTCCTCAAATCATTTAAATATATGTTACCATATATTGATTCAATGAATGTGTATATTTTATATAATGGAATAAACCTTATTTTGTCATTTCAACTTAACAATATTTTATATTAAAATTTTAATTTTACTAATTATTTTATATTAATTTTTTTGACAAAAGACACGAAATTCATTTTAAAAACTTTAGAAAATTCTTTCAATTTTAAAATTATTGAAAATTTTCTTATGATTTTAATTAGAAAACCTTTATTTTAGATTTCAATTAAAAATAATAAGCGACATAAGCGTTATACGTTGACCAATCAAATGTTGTTTACGTAACGATTCAACTCAACTTTTAAAGCTGAACGTAGCTAATTAAACTTGATCCAAATTAATAATTTAATATAATTATTTTAAATTATTAATTTAAAATGAATTTAATTAATTTGAATTGAGTTTAAAATTTGATTTTTGTTATTATATTAGTGACATTTGATTAATCTATATATGATATTCATGTTCATATTTTATTGCGAGAAATATTTTTTAAAAAATATAAAATCAAAATGATTTTTTTGAAAATTTTAGATATTTATAAAATTTTCTAAAGTAAATGGAATTTAAGCTCATAAAATAAAAAATGAAGACGTTTAAATATTAAGAAAGAATTTTTATTAAAAATTTGACATAAAATAATTACATTTTCCTTTTCCTTATTAAGTAGATGTGTTTAATAAAATGGCTCCTTCTTGTTGGTTTCTTCGAACTTTCCTAAAGGTAAAGACAACAGACGCTCCAATTACGAAAAGTCAAGGGAGTTAACTCTTTTCGTGTGGTAAAAATTAAGATAACATTGTTAGTCTTTACGTGTAGCCAAAGGGTAAGTACACCCTCCGACCTTTTCAACGCCGCTTTGCGTGGTCGGCTCGGCTCTTTTGGGCTGGAAACGCTTCTTCTACTCCAACCTTTCCCTTTAAATATTCACCATCTAAGGATTAATTTTTGGTCTTGATTAGGGTTTTATTACTGAAATAAAATAGAATATAATATAATTTTATCGTTTAGGACGATGGTTTATAATATAATAAAATAGGATGAGACGAAAGATGATTATTTTATATTACATCTTATTTAATCCTAAACAATAAATAAAACATCAGATTTGAAAAATTTATGTTAAAACATAAAATGATAAACAACATTATATTATATACTTTTCGTCTAAACAATATTTTACTATATTACATTATAAATTCTTTTATTCTTTTCAAATAATAATTTTCTAATATTACATCAATTAATATTTCATTTACTATAAATCATTCTATTTAATTTTATTTTATTAAAAATTTTCAATCCAACCAAACATAACTTTAAAGGGTACAAACTTGTGAATGTAAAAGGGTGGTTGAAGGGATTAAAGTATTAAATAATTAAGGTGAGTTATGGATAATTGAAGAGAAAGAAAGAGAAGAATAGAAGAATATTCGAATGTGGAGAACAACTAACATGGTCCTTTCTGCTAGAACAAGTTCAAGTTTGCAGCCTAAAAAATTACATGTCTGCTTGTCGTGCTCTGGAGTCTGGACATGGAAGACTTCAATTCTTCAAAACCAATCGACTAGGCTCTGTTCCCAGGGAGAGTTGGTGAAACCTATCCAACCACTTTGCTTTTCAATAATAATTAAAAATTTAAATCAATTGATTTAAACATAAAAATTTTAATTTTTTAATTTTTTTAGTTTAATATATTTTTATATTTTAATTACTAAAAATTAGTTGATTAATTAATTAATAGATTTTGATATGGATAGTAAATCGTAAAAAACCGATATTTATGAATATAGATACAAATTGAGTCATAAAAAATAGATATAAATATAAGTAAAGTAATATTCGAACCGAACCTTACCTATTATCATTCCTATTCGTGGGAGAACAGGTGTCCAAATGGGTATGGCATATTGGCATTGCATGGGTTCAGTAGTACAGTCTTCAGTGGGAACCGGTATTGTTGTTAATTGGCATTTATCTTATAATGACTTTGTATTAATAATTTAGTCAATCCAATAAGCAGGGCCTGGCTGGCTGTTCAAGTTCAATTATAAAACAGTAGCTGGCAAAAGCTGGCGAGAATTGGAGTTGTTCGAAAAATATAGACCTGCGTGCAATTTTTTAATCTTAGACTTTTGAATTTTTTGGTTAGAAAATATTTTTAGATGCAAAGTCTTTCTTTAATAACTTTTAAGGGTTAAGCCCTCAAATTTAGACATTATTTGTAAATTTAAATTAGTAGAATTGTCTGACATTTATGTGTAAGGTACTAGTTTTTATATTTGTGAAAAAATAAAATTTAAATTCAAACTTTTCATAAAATTGTATTATATTCAAATACGTTATAGTGCTAAAAAAATAACAGACACTTGTCTCCCTCTCTACAAGGATATAATCGTCTGTTTAATTTTATGGTGTCTAATTGTCTCATAAATCTCAGTCATTCATTTATGTGAGACCCGTGTTTGTTTATGCGAAACTCACTTGGAATTTACATAAATAAATGACTGAGATTTATGGAACACAATAAGACACCATAAAATTAGACAGGAGATTTAGACTCCCGTCTAATTCTGTCATATGAATCTCAACTATTCATTTATGTAGGACCTGCGTTCATTTATATGTGTCCATGCGGAATTTACATAAATGAATGATTGAGATTCATGGAACACAGTAAGACACTATAAATTTAGACAAGAGATCTGGACTCCTCCACAGAGATATGGTCCTCTATTCAATTTTATAGTGTCTAATTTTAGCCCATAAATCACAACCATTTATTTATGTAAAACTCGCGTTCATTTATGTAAAATTTATGCAGAATTCACATAAATAAATAATTGAAATTTATAAAATATAATAAGACAATATAAAATTAGATAGAAAATCTAAACTCGTCTCCGCATGTCACCTCCCAAGCAGAAGCCATATTTCAGAAGCAGCGAAGATTCCAAGGAGCGAGGCTGCCTACGGAAAGTTTTGCTGAATCTTTTCCGTGCATATTCATCCGAAGGGGCTGACGGTGCAGAAGATTGCTCGGGCGCTAAAATATTCAGAGGGGCATTTTTAATCAGATACCGACGCAAGAGTTGTTAAGTCATCATGGTTATCACATAATGGGATTTATATCATAGATATAAAATATTCACGACGATGATTGAAAGTCCATTTTTGCCTTCCCAGAAAAACTGGTTGAATCATAAGAACTGACAGATGTACGCGAGGGTCCAAACAAAACGTGAAATTTAATTATAGACTCAAGATAAACCATAAATATGTATAAATGGAGAAAATAAAAAAATGATTGGTTTATTATTTATTAAAGGATGAACGAGTTGCTGAATTATTTAAAAAAGTTTCTCAGTATGCGAAGAAGCTCTCAAAACTTTTGATTATGTATTATTAATATATTTTTGAGTCTTTCTTAATACTTAGGCTTTTTAATGGGTCAAAAAAACTGCACGCTTATTTTGAAAGGATTGCATATATAGCAGAAATAAAAATAGATTCTTATATTTATTTATTGCGTTTAATAGGCATACTAATAGTAAGAACAGATAAAAATAAATACCTATAATTTGTGAAGATTAATCGACACTAAATTTTGAAAATACGAAGTCTCAATGTATTCCACATCAAAAAAATATGTTATACTTTCGACACTTGAAATAACTATTGTCTAATTTAAAGAACTCTTTCTTTAAAAATAGAGAAAATGATTTTCTAATTTTTTTTCTCAAGTTCATTTACAAGTACAGAAAAAATGAAAGAGTAACAAATCTTTCACTTTTCTCTTCATTTTCTTTCAATGTTAAAAAAAAATGAAAGAGTATCTATCTTTTTAAAGAGTATCTATCTTTTTAACTCTTGTCTTCGTTTTCTATTAACATTTATTGTTTTTCAAAACTTGAAAAGCTACCGGCTCATCCTTTCGCTTTGGTTTTGTTTTGTAAAACCAAAACAAAAATCACCCAATGGACAAAACGCCCTGAACATCTAACGCCTTTTTTTAATATAAAATTATTATTATTTATAAAATAAATAATTTATAATTTTATTCATTTATTTTGTACAAGAAAAGTTTTTAATATTAATTATTTTTATGTGCTAGCAAAAAATATAATAATATACCATATAGATTATTTAATAACTTATTTCATAATAAATTAAATAATCATAAATAAGAAATACTACTTGTAAGTGTGTGACCGCATAGGATTCATTTTCCTCACTCATTCAATCGCCTTGGCCAAGGTCTTGAAACAACCATTAAGATCAATGACAACATAGAGCTCAAACTCATTATCCAGAGTCGATAGATCCCATCTTGACTCACCACTAATCAGATAGGTACTTAATTATATCCAATGATCATTCAACTAGCATTTTTACATAC
>JANTPM010000001.1:2227698-2274352 GCA_025434745.1 Erythroxylum divaricatum
GGTAAATTTTAAAAAATAGTTTTCAGCAAATTTACCGACGGAAAAAAATTTCGTTGGTAAATATATTGGATTTTACCAACGGAAAAAATTCTGTCGCTAATTACCGACGGAACTATTAAATCCGTTGCTAATTTTCTGACTGAAAAATTTATTGACTGAACAAAATAACCGTCGGTAAATTTATCGACGAAAATTTATACCGTCGGTAAATTTATCGACGGAAATTACTAACAGAAAATATCCGTCGTTAAATTTAGTAGCCACATCTCCGACACCTTTTTCCGTGACTAAATTCTGTCGCCAAATAAGTTTACCGACAGAATATGTATAAATTATGTCGATAAATTGCATCGTTAAACTTTATTATTCTTGTAGTAGCCGCCATCAATATGAAACCCCTACTATGACAATTTTTATCCAAATATAAACGATGGTATGAGTCATTTTTCACTCATGAAAAAGGTATAATAGTCCTTAGACTCTTACTATAACTGCAATGAGTAGTTATCTAAAGAAGGCCACGTATATGTAGTTCGATTTATACATCTGTGTGGTGCGTTGCTTCTTCTGGTATTAACAGAAAACAAAAGAGAGGACACAAACAATAAACGTAGTTTTTCAACAATTAAAGTAATAAACAGTTCTTTAATCGGTGAAATTATAATACGAATTCAAGTATGTAATTCTTTATTTTATATGTATATGAACGATCTATTTAACATGATCTTTGTAATTATATTTTTTATATTTATTTTTTTTCCTAATATTGATATCAGAGCATGATTGTGTTTTTGTTTATATGCATGCTAACGAATTGTGTTAACTTTATATGATTTGTCATCAAGTTTTGCACTATTTTTATACATTACCTTGTCTTCTATGGTTGTCTTCTGTGCCAACTATTGGTGTTTTAGTTTCTCTTTTTTTTTCCTTCTTTTCGTGAAAATCCAATCTAACAAAAAAAAAGAATAGTTTTGTGGTTGATGTCTGGTTTTGAATTTTTCGTTGTTGTGTGATTTTTTGGATTTTTGTTGTTGTGTGGTTTTGTTATAGTTTTACACTGTTGACCATAAACAAGAATCCAAAAACAGCAATAACAAGAGAAGTAATAGTTTTATCGATCACAAACACCAGAGTCTCAACCGTATTAGAAATTTCAATCACACCAACAAACTAGAATCTTTAGATAGTAAAGTAGTGCCACTTTTTAAAAAAACTATTAGATCATCTGTTTTAGTTAAATAATTTTAACCCTACTTTATTAAATCTTATCTACATATTCAAGTAAGATTTATAAAAATGTATGAATTAAATAAAAAAGAATAGGGTTGAAATACCCTGAAAGGAACGAAGTACTCTAACCCTTCTTGGTGGCTATTCCAGTTTAGATGGTCATATTGAAGAAATTGACTAGAACGTTTCTAATTTATGATGGTTTTGGTAGGTTATGATTGTTAGAGCTCTCGTTTTGCAAAACTTGGGGGACGATGGGTTCGTATAAGCAGGGGTGGATCTAGAAATTTTTTTGAATGGGGGCAAAATTTTATTAAGGACAAAATTTTATTTTTAATGGGAACAAAATTTTAATAAGAGTAAAATTTTATTTTTTTAATGGGAGCAAAACTTAAAATAATATTTTTTTATAGAGAATTTATTAGAGGCAGTGGGGGCAAGTGCCTCCACTTGCCCCCATTGTAGATCCACCCCTACATATAAGAGAATGGTAATAAGAATGAAAATGAATATAGTAAAGAATGAGAATGAATATTATCATTATGATTATGATGGTTGGTTAAGAAAATGAATGATTACTATTACTGTTGATAGTGGTTGGTTTGTAAAAAATATTGTAAAAATTAAATGTAATTAATTAATTAATTATATTGTAATTAATTAATTACAATATATTAATTAATTAAAATATCATAATTAATTAATTATAATATTTTAATTAATGAATGAATTATATTTTAATTAATTATATTGTAACTAATTAATTAATTATATTTTAATTAATCAGAATGTAATTAATTAATTAATTATATTGTAATTAATTATATTATAATTAATTAATTAATTGCAATATTTTAATTAATGAATAAATTATATTTTAATTAATTATATTATAATTAATTAATTAACATTATTATTAGTTAAAGAATACCAAAGCTTTCTATATCAAAAAAAATCAAACATTGTTTTGGGTCATAGGGTAGGAATAAATAATGGTAACAAAGCTACCATATTCAAGAAGAAAGGATATTGGTGGAATGACTCTCATTCCTCTCATAATAGAGAGGAATGGAGCAATGTTCAAAAACTAGAAATGAAAGTATAAGTCATCCAATAATAACCTCTTACTAAGCTTTATTTTTTGTTCCATATTCATTCCTCTCTCTTCATACCCACAAAACAAGCACACCTTTATTGGAATTTGAACAAGAACTTCTCACATTTCATAAAGATGTAAGTCAATTGTAGGGTTAGTGTTTGCAACATATGCATAATAAATTCCATAATTACTAATTAATGACAATTGAATAAGAGATGACGTATTTAAAAGTGTATAATCTTTTAATTTTTTAATTATCTAAGCTTTTAAAATTTCCAATTAAGTGACCAAATTTTTAAACCTTAACAATTCAATTCAAAAGATTATTTTTGATGATGTGACATATCTACTAAATATTACTTAGATATCTATCTTTTAGCTACATTAACAAAAGTTAATATTTTGAATTAAATTGTTAAAATTTTAAAAGATTAGTCGCTTAATTGAAAAAGTTAAACAAAAATGATGAATAATGGACACAAAATCACATATTAATTTCATAATTAATCAATACAATTGATTAACCCTAGGATTGTAATATGTTAGATTCAATAATTGTATTGACAAATATTTAGAAATTAAGAAACAATTGAAACCATTGTTATTTTCTGTGAAATGAATTGACAAAGACTCAAAGGATTGACTACTGCTATTTCGAACCCTAATTAGAAAATACATACAGTTCTCAATGAGGTGACTGTATTTAAGGTTGACTAGTAGTAGGGTCTCTTATGCACTACAAAATATGGGTCAAGCTTACCCATCATAACAAACTCATGAACACAGGCCCAATGACATGTTTGAGAGATAATTACCAAGCCTAGTTATCTTGACATATAATTAATTGGGGTTTATACAAAATTATGTTTATTATGCTAATCTACAAAAATAATCATAAAATTCTATCGTTTTCCCACTTGGACAACATAACCAACATCAATAAGCAACAGAAACAAATCTCCATATTAATATAATAATATGTGGCCATAATAAGATGTCAAAGTAGAGCCAACAATCTCTCAATCATAAGTGTAAAATGAGGTTATAAGTACTTCAACAATATAGAAATCAGACCCAATAGGAGTACTGATAACATATATGCAAGATACTCATAACTTGATGACCTAAACAAAATGTGTCATAAGGAAATGCACACAAAATAGTGATCCGTTTGTACAATTTCAAACAAAATGACCCAAGCATCCACCCAAGATGCCATCTGAAATTTAGCAAAATATTTCAGAACAACAAAATGAGACTGAGTACAAAATGTCTCCAACAAAATGCCATATATATACAAACATTTAAACGTATCTGCACAGTATATCAATAAAGTATATGGTAATAACAATCAAGCCTTTAATTAGAGGGTCTGCCACCATAAGATCGATGGGTATATGCTCTATATGGGTTTGAAACTCCTTAACCCTCTCTCTAACTAACATATACTTTGTATCAAAATGCTTCGAACGTTTGGAGTTAAGACACGATTAAATTTAAAATCTGGTCAAGATATTCAACAATCATTATTTCAAAATATTATCAATAAAAAAAATCGTTCTTCAACACTGTAGAGACAAAGGATTAATTTTAAGTAAAAAGAAAGTCAAACTAGCTTAACAAAATATAAAATATTTAGGTATTGAGTTTCATAATGGCTATTTACGATTACAAAAGTATAGTACATATAATATAACAGTTAGTAAAAGAAAATAAACAAAAGAAAGAAATGATTTGTGAATTACAACAAGTGTTAAGCACCATAATGACAAAATTAGATGCAGTTAAGATACTAGATTTACCTATTATGTGAACTGCTACCTGATGCCATTCATCATGTATGCCTGCCATTGGTCCATTGTAGATGACATAAACTTTGGATTCTTTAGCATCTTTCTTTCTTTGTGAGAATAATAAAATAGTCAAATACAATGTTGCTATAAAAAAATTAACATAAAAGACAGATTCCCACTAATCTAATGTATCAAAAGATCTAAATAGACTCATACAGGTTACATGATTCACAAAAGCCTTAACAATCAAGCCTTTGGTTAGAGGGTCTACCACCATAAGATCGGTGGGTATATGTTCTATACGGGTCTAAAACTCCATAACTCTTTCTCTAATAAACATAATCTTTGTATCAAAATGTTTGGAACGCTTGGAGTTCTTGCATATTTGAGAGAAGCCCACCATAACAGAGTTATCACAATATATAGTTAGAGGTCTGGAAACACTCTCCAAAAGATGAAGCTTAGAAATGAAATTTATTAACCATATTGCCTGTCGAGTAGCTTCATAACAAGTCACATACTCTACCTCCATAATTGAAGTTGCTGTAAGTATTTGTTTAACACTTTTTCAAGATGCAGTTCCTCCAGTAAGTATAAAGATATCCTGATGTGGATTTGTGATCATTAGGGCGGTCACCATAATAAAAAAAACAACAAGGTACTAAAGATTACATACTCATTTACAGGATGTCTGATCACCTATAGCAATTGATGAATAATGGACACGAAATCACAGGTTACTTTCATAATTAATCAATACAATTGATTAATCCTATGATTGTAATATGCTAGATTCAATAATTGTATGGACAAATACCTGAAAATTAAGGAACAATTGAATTCATTGTTGTTTTATGTGAAACGAAATGACAGAGACGTAGAGGATTGATTACTGTTATTCCGAACCCTGATTAGAAAATACATACAGTTCTCAATGGGATGATTGTATTTAAGGTTGGTTAGTAGTAAGGCTTCCTGTGCACTGCAAAATATGGGTCAAGCTTACCCATCATAGCAAGCCTTTGAACACAGGCCCAATAACATGTTGGAGAGATAATTACCAAGTCCAGTTATCTTGACATATAATTAATTGAGGTTTATACAAAATTATGTTCATTATACTGATCCATAAAATTAATGATAAAATTCTATATAAAAAAGCATAAGATAAAAAGTGGTTTAAATTAATTATGTCATAAAAATAAAATCTATAATTAATCGATCGATTATAAGGAATAACCTAACAAGAAAATGGTCAAACTACATCAGGACGATTCCCATGGCAGACCTTAGTATGCTCAAATTAGACTTTGTATATTTTGCCATTCTCTTTATTAGAATACCAAGTGATTAATCACATGATTTGTGAGTTATTATGTACACCTAAAAATTTACTCAATACTAACCTAACATGCGGATAACAAATAGCAATAATAACAACAACATTCTGTAAGAATTTTACTGAAATACAAAATTTAGAGAAGTCGAATAATATATAATCTTATCCTTACACATATTAATTCTCTAAAAAATGTCATTATAAGTAAATATGATAATAAGTTGAGTCTGATTCAATTAAATTTTAAGTCACATCATTTTGGAGTTTAATTGAATATATTACGATCCATTTAGATTATTGACCCTCTTAAATCCAAGTTTAATAGCAACCTCAAATCATATTTTCTTATTATATTAAGTGGTTAAAGTTTGAAAGAGTCATAATGTTATTATAACTATCATATAAAAACAATCATAAAATTTTGAATAAAAAATTCACATGACTTTGAATCTCTTAACCACATTTTCTTATGATTGTAAAGACCTTAATTTCGGGTAGAGATTTTTCTAGATTTATGTGTATCTTAATCAATTTAGCCCAATCGTAAAATTTTAAATTATCTAATTTTAAATTATTTTAATAATTTTTGTATTAATTAATTGATCAATTTTTGTAAATTAATAAGTTTTTATAAATCAAAATAAATAAATTATTTTTTATTCAGTAATATATTTTCAATTACATTTCAAATTTTTTGATAAATAAGGATAATCTCTTTCAAATATATTTTACATTTTTAGTTTTATTTAATCTTTAGTCAATTTTATCTTTTATATGATCAATTTAACTTTTGATCTAATTTTGAAAAGACCATTTAGAATTGTGTTATGCAAAACTAGTAAATAGATATAAGTAGAAGATTAAATGGACTAAATTAAATTAAGTTATAAAATTGTTATTATTTTTTATCTTATTATTAAAATAATTGCGAAAGTTGAATACAAAAATAGGATTTATAGTCAAAGGAGAAAGTAATGTGAAAAAAAAAGAAATGACTGTACTTAAATTATACAGACTAATGAATTAATTTAATTTAATAAGTTCAAAAATAAAAAAGAGAAATGATTTATTGTCCAATTAAAATTAAATATTAATAAAAAACTCAAGTGAGATATATACAGCATTCATCACCTAATTAAAACAATCATTAAAAATAAAAAAATTGGAAAAAAAAGATAGATTTGCTGGTCAAAAGAGCCAGCGATCATCGTCGTCGTCACCATCGTCTCGTCGGCTTCATAAATCCCCCCACCTGAAAATTCACGCACAGAGACAGAGGTGGGGGTTCACCGATTTGACAACCCATTGGGCCCCACCACCTTCGTCGGCTCGTTCATTCTGTCCATGAGACTCCTTTTTCCTCTCTTTGATGCGACGATCTCATGCCCGTAGTCGGGTCGATTCCAATAAACACCCTATGGATCCTATCAAATTCCCAGCCCGACCCACAACCCGATCCCGGCACTCCAAACCCGGATTCGTCTCCCCACTTGTTGCTTCAATTCTGATTTTGATTGCTCTCTTCTCGTGTTATTGGCTCTTTGTGAACAAGGGCAGTGTTAATTTTGCTGGTTCTAAGAGGTACGGTATTATAATCGATGGAGGGAGCACAGGCACTCGGATCCACGTGTTTAGTTACCGGGTTCAAGATGGGAGGCCGGTTTTTGATTTCGGGGAAGATGCCATGAGGGTGAATCCAGGTCTGTCGTCGTTTTCGGAGGATCCAGATGAGGCTGGTGGGTCGTTGAAAGAGTTGATTGAGTTTGGAAAACGTAGAGTGCCCAGAGAGCTTTGGAGCCATACGGAGATCTGGTTAATGGCTACTGCTGGTATGAGATTGCTGGATGTTGATGTTCAAGATAGGATCTTGGAGGCTTGTAGACGGGTTTTGAGGACGTCTGGTTTTAAGTTTGATGACAAATGGGCCTCTGTTATTACTGGTAAATAACAAAGTTGTGTTCTTTATTTTGTCTGTTTTGGTTGTTGCATAATGGGTATAGTGGGGCATGTAATGAGAGTCGGGGATCGTATTTAAAAGATATGAACTTTGATTAAAACTCTAGATGTTCATATGATGATTACACCCTTTTGTTGTCTCTCGCTAAAGTTGATCGTGCATTTGAATGCATGATTTTTAATTGAATTGCCTCTAACACGGTTCTAGTCTTATTATCGATTCCTTCTTCAGTAAACATAGGAATGATTCTACTAATTTCTCTGATTTCTTGTCCAATGTACTTCCATTTCCTTGTCTTAAGAGGCCTGATCATGCTTCCTCTTGACTTTGTTAGGCTCTGATGAAGGGGTATATGCTTGGGTTGTTGCAAATTATGCCTTGGGTACTCTTGGAGGTGATCCTGGGCAAACATCCGGGATTATTGAGCTTGGCGGAGCTTCTGCTCAGGTTTTTCTGCACTCTGTCTTATCTTATCTGTGACTTCTTGTCAATTGCACATAAGTGAAAGTATGCAATTTTTGATTTATTTAATAGCTACTGCTGTCTATGATAGATCTTCGCTCAGGATGACTTGTATGTAAAATGAGAATACAAGGGAACAAAGATTTTGTGAAGTTCTGTTATTGTCGTTGGTGATGATAGAATCTATCAGCATAATCTAATTCTTCAACATGTTTTCAGTTACTGAGATGCTGAATTCTAGCTGTTTTGTGATCTAAGAAAGGAACGATTTTAAACAACATAGAATATGCTATTAGCCTTTATTCTTAATAGAATAAATACATTCATGTTCCCTGGTTGTATTCTTCTGCACCGAAATCTGTTATTATCGATCAGGATTTTTATGCATTTTACGTTTCAGGTAACTTTTGTTCCTGATGAACCGGTGCCACCTGAGTTCTCACGCACTGTTACATTTGGAAATGTTACATACAGCATCTACAGCCACAGTTTTCTCCATTTTGGTCAGGTAATCTCAAGCTGCAATAGTTGTGATACTTGGAGGCTACCTTTTCCCACTTTTGGTCACGCTTTCCAATTTAAGAAAATGGAGTTAATAAATAATGCATTCATGAAAGACTTCCAGTTTTAGCAATGTTCTGATCTTCAAAGTACAATAATTGAACTTTGATGTGGCTGTACTTAGTTTTGGGATGTTCGACATGAGATTTGTGTTATTATGAAACACTTCGATGTCTTTGGACCATAGGGGGTAATCATTCTTTGAATCACTAATTCAAGTTTGCGGGTTTTGTATGACTATGTGCAGTTTATGGGACTGAAGTTGAGATTGTACTAGAGTTGATATTGACCAGGGTACTTCGACTTCTAATGATTTGATAATGAGAAAACAGATGTCAGTCTCTGACATTGTATTGCACTGAGGTGGAATCCTGAATGTTATACAAATGAAAGATAGCAATATTAATATATAAATGAAAAAAGGGAAATACCTAAAAACAAAGAAAGAGTATTGTGCTGCTAACTAAATATAACAGTGTTTCCTTCATTGTCATGCTCATCGATTTACATTCATATTTATGGTTCTTTTGCCAAATGCTTCGTATTTTGTGTAGTATTTAACTTCTATGATTTTCTTTTGTGACTCTATGATTGATGTCTTTTGGGATATTCAAGTTGTGACATTGTAAATCTTAACTATTTGCTATGTTTTCCAGAATGTGGCATTTGAAGCATTTAAGGAATCACTTGCAGCTGATAACTATGGATTGAGTAAGTATAACGGTTTTCTATTTTGACTAAATACTTTCTGCTTGGATTATTAATAGCAATTAGAGCGAATGTTGCAGCTGTGGAATTTCCGAATGTGTAAGCTGCTAGGAAATGTGAAATAGTTTAAAGGAAAGCATGATTATCTGTTGATTGCTATTTGATATTGCTATTTTTGTTGTTGCTTTCTCTGTGAAGTGTTACCTGGCAATGTCGTTTTATTTTTGTTGGATCCTCATATTTGATTTCATTTATTGCAGCCACATCATCTCTTGAGAAGCAAACAATTATAGATCCTTGTACTCCTAAGGATTACTCATATGCGACAGTGGCTTGGAAGCTCGCACCGGGTCCTTCCACTGAAAAAAATAAACTTCCATCTCTATTGCATTCAAAGGGCAACTTCTCCGAGTGCAGAACTGCTGCATTGACGTTGTTGCAAAAGGGAAAAGGTCAGAACCTTTCTTTGGTTAAAAGAATGGGAGTTTTGCAATTATATAGAGTTTCTGTTCATTTCATTTAAGAGGCTGTATTTCATTATGGATTTGTTGTCCCCAATGCAGATAAATGTCAATACCAGCACTGCTATATAGGATCAACATTTATACCCAAGCTTGTGGGGAAGTTCCTGGCAACAGAAAACTTCTATCATACATCCAAGGTTTCATAATCGTTCCTTTGAAATAGATTGCAGTTTGATTTATTCTTATTGTCTTTCATATTAAGATCGTTAAAAATGGCTGCCAAGGTTCTCTGTCTCTATCAGATAGTATTTAGATTCAACTTCTCACATTTTTATTTGATTCCTTATTTCTAACTGTTTAACTTTCATCTGTTAGTTCTTTGGATTGGATTCACGGGGATTTCTGTCCAGTCTTATGGTGGCGGGACAGCAATTCTGTGGTGAAAATTGGTCAAAGTTGAAAATGAAGCACCAGTCTCATAGTGATGAAGATCTGGTGCGTTACTGCTTCTCTTCAGCATACATTGTGGCCTTACTTCATGACAGTCTTGGAGTTGCGTTGGATGATGAGAGGTACATGTCTATCCCACTGTTTTCTGAAGTTTTGCTTCTGATGCATAAAGTTTCAGACATTTTTATTGCCTTAATTGGAACAATATGACACTGTAGATCAATTCCCATCTGCTTCCTGTCTAACCCTCCACACCCCATCGCCCACCTCCTCGAACCTTTCTTGTGCACGTATGTCAGCTCTAATGGCTGCTGGTCCTTTGACAGGATTTCATATGCAAGTCAGGTTGGAAACATCCCTCTCGAATGGGCTTTGGGTGCTTTCATCTTGCAAAGTACTGCAAATTTGAACTCGCAGCCTGTTGACTGGATTGCCACTGTAATCAATGATGACTCGCCCACACTGTTTTCACTAATTGCCATTTCCATATTGTTGATGTTTGTAGCCTGGTCTATATCAAAATGTAGGAAGCCGAATTTGAAGACAGTTTACGATCTTGAGAAAGGAAGGTACATAGTTACTCGTGTTGGAAGAAGTTCATAGAAGCATTGGAGCGATCGATTACATGTTCTTGGCTTTGATGTGAGGGGAGAGGTCATGGAATTACTAATGCCATCATCTACCTTCTAAATGCTTTCTATGTATACTGTCCCAAGTGTCCAAACATCCTTTCAAGCCTACCCTGTTGGTTAGGGCAATTGGATTCAACCGAGCTGGCTTCAATAGGTATACACTGAATGACCTAGAGTAGAAATATTTAGCTTCCTATTTTGTATCTAGCTGGAGTTCACAACCTGAAAATTGAAGATGCTTTCTCATTATTAATGCTGCAATATAGAATGTCGAAGAATTACACTTGGGGTTGTATTACTTGCTGTATGATAATGAATAATTCATTTTTTTATTCTCAACTTTCCATCTTCATGCCCTAATCCATTCTAGCATAGCTATGCTTTCTTTTCACTTTTGCTTCTCGGGAGAGAGTGGAAGACTACAGAAATTTGTGTACATACTGCTCGACTGCGGTTCAGGAATTGGGAAAAGAGTTATGCTTATATTGTACTTGAAATGGGAACAAGCTCAGGAGAGTATTCAATCAACATATGGGAAATGCTGGCAGATGCTGTGAGATTCATGAAGCTGCGGATGAATTTAGTACTGTCCATGCATACAAGGAAAGGATTGGATTACTTTTGGCGGATCCTAACCAACCTTAGGCCACCGTGACCTCTGGTTCTGTGAACTTTGTAGATAGTTTTAGCTATAAAATCAGTACTCTGTTCTCAAGATATCCAAGCTTATTTTAAAATTCTACCATTTCAAGCTTTAATGTACATTCAATGCACACTGGCGGACATCATAGAGAGACTACTACAACTCTCTACTTTCAAGGGCTGCACATGCAAAGCATATGAAGTTAACAATCATAGAAAGAAACAAAGAATCTCTTAATCTCAGGGAACTGAAAATACTTAAAAAAGAGTAGTAGTTGTTGTCACTACCAAGACATATTTCATTCATGTTTTATGATTATCGTCCCAAGAGTTATGATCCTGTTTAAAGTTTGAACCTGTGACCAAAACAAGGAAAAGAGAGCTGAACGAGAGGATGACACTATACAATTAATTTCTTACATTAGCAAGCTTAAAACTTCACCAAAATACCAACTTCATAGCTGAGCGTCTGAGCCACAGATCGATAGTGACAAGATGTAATGACAATCCATCTCCTGTACTGTAAAGCTGTCTGAAATGTAAAGAACAAATCAACCCTGTAAAGGGATCGCTGTTCATGGCAATTCATCCATTTCATTGCTACCATCTGAAACTGAAGAATTGCCATAAACACGAGCCATTTACGTCAATTTCACAAGGTAGCAACAACAATGAAACAAAGAAACTTGTGCTCTGTGACATTGAAACCTAAGAATTATTGGTTGTGGATGAGGAGGAAGGTATATATAAATAACACTCATGAGTGTTGAACCTGGAAAGTGGTGTGTTTTCTGCCAGTTCATGTGATTCATGATGACAGTGATGACCATTTGCATGGCAGATTTTGACTGCAATCCGGCTATAATAAATGTCTACCAAACAATTTTCTATTATTACTAAACAATTTAATGTTTGCATCTTTCAAAATTGCAGTAATTAAATAACTATTTATGGTACTTGTAATTGATTGTAGTTGTTTGACCCTTGAACTTAGAATTAAAGGTAGTGTGTACGCATATGAAGTTAGATGGCAGTCAAAGTCAAACGACATAAAATATGAAAAAGGAAAAAGAAACCCAACTATCCATGTAAATATATATTATTTAATTGTTTAATTAATATTTGGGTCAACTTAACTTGTCTTATTTTTTTATTAAATTTATTTACGAACTAATATTTATTCTTACTAAATTTATTTATGAACTAATCATTAAATCTATTGTTCAATTTTTTTTTTGCATTTTAAGATATTTTAACTTTAAATATGTTTACTAAATAATTATCAAAATTTTAAAATAAATAAAATGAAAATAGAAAACAAAATTAAAGGTTGTTATAAGTTATGAAAATTAAATAAATATTTTTACTGAATTTAAAAAATGAAAGAACATTGTAAAATAATAAGATAGTTTCTAGATAATTTAAATTTTAGATGTTTTATTTATAAAGTGCACAAATATGATATTATCAGTCACTTTAATAATATCCAAAAAAAGAAAAATAATAAAATGATTTATTTAAAATTTTTATAAATACAAAGATTCTCACAAAATTTTTAAATAAAATTATTTGTTGAAATTCATAAATCAATATAAGAAGTTAGTATATATTCTTTATTTTAACTCTTTTAACCATAAATACAACTACTATCCTAATTATTTTTATTCATATTTTTAATATTTCTATATCTAAGGGTAATAGAAAAGTATAAAGGAAAGTATCACATTGATATTTTTTTGTTAAGTTTCGCAAATAAATTTAAAGTTTAAAAAATTAATCGATCTTAAATTATTATAAAATTAAACCAAAAGATTTAAAACTGAAAAAAAAGTTAATCGACTCAAGATTTTTACGGTTGAATATTATCGTTTCGTCTTTAAAATATAGGTTTAAGATATTAGTAACCTTTTTATTTTTACAAAATAAATAAGTCCTATAACATTTTAACATTGAAATATTTTATTAAAATTACAAAAGAACTATGATTAGGGAAAAAAATAATTGCATTAAATCTCAGGGCTAACGGCCGTTAAAT
Source organism: Erythroxylum divaricatum (assembly GCA_025434745.1). NCBI lineage: Eukaryota > Viridiplantae > Streptophyta > Magnoliopsida > Malpighiales > Erythroxylaceae > Erythroxylum > Erythroxylum divaricatum. Next base: position 2,241,074 of record JANTPM010000001.1, read on the forward strand.
CTGAAGCCATAAAACAGTTGCTATTCTATAAATAGCGACTGTTCTTAATTAATGTTAGAGATACGGACAAGTCCTAAAAAAGAGAGAGGAGTGTTTTGAGTTTCTGTCTTCTCCTTTCCTCGTTGTCCTGTTTCCTCCAAACCTCCAAAGGCACGAACTTTCCACGATTGTTACGATTTTCCCAGGTCAGATAATCCCTTTGTTTGTTTGTTTTTGTTGTTTTTGTCGCTTCTGGGCAATCTCAAATCCTAATGCTTGTTCCTTTTCTTGGTCATTTCTGCTATTTATTGGTTTGTTTTGCTTCTCCTGAAAAGGGGAATCTTTCTGGTGTTGCTGGGTTTTGGGAAACTTAAGAGTTGGGGGAGACAATGAGTGATCACTCGGTGTTGTACGTTGACCGGCTGGTGACGTCATCGTCTGAGGCTGATCGGATCGTCAGGGAAGGGGCTGTCGGAGCATCGTGCTCGAGGGCAAATGAGGAGAGGAACGGCTTCGCGTTGGAGCCGGAGGATGAGGAGGTGCCTCTGATTTTAGAGGCGGAGTGTCGCATTTGCCAGGAGGAGGATTCGGTTTGCAACTTGGAGACTCCTTGTGCTTGCAGCGGTAGCCTCAAGGTATGACTGATATGATATCTTATTTCAAGTATTAAATTTTGGAGGTAAATGCTGGTTTCCTTGTTTTGTGGATCCTGTTCAATATTTTTTTTTGGTCTCTTTTTTTTAAAAAAAAAAGGGAATGTGACTGTTCCTATATCACTTAAAAGTTAAAACCAAAAGGTCTTGTTTCTATGTTTAAATTTACTAGATTTAGGATTAATTATGCTTATTGACAATGGGTTACTACACAATTCCGGTGATCCTTTTGATTGCGGCCCGGGTTTTGAATTGCATTTAATCTTGTAGAAAAGGTATTATGCAGTTGTAGTTATACTCATTCACTTGGGAACTAAGTTTGTAATTTATATTCTTGTGAAGAAATTAGTCTTTGTTATTGGATTCTTTTTTAGCGTGTGGTCCTTTTGCTTTCACTATGTTCATCTGTATGAAATAAAAATTGACGTTTTTTCTCATTTTTTGTCATTAATGGTTGTGGTATCCTTTATGCAGTATGCTCATAGGAAATGTGTTCAGCATTGGTGCAATGAAAAAGGAGATACAACTTGTGAGATCTGCCATCAGGTATGAATTCAAGTATCACGGTTGTTATATACTAGTCCTGAATGATGCGCTACTTCTGGTTTTTCTGGTAAGGGGCTTTCTATGTACGAATTACATATCTTAACCTTGAGGCGTGCTCAAAAGATTTTCACCGTGTGGTAAATCGAAACTGAAAAAAGGGTCATTTACTGATATTTCTGACACCTTATTCCATAAAGATATTTACAAGTTGGTATTGGATTACTATAATCACTCATTTATTTACCTTAAAAACGGTGCAAGTGATCAATTATATCCATGAGAAAAATGTCTCCACAAAATTCTGATACTCAGAACACTTAGATATATAGTTTGTAATAAGAAAGAAGAAGTTGGTTACTAGCTTTCTTTCCTGCAAATTGAAAAAGCTTAGCTGTTACCTGCAAGTAGGTACTTTGAGTAAAATAGAGGCTTGTGTGGTCTCATTATGGAATAAACATATCTATAAACTCATTGTTAGTTTGTTTATACTATCTTTCTTCATATGCTTCTTTATGTTCCTGTTCTTGAGATTTCAGTTTTCCTCATCTTTCATTTTTCATTTGGTTTTTAGCCTTATCAACCTGGTTATACTGCACCATCAAGTCCGCCACCTTTGGAAGATACTGTTATTGACCTTGGGTAGGATACAGCTCTCTGGTCTGTTCAAAAGTTATTCATATTTCATACTAATTTTCCTCTTGTTTAAGGAGATGTCGATAGTTTTAGGTTGCTTTGAACATGTTATACACATCAAGAATATCCAATATGCTACCAACATGTCTGTTATACATGAGATCTATGAGGTTTACTAACAGGTGACAATCTTTGCATTTTCCAGACTTTTGTGTAATGTTCTCTTCATGATTCCTTTTGTAGCGGAGGCTGGACAATCTCTGGAACCCCTGTTGATCTGCGTGATCCTCGTCTTTTAGCCATTGCGGAGGCAGAAAGACATTTTCTGGAAAATGAGTATGAAGAGTATGCTGCATCAAATGCCAGTGGCGCCGCTTTTTGCCGTTCAGCTGCACTGATTGTAAGCTCTTAAATTTTAAGCCCCTTGGAATTTTGCAGTATCACATTGATCAGTTATATCTAGAGGACACTTTTTTTTTTTTGTGTTTCTTTGATGAATAAAGTTGCCATTATTTATATAGTTTTAAAATACGCCAAATGCTAAAGTTGTATTTGTTGGAAGGAATACCTACAGTCTCTATCTTTTTGCAGTTAATGGCCCTTCTGCTATTACGGCATGCATTAACAGTTTCAGATGCTGATTCAGATGATGATGCGTCTACATTCTTCTCTGTAAGTGATTAGCAATCATTCTAACATTTCTTCTATTTCAAGTTGGGGGTGCTGTACTGATGACCGGCAGACTAATGCTATTTTATCTCTGGCAGCTTTTCTTGCTAAGAGCAGCTGGCTTCCTTTTGCCCTGCTACATCATGGCTTGGGCCATTAGCATCTTGCAGCGTAGAAGGCAAAGACAGGTTATTCTTCTTCTGTATCTTTTGCTCAGAATATTTATTTGGATTCATACTAAAATCTGTGCCATAATTTGATACAAAAGGAGGCTGCAGCATTAGCCGCCACACAAGTAGCTTTTGTGCTACAATCTGGGCAACATAGGGGTTTGCAGTTCACAATTGCTCCAGGACCTACCACAACTCCACACCAGGAACCTGTTTGATCGAAGCAAACATGAAATCCTGTCTCAATTGCTGCTCCAAGTCGTCATCACTCATCAGACATGAGGGAATGATAAAATGATTAAAAGTTAGAAACTAGAACACCCCACATGACTGAGCAACTAATGCGTGTTGTCTCTTGTCTTTTCAGTTCTGCACATGTGTTTAATGATATTGATGCCCATCATTAAAAGCTGCAAGGTTGTTGTATCTGGTGTGGAATTATCTGTCTCCATCTAGATTTGACATACTGCTTTACGTATTTTCACTGACCATTTTATTTTGCAGCTGCTACATCATTAGACACATTTTCGTATGCTCAATTCAGTTGCGTGCGATTTTAATGTCTGATAATCTTGGTTTTATACAGTTCCATTGACAAGGTGAGCTAGAGGAGGTGAAACTGCCACTGGACTTCCATAGTTAACCCCCTTAAGTTTGTGCTCGTTTAAAAGGATCTTATAACATCAACACCATAAATTACCAATTTCCTTAATTTCCTTTTCTATCCACAACTGTCTTTCCAGAAACTTACTAAAACTCTCATGGACAACGAAGCTCTACCCTCTGAGATTGAGAAGGCATTGCGAGTAGCTGTCATTGATAATTAGCACTAAACATGGGACTCTGTACTCTTTTTATTTTAATAATTTATATTTTATTAAATTAATATAATTAATTAGATATGTAATTATTAAATTTTATAATGTTTAAAATAATTTTCTTTTACATTTTATTTACGAATAATTTATTATCAATTATTATAAAGATTAAATTAAGTACAATGTTTTATGCAAAATAATTATATAATGATTAAAAAAGGAGATTAACGTTTTCATATAAATAATTATAAAAATTTTATTTTATTATAAAATTATAATTAAATATTACTTAAATCTAAATTTTATTTTAAGTAAAGCTAATAAAGTTCGAATTAAAAGCTCTTACATTTTCATACTTATTTAATAATATGCACGCTTAACAAGTTGCTATTGTACTACTGCAAATTTCTTATCATCTTTTTCAATAGTACCTCTCCTAATAAAAATTAAATTGATATAATCAACTTTCTAAAATACATAATTAATAAATTATAAAACTATCAATAATAATCTAAAATACAAATATTACGAAAGAAACAATTATAAAAAAGAAATCTAAAATTTCCCCCTTTTATATATTTTAATTTTTATAATATAATATTTTATAAATTTAAAATCAAATTCGCCTTTTCATTATATATATAGGAGGAGAATAATTATAATAATCTACCTATAAGCACATATTTTTCAATAAATATGATAATTTTTTATAAATACATAGTTTCTTTCTCATAATGTATTATGCATGCATGTTTTGAAATATAATATATTAAGAATAAAAAAGATTTTCATAAATGTGAATATGTATAATTGTGTTCTTATTGGATAATAAACTCTAAAAGATTTCCATAGTTATTTGGAGAACATGATCAATAAACTCTATTCCAATTATTCTTAAAGGAAACAAAGTTTTTCCAGATTGAATCTTCCATATCCTATGTAATTCAATTGGAAAAGTTTGTCCAACACTCCAATGAAGTAAAGAACTTTAAATGGACTCAAACACATCTCTAAAGATCATAAGTAAATACCAAACACATTTTTATCATGAAAAATCAACATATACTTTAGCAGCTTCAACATTAGGTCATGTTGGATCATAAATAGCTAATTAGTCATATAAAACTTGCAATTTAGAGATATAGAAATGAATAGTCTATTTTGGTTGATGTTGTTTATGATAAAGTCAACGTTAAAATTGAAATTGATGAATATCATTAGAGATCAAACATCAAGATTCTAAAAATCCTATTTCTCATTTGTAATTATCAAATCAATGAAAGTCCAGTTAGATAACATTAACTTAAGTTATACAAACCAACTTAAGATTTGATGGTTACTGTCATCCTATTTCTTTAATTAGTCAATGGATTTTCTTTAGATTTATTATCTTTCTCAGTGGATTTTGGAATCTCACCAAACATAATACACCATAAAATTTCATCTTTTAAGAAGTTACACATCTCTTGAATAACCATGATTTGATCCGTAAAAGATAATATTAGTTAGCTTAGGAATATATTAAGTAGAATATATGACAAAAATAAGATTTAAAAAACCAAGAAAATTGAGATGAGAATGGGAAAAACTAGTTGTTATAGGTGAAATTTACACAAACAAACTGTATATTTGAATTCAAGACAACAAAAATATCTTAGGAATCAATTGGATAAAAAATAACTAAAAATTGGTTAAATCAATGTAATTTTGTGTTGTGAACTAATCAATTTGATCAGACTAATGTGTTGAACTAAACAAGATGAAGACTCATATAACTCGTAGAGACAAAAATGTTGTGATTGCAAATTATAAATGATGGGGCATTTAAATTCTTGGATAGAATGGGATCACATGATCTCGTCTTATCCAAAATTCCTCTATGCATTTCTTTCGCTTTGGGCGAAGTGACACATTAACTAGTAAGTGATCATGCCTTATTCGGCGTTATTTTTTGGATTTCTTTTTGATTTGGTATAATGGAATATTAACTAGTACGTGATCATACCTTATCCAACATATATCTCTCCAATATTTTCAATAATTTCCTATTTTATTTTGTTTGTTTCTTATTTCAAACTTTACTCAATTTCTTTGACTCCTTCCCTATTTTGTCTAGAAGTCTTCGTAAGAGAAATTAGAGTTTCCTATTTCTTTTGAAAGTCTTCCTAAGATAAATTAGAGTTACTTATTTTGATTAGAATTCTTCTTAAGGTGAATTAGGGTTTATTTAAACCTATTTAAACTAATTTTAATAGAGATTAACAAAACTCTCCATTAATAAAATTTAATTATCTTCTCTTTGAGAATTTTTATTCTACAATTCTTGGATTAAAATTATGTTTATCAATCATTTTTGTTGTGTCACGTGATATCAGTGCTTTGAATATCATAAAGCTTATTCTTTTTTAACAATGGTAAATAATCCTAATGATGACGTTCAAATATTGCCCAATGTTTAGAGCAAAATCGAAGAACATGGGACAAATGTTCGCTATATTAAACATGGACAATTGTAGAAATTAATACAAGGCAACAATAATTGAAGATTAAGGGAAATAGCTCATAAGGAAGTTACCTCCGCTCGACCTCAAATTCTAGCACCTTTATGAGAGCTAACAATTTTAACAATGATGAGGAAACCATCCCGAAAAGAGATCCTCTTAGGTTGAATGGGAAAGAATGTGAATAGCTCAAGGGAGAAGAAGATGACTTTGTTGGCGTTATTAGAACATTTGCAATTTCTAGAAAAGAATATTAAGATTGACAATGACACCATTTTTTTCACACTAGAGGTATGGTACAACAAAATCTTTGTGAGCTATTCATTGATGAAAGTAGCTAAGAGAATATCATCAGTAAATTGGTGGTCAAAAAGCTGAAGTTTTCAACCAAACCTCACCCTAAACCTTATAACATCATATAGATTACAACCATCAGTGATATACATGTCACGAAAAGGTGTAAGACGCAGTTATCCATTAATAAATACTCAAATGAACATCATTTTTATGTTGTTGATATGGATGTATGTCAAATTTTGTTGGGTAAACCATGCCAATATGATATTGATGTATATCACTCGAGAAAGGAGAATATTTATCTATTTGTGAAGAATGGTGTGAAGTATAAGTTAGTACCTATAAGTTAAAAAAGTTTAGGTGAAACCTAGTGGGAAAAAAACCAATAGTAAAATTGGAATAGGAGAAGTTATGTGAGTGAGATGAAAGAAACAAGGAAGGTACACTTATTGATAGTTGAAGAGGAAGAAGGGAGTGAAAATAATGAAGATGAGATTCCTTTAAAGTACAAACAATTTTAGAGAGATGTGATACCCGAAAAGTTACCTAATGGATTACCTCCTATGAGACATATCCAATACCATATTCATTTGGCTCCTAAGGCTAATTTACTTAACTTACCTCAATACCGTATGAGCCCATATATGATTTTTACTTTACTTACACCTAAGAAAATGGTAGTTAGAGGACGTGTGTGGATAGCTGAGCCATTAACAAGATTACTATTGGGTATAGATTTCATATCCCCATATTAGATGATATGTTAGATCAATTGAGTGGGGCAATGATTTTTTCTAAGATTGATCTTATAAGTGGTTATCATCCAATTCAAATTAGGCTTGAGGAGGAGTGGAAAGTTGTGTTTAAGACTAGAGATGGGTTATATGAATGGTTAGTGATGCTTTTTGAGTTAACCAATGCTCATATCACTTATCTACAACAAGTCAAAATAGGAGCACTTTGATCACTTGCAGAGTGTGCTTGGCATGTTGAAGGAAAACAAATTGTATGCTAATTTGAAGAAGTATACTTTCATGTCTGAAAATTTGTTATTCCTTCATTTCGCTATGGGTAAGATGGAGTGAGAGTGGATGAAGAGAAGGTGGGAGCTACTAAGGAGTGGCCAAAACTTAAAAATGTCAGGGATGTGTGGAGTTTCTATGGGTTAGCGATATGTTATAGGTGATTCATCCATAATTTTAATAGCATTGTAGCTTCTGTTATTGAGTGTCTTAATAAGGGAAAGTTTAGATGGAAAGGAGTATAAAAGCAAGGTTTTGCAATCATTAAAGAAAATTGTGTACTGCACTTGTTCTAGTCTTGCCCGATTTTGATAAGTTGTTTGAAGTAGAATGTGATGCTAGTGGAGTTGGGATTCGAGCTATGTTATCTTAAGAGAAAAAGCAAATAGCCTTCTTTAGTGAAATGTTATGAACTGTTAGGCAAAAGTGGGCTACTTACGATTAAGAATTTTATTATGTAGTGAGAGCTTTGAAGACTTGGGAACATTAGTTAATTAAGAAAGACTTTATTTTGTATATTGATTAGCAAGCTTTGAAGTATTTAGGAAGTCAAAGGCAATTAAAAATGAAGATGCATACTAGATAGTCAAATTTTGTTAATAAGTTCCCCTATAAATTGATGCACAAGGCAGGGAAGAATAACGTGGTTACTAGTGCAGTAATTAGAAGGATAGCTATCGTGAAAACCTTGAGTATAGATATTAAGGTTCTTGAATATTTGAAGGAGTTATATAAGAGTGATGGAGATTTTAGAGAGATGTGAAGCTTATGTTTGGTAAAAAAATCTCATGATTATTTTCATATACATGATGGGTTTTTCCATCAACTTTGTCTTTTAAGAACTTCATTCAAAGATAAGGTGATTAGAAAATTGTACAGGGGAGGCTTAGATAGTCACCTTGGTAGAGACAAGACTCTTGAAGGGGTGAGAAAGAGATACTACTAGTCGGAGATGAGGAGACATTGTAACTATTTCAAAGATATTGTTACTATCGTGGAGAGGTGTTAAGTTTGTCAAGCTTGTAATGGTTTGTACATGTCATTGCCAATTCCTAATGTTACTTGGAAGGATTTGTGTATGGATTTCATGTTGTGAATTCTAAGAAAATAAAGAGGTATGGATTCTATCTTTATGCTTGAGGACAAGTTTTATGAAGTGTCACATTTTATCCCTTATAAGAAGATGGCAGATGCTACAACAATTGCCAAGCTATTCTTTAGAGAAATGATGTGACTTCATAGTGTTCCTAAATCCGTTACTTCTAATTATGACACCAAAATTTTTTGTCAATTTTGGTGGACCTTATGGTGGTTATTTGATTCCTCTCCTAAGTATAGTAGCACTGCACATCCACAAACCAATAAGCCAGACAGAGAGGTTATAAATAAGGTTATAAATGTTCAAAGTATAATATTTTGACTTTTTGGACAAAATGGGATTTTACTATCAAACGATCTCGCCTTATCAAAAATTCCTCTCTACTTTCTTTATGAGCAAAATGGTATGTTGAATAGCACATGATCACGCTTTATCCAACATTCTTCGTTGGATTTGTTTTTTTTATTAGGCATAATGGAATAGATTTTTGAATCATGTCCTATTTTATTTTATTTGTTTCTTATTTCAAACTTTACTCAATCTCTTTCAATCATTTCCTATTTTGGCTAGAAGTCTTCCTAAGATAAATTAAAGTTTCCTATTTCTTTTAAAAGTCTTACTAAGATAAACTAAAGTTTCCTATTTTGTTTAGGATTCTTCCTAAAATGAATTAGATTTTATGTAAACCTATTTAAACAAATTTTAAGAGAGCTTAACTCTTCATCAATAAATTTTATTTTCTCTTTGAGAATTTGTATCCTACAATTCTTAGATTGGAATTACGTTTGTTTATATTTTCTATTATGTTACACACCTAATGATCATTAGGATATATGGCAACTATCAAATGAAGACATGTCAAATTATGATTGGAACACGTGACTATAGTTTAATTGGTTAATTGGTTTTGCCTTTCGTATTTGTAGTTGCACTCTTATCACTGTAAAACTTTGGGAAACACTTAAGGGGTTGGAGTTAGCCTGACAATCAAGAGTAATAAGAGTAATTTTAGAGGTGGATAGTAGCGTAATCAAGCTAAATATCGAGAGGAATCCTTCTGCTCATAGTAATTGAACCTTGGTTACCAATATAAAACAATTACTTAGCAAACCTTGGGAAGTCAAATTTGTTCACATTTATCGAGAAGGCAACTGGGCCGTTGATTGGTAGCAAATTTTGCAATAATTCTCCCATTAGGATATCATGAATTTACTATCCCTCTAGAAGGGTTGAGTTCTATCCTCGAGTAAGATAGATCGACTACAACCTACCCACGAATATGAACTTTGTAATGTCTATCTGATCGTTTTGCCTCCCTTTTATAAAAACAAGAATCATTACAAGCACCTATTTTCAACATTTGAAATCATCAAGCATGAGGTGAGATTCATTAAACTTCGGTGACAGGAGCAACCTATGAGTTCTAACGATATATAGGGTGTTTGGAATGGTATGAATTGAATTCAGTTGCATCATTGAATTCAATTCAAGTATTTGGAAACAGAAAAAAGGAATGGGTATGAATTGAACCCCATCATCCTTTATAAATTGAATTAACCTGAAAAAGCATCAGAATTGAATTACGAACTGGGACTTCAATTTTTCTTTTGAACGTTAAAAATATCCTTCCAATAATACCTATCTAACCCTATCATGTATCTTTTCACCTCAAGCAGCCCCTCCCACCAAGTAACGGAACAACAATACCTTCTCCACGAATCAACATCTCCCACCATATCTAGGTTTTCCCTTTTCCTTGTTTATGAGTGTCTTTTCCTTTTTCGTTTTTTTGTCTATGATCATCGTTTTCTTTTAGATCCATCGTTCGATTTAGCTTCTCCTTTCATTTTCCCATGTTGTCTACATTCTTTTGCATTTCTCGAAATTTTTTTGTAGATATCTACATTTTTTTGTTTGTTTTCGGCTTTTGTTTGTTTTCGACTATATTTTAAGTGAATCTTATTCCATTTGGGATCTTTAGTGTGAAACTTTATGGATGATATAACTTGCTCTATACAAGTATGAATGTTTTTATTTAATTTTCTGTAGTAACATTCTTATGCCTCCTTATCACAGGAAGATATGTTAAACTTGTTATGATATTATGTAATTTCACTTGTAGTTGTCAACGCAATAGAACTACTGCTCGTTCATGCATTTTTAAGCTTCCAAATTATAATAGTTTTATATTGTCTTCTTCTCTCGGTCTAGCCTAATGTCATTTGTAATTAATTTTTTCTTTTTATTTAAATAATAACCCTTTTTGATAATATCGCTTATATTGAAATTGATATTTATAACTTACTCTATGTAAGTGTGAAGGTTTATTATTTAATAAGATTATTTTTTAGTCAAGAGTAAAAATGTTATATATGAAATAATTGAATTCATTTTGATTGTGTTCCAAACAGTATAATTGAATTCAATTATAATATTACTGAGTTTGTTTCAAACAGTGTAAATTGAATTGAATTCAATCTCATTAATATAATTGAATATAATTCGTTAATGAATCTAATTCGAAGGTTTTCAAATACCCTGATAAACCCCTTAAGTTTCTCTTTTGTCTATCAACCGGGGTATGATATGAATCTACACCAAAAAAAAAAAAAAAAAGGAATTGATAACCAGAAACAAAAGAAAATAGGGACGAGAAAAGATTAAAATCAATAAAAGAGTAGTGTAATGCAGAGAGACGTATGTGGAAAGAGAATTGTCATGATGGCAAGTAACCTGTAGGAGAAGATTGAAATTGATACCCTTTTGCTAATTCATTCTAGACATGAGTTCAAAGTATGCAAACCAAGGAGAAGATTAGACAAAGTACAGTACAGATGGGATATAAAAATAAAAAAACTTGCCTTCCAACCCTCCCTACTCTAAAAAGCGACCAGCAAAAGAAATGGAATGTTCTATGGCCGTTTCACCCGTTTGACCCGTCAACGACGCCAACTACGTTATGAAAGTGACATCCAACACTCTTTGCATTTCAATTTCTAGCTTTGAGAACAACCGATCAATAGCTATCATGTCAGGGATGATATGTTCCACGTATTACATCGCTTCATATCTCCTGAAGAGCCACAAATTACAGTCTCAATCACATAGCTGAAGCGCAATATCTATGATGATGATATGATAATATTCTGAATATGATGATGATATAATAATATTCTGAACTTTGCTCAAAAGAGAAAGGGATAGCAGTAGCAACAGCAGCAAGAAGAAGGTAGCTTATCCAAATTGTTTTGCTAAATATTATGCATAGACTGGACATAAGAAGATGTATGTGTGTGAGACCCAGCATAGGTTTTGTGGAAGGATTTAAAATTTAAAAGCTAGGTAGGGAGAATAAGATAGGAAAGCAACAGCTCAATCAACCTTTTCACTTTAATTGGAAGATAGAAAACAGAGAATAAGAACATTAACAACACATTCAAGCTAGGGGTTAACATTTACTTGGCCCATGACCAGTCTCAAGCCACCATAAAATGAATCAAAACCATTTTTGATAAAGTAAAAGAACATATGCTTAAGAATGTTCTTAGTTGCATGTGAAATATATTAAGATAACAAGAACATCAGCAGGAAAGGGGGGAAGAAAAGAAATAAAGGAAAAGACGCTCTTCATAAATAAATGAAAAAATTTTACAATGAAGAGATTGGACTGAAGCCGAGTCTTCTCTGAATCAGGGATTTAAGAAGTTGGCAACCCAAAGAAGAGCAAAGAAAAGCATAAAGAAACACATTAAGCACAAGAAACCAAGTACTGTTCTTTTGTTGCATAGAGAATAGAGCTTGGAATTCGAAAGTGGAGGGGAAATCTTAGAAATGGCATAAAGCAAGGGTTTGTTTCTTTTGGAGGGCATTTATATTCCACAATCCTTTACCTACCTACTTGATTCTCTTGGATTAGATTTATTACATGACATGGTCTCTCTGTAGCAGTCTTCTTCGAAACAGCCACTCCTACTTACACAAAGAAACAAAACTCACCTTTTCTTAATCACAAAGGAATTGCAGTTTCGACCTCTAACCCCACAAGGGAAAAAAAAAAGAACATCTTCTAACCTTGAACATGCACTTATAGCTACCAACTGTAAACCTGTTTATACCCTAGAAAGATGATGATAAAGTAGGTTCAAAAGGTAAATCTTCTAGGCAACCATATAAGCTAAAGCTGATTTAAGAGGACAGTCTCATCTAGTAAATTATTAGCTAAAGAAGATAAACCATTGGTTAGCAAGCAGAAGAATCTTATGTCTGCCAAGGCATCAGTGGAACTGTTCCAATGGACAAAAGCAGTAACCAATACTAGAGATGTTGGGGAACAAACGAAAAAAGATACTTGGCTTCCCAAGGGTGTTTTCTTCCAACTCCTTTATTCATCCTTGTCAGATTCTTCATCAACAGCCCTAATAATATGTTTTTGAGATTTCAGGATTTGGGGGTGAATCTAAAATTCCTCTAAGAGTACTTTTGGGACCCTCTGATCTGCTTTTCTTCTTTAAAAGACTACACCAAATCTAACAGGTGATAAATACAAGACTTTCGTCTACAGGAATAGAACCTGAGAACAGTGAGGATCACATTCCTAGACCTGTTTAATCTTTTTTACCAACCTAAACAAAAAGAAGGCAAATCCTGCTCTTCTTGTTTGTTTCAGACTAGAAACAATGTCTTTGACTAGTGCTCGAAGATTACTCTTCCTTATTATCTGTATTGGGTCTTTAGCAGTTCAACCTGACAAAGCTTATTGCTTGACAAGCATACAACTGGTCCTGAGACAACCTGTCAAAGCTGAAGGGACAGTGTTGCACAATCCACGTATTCTTGAAGATGTTACCACGCAGAGAATGAAACCAGAGAAGCAAGCATCAAATTCAATCAAGTCATTCGACCCGAATCAATCAAGCAAAAGACGAGTAAGAAGAGGACAAAATCCTATTCACAACAGGTCACAGCACACCTGAACTGTTTTCCCATCAGCAAAAAGTAACGGGAAGAACAAGTCAGTTGAGATAAAGAAGAAACAAAAAGCTTCCTGGAAGCCCTGAAACCAGATGGTGGCTGTGTTGAAATGTAGTTACATCTCAAGCAGGAGTCTAGAAATGGTGGGTTGATTGATTTTTCTTTTGTTTTTCTTTTCTTTCACTAGTTTTCATTGTAGAGCGATTGTAAAGTAAAACTGTTGAAGACAGTCTTTGAAAGCTAGACATCTTCATCTCTGACTCTGACGAGTATAAGTAACAATAACCAACCATCCTAGAGCTTGGTATAGAAGATGATATTGGTTTCCAAAATCAGAACAGGAATTCTTTTTCCCTCACCTGGGAACTTCCTTTCGAGAATTGAGTTTCAATATCTTATGCCCTGGTAGCCTGCTTTCATAGAGCGATATTGGTTTGTAGTTCTAACTGTAGGGCATCAATCTTCTTCCTTCTGTTCCCTGTAGTCTAACTGTAGGGAATCAATCTTCTTCCTTCTGTTGCCTACCTTTCCAATAATTGGAAAACAAACGAACTGAGAATTGTTGTATTAAGGTTTTACGTACGGGAATATGTTTTGTGTCCAAACTGCTATTAAAACCCAGGTGATGTCCTTACAATTTGTGCTGAATCACTGTTACTCTGTCACCTTTCAGAATTTTGTAGCAGGCACTGGCTTATCAATTAGGTAGATCAAAGTCTGTGGGACAAGCCCTTTGTTTCTCATGACCTATGCTAAGCGTTGAATGCCTGGCCACTTTGGTGGTTAGTAGAATACTTGTTCTTTCACAATTTCCTGTCAGGAAGTTTAGGCATGCAGCTGAGGAATCTTTGTAATCATATTCGGAGTTTCGGACTCAGAATTTTCAAATTTTACTTTACTCTTTGGTTTTTGTTTTTATTTTTTAATTCAGAAAAACTTTATTTATTTAAAATTTTGGTATTTGTTTTTGATTTTTTGTTTCATTCTTCTTTTCATAAAATTATAAAAATTATAAAAACTGCTTTTTATTTTTATTTTCCTTTTTTATAATCTAATATATCATCAATTAAATATATATTATTTAATTATTTGATATTAATTATTAATTACAATTATAATTAATAAAATTTATTTTAATTTTATTAATAAATATTATGTAAGAGCTTAAAATAAAATCTTTTACTTACTTAATTTATAAAATTAAATTATTATTAAATTTTATAATCTTTAATTCTTATCAATAATAAAAAATATAACTATATTAATATTAACAATCAAATAAAAAACAAAAAATTAAAACAAAAATAAAAACAACAATAAAAAGTAGAAGTGAAATCAAACGACTTTAAATTTTTTTAACAGCAACCAAAAATATTTATCAAAATAAAAATAAAACTAACCAAAAAAACAAAAATGTTAATATAGACATTAAAAATATATATATTTAAAATACCTTTATTATAAAGATAAATAACACAATAAATATTTAAAGTACCAAAAACAGAAGAAATACTTGATATGGACCACAGTTAACCAGGCATGTGTAATATGACATTTGGATAACAAGAGGCAAGATCCAAAGACATCAGGCTATCCAACTTTGAAGTCCAAAACAGAATAAATTCAAGGACCAAATCAAGTACATGCACAAGAATCCACAGTCCAATACTGAATTACCTGTTTAGAGTCCATTTCAGAACCCTGAAATTGCTCAACTTGCAAATTAAAATAATTTTATTTAAGAGTAAATCTAGCATTTGATATAATATCTTAATTTTTTTCTACTTAGTAACAATTATATTTTTATTTAATAATTTTTTAATTAAATTTTAAATTATTCAATAAATAATGACACTCTTTTTTAATTATTTTATTTTTAATCAATTTTATAACAGTCTAATATCAGTTAAATTTTTTAAAATTTGTACAAGACTGTCTGGGAGGAGAAGGAGATCCTCTCATTACAAGTACATGCACCTTCTTATCCTCTTGATCTTTGTTTTTTTTTGTGCTGAAGATATTTCGTACTACATAATCTTATCTCCTTCTTAGTAACGGTTGAACAAATTAATGACCACAAACTCTTGTTGATTGATGCTTATCCAGATAATAAGTTCCGCCAGACATTATGAGTCTGGGACTGGGAGTACATTATCCCTTTTTGTCTACATATGGTCACTTGAGCTCGGAATCTGATTCTCTCGAGGCAAGGCCCTTGGCTTTAATTTTTCAGTATTCAACTCTTCCATTTTAACAACCATTCTTTTTATGCTCAATTTAGGCATTGCGAGGGCAATCATTCTGTGAATTTTCTTGCGAAAATTGGATCGTCACAGTTATTTATGTAGTCTTATTGGTCGACTTCGTCCCTTGGGCTTCGTTTGCATCTCGAAGGTGACTGTCAATTTATTATCTTTCTGCGAGCCTAACTTTCCCTAACCCTTTTCTTTATCACCAAAAAAAAAAAAGGCATTGCTTCCCTTAGAAAAACCTCAAATCATTGCTCAAGCCTAATAATAACTATATGGCAATCAGCTTTGGTGTCTCCAACATTTTCATGCATATGTTGTGTTGTCCTTCACGAAACACCCCTCTACCTTAGCAAACAGTATCTTTATAATAGAATTTAATGTTTTAAAAAGTTGAACATGTTCTAATAATTTTGTAAGAAAAATTTTAAATTGCCTAATTTTTCGGTTTGGTTTAGTTTAATAATGTAGTTTATTGGAGACAACTTCTGTATTATATAAGGATAAGGCTGCGTACTATATGACCTCTCCAGACTCCATTTCACTGCAAGATTTTAGATTGAATGCGATGACTACGACGACGACGACGACGATAACAGTTTAGTTTAATAATATTTATTGTTAAAAACTGATTATTTTATTAATTAATTGACCAAATTTTGCAAACTAATCATTTTATAAGCCAATTAAATTTTATTTAACAGTTTATTTTTAATTATAATTTAAATTTTTTGATAAGTAAAGATAATTTTTTATTCTTTTTTAAATTCTTCAATTTTATTAAATCTTTAATAAATTTTATGACGGTCTAATACTAATTGAACCTTTTAAACATAAATTTCTTGTCTTACCGATTTAACTTCATCTCTAATTTGGAAAGCTTTGATAAAATATGACGAAGCCCTTAAATTTTTTTATATTTTTCAACTATTACAATCTTTTTTTTCTTATAGTTGATTACTAAAACTTACAGAGTTGTTACAATTGGATTAAAAAAAGAAATCGTGTAATTTATCTTATTAAGTGTATGTTTTAAGTAGAACATATTTTTGTTATTTCCATTTCAATAGTTTTGTATAAATAATATTTACAAAATTTGAGTATATATTACATAATTATTTCCTAACAAATAGAATATCATTTGTAAGGTTCTATAATAAAAGTACAACAAATTTTCAAAATATTTACAAGTTGATCATCCTTGTTAACATGTCACATGAATAATTTTGACTAGTACAACATATTTTCAAAATACTTACAAGTTGGTAATCCATGTTTAAAATGGCAATAACATGTCACATGAATACTTTTGACTGATGAGAGAAATCAATCCCCCATAACCTTAAACACGCTTACTGAAATGTAATTGGAGAGAGCAACAAAGCAGAAAGCACGTAGAAGCTACAGATGCAATGCAAGAGTCATAATCACGGCATTGAACGCCTAAGTCGTAATTGATGAGGAACAAAGGGTTTGGACTTTTTCATCAGTTTTTTCCTGAAACAAAGAGGGGGTCAGAACTGCTTTTTCTGCGCCATTTTTGTTCACACTGCGCATGCTTTGTTGATGATGACATGATTGTCAGGACATTGTTCCAATTCCATTTAGGAGTTTTTTTGACCAAACCTCTTTAGAGATTAGCCCATGGACCATTTCCTGATCTTTCGCCAACTTGTATTCGGGAGACTCGAATCTAATCACCACTTGTCATGTCATAAAGGTGTTACTTTTATATATAATAAGATCTATTAAATCCTAATCATATTCTGGGAAGACCCTTTTGCTCTCTTTGGATTCTAATAAACCATGATTGGAAGAGGATTAACCTAAAACCTCTAATCCCATCTCCAGCACCACCTGTTTACTTTCATGTCGGGTCCTTTCACATTCCAGTCTCGTTCAACTACCTGTTAAATCTTGGAAAAATTAGTATATATGCAATAGACACACCTTGATGTTGATACTGATATTTAGTTTTCCTAATCTCTGATTAATGTGTCCCCAAGCAACCGCTGGGATTTGAACCAGCCTACAATATTTGACTTCAACTAAACCCCACATAATGCCAAGTTGATGATTGATTTCTTCACTTAGCACCAAAGAATTGCCAAACTTCACCTTAATGTCAACTGAATGTCACATTAGTTGTTTACCTTTACAAACTTGGTACTAGTTCTAGCTGCATTTTGAAAGGATGAAGGTTTCCATTTTTGATCATGGGGCCAGTGGAAGATGAGCTTTGCTTCCTTCGTCACATATAGAAAGGGTTTAATAAATTAAAAGCATGTGTTAATGGAGAGGAAGTGATGATTAAGGATTGCTCCTAATCCACATTTGTGATGATCAGACTCTTTCAAACTAGTATTAAATAAGGAGGCGTGAAACTTTCCTGTTTGATTTAAGTTAACAACTTAGAAGCGTGGTCGGCATAGAAATGTCCATTCACAATCATACAAAGGAGCTTTGTCATTGGATTAGATTCTTCCAAAGCAAACAAATCAGCCGAGATTATAAATGTTTTGGTTGAAAAATCTAGATATTAAATTCTCGTCCACACTAAAAACCCTATTTATTTTTTATTACTAATAAAAATAGAAAAACATTAGACAAGTTTCAAGGTGTTAGTCATTACAGAAGATTTGAGAACGTAGGAAGATGGATTTGGTGAATTCCTGGCAGATGAAAGCAGTGGTTTCTTGTAATGAAAGCATAAGAAAAGATGCAGAGAGGAACATGGCTTGTCGTGGAAATCACATTTGCAGGGTTTATGAGGTGTTCCTGTGTCTTTTGGTTTTTGATGTACCGTGTTATTATACTGTTTAAGATGCACGTGAGGAGCCCGGACTCTGCTTCACACCATTTCCTCTAACAGTGAAACAAACATACCAACAATCTCTTTTTGATGTCCATAACTTCATCTCAGTCATATATTTACGTGAAATTTAGTAGAGTAAAATTGAAATAAAGTAGAGAAAACAGAAAATCATGTCGGTCTATAATAATAATTATTATTTTTTCTTTTCTTTTCTCACTTTCTTTAAACATAAATTACTTTAAATGACTTATTACACTTCATATCTCATAGTTATTTTGGTTTTTTATGACCTTAAAATTTACTAGATATTATTTTTATTATTGCTGATATTTGCTGTTCTCAAGTTATATGATATCACACAGTTTCAGAAGTGAGAAGCGATGCCATTTTACCAACATTTTGCCCAAATCTAAACTCAGGGGTAAAGGGGATGAAATCACACACCACGACTGACCATATTAATTCCCATGTGAGGTTTCATTACACAAGCAAGCCAAAAGTTTGTTGGGATTTGAGGTGGCTCCTTTCCACAGTTGTATCCCTCCATACCTTTATCTAATGGTTTGTATTTAGTTTCATCATCTTCATCGTCGTCGCCATAAAAGATGAAGCCTCCTATGTATGTCTATCAATATTCCTGTTCTCAGATTAATGCTATTTTTCATTAAGGGAAGGGCTACATATAGCCTAGCTCTCTCTACTTGCCTGCCAAAACCCTCCTGTCGTATGGTTAAGCCATGGACTTAGCTCCTACCAAATCCCCTCCTCATGAATCTGATACTGATACAGAAGCCCCACTACCGAACCATCTCTACAAAGCCTTATCTCTCACCAGCGCTTCTTCTTTAAAGACCTCCCACCACCAACCGCCACCACCGTCCTCACTGCCATCGCACCACCACCACCACCAAATGGTTGTTTCTTACAAGGAATGTCTCAAGAACCATGCTGCTTCTCTTGGGGGTCTAGCTCTAGATGGTTGTGGTGAGTTCATGCCTACCCACACCTCACCTCGTGAATCCACCTCCCTCAAATGCGCTGCCTGTGGCTGCCACCGCAACTTTCACCGGCGGGAGCCGTACACCGGCCACCTCCCAACAACGTTGCTTCACTGGACGTCCAGTCCAAGTCCAATAAGCTCCGGTCCAAGCCCGAGCCCATCTTCACCAGCTTCACCAACCCCGCAAAACTCCATCTTCCCATCTGCTCCCCACATGCTGTTGGCTTTGTCCGCACCGTTGGATGAGAATCACAACTATCACACCAGTTCCCATCCAACGGTGATGAACCCACATGGCAAAAAGCGAGCAAGAACCAAGTTTACCAAAGAACAGAAGCAAAAGATGCAAACTTTCGCAGAAAAGTTAGGGTGGAAGATGCTGAGAGGAAATGATGAGAGAATGGTTGAAGATTTTTGCAATGAAGTTGGTGTCAAAAGGAACGTTTTCAAGGTGTGGATGCACAACAACAAGCATAGGATAGAAAAGGGTCAGAGCTATGATTTCAACAGCACCACCAAGTTTGATATCAATGGAGGCAATGGAATTGGGTTACAGACCAAAGCTTCCGACGAGAACAAGGACAATGACAACAATGTCAAGAGCAGTAGCTACGACAGCTTTGACAGGTTCCAGATTAGGACAAAAGCCGATGATGCTAGTGATAGGTCTTCACCTTCAACGTGAGGGAAAGATTGAGACTTTACTGTTGAGAGCAGAAATAGAAGGTGGTAGACATGGAAAAATCTATTCTTTTTGCATTGTTAATTTACTTCTTTGTTATTGCAGTGTTGACTACTGACTAGTCGTTAGTGATTTACTGGTTAGAAATGGAGGTGGAGAAGAGAGGGCAGATACTTACACAAATAGTTACTATGTTATCTGTTAACTCCGCTTAATTTTCTCATTAAAAGATTCCATTTTGGTATCCTTTTCTATCACACATGTACTGTCATCTTCTTCTGCATTTTCATTACATCTTCCAGAAATGTAGTATTAAAAAGTGGGAAAGATCGCTATCTTAATATCATGCATGGTTCCAAGTAGATAATTTTAGTTAATCAGCTGGAAAAGTTGCCTTATTGGTTAGTGCTTGATTAAAATATGTTTTCTTCCAACTTGGAGGAGAGTTCATTTTCTTCTTATCAATTCTCAGTTCTTGCCTATTTTATTAAAAGTGTGGATAAAATTAAGTGAATAATTTGTAACGAGAACCCGACCCTTTCCTTTGTGTAAAGGGGAGAGAGTAACGGGAGAAAAGAAACGAAACAGCCTCCTTGTTTGTCTGTAGCGGAGGCTTATCGTTTTGAGTGTGCAATTTGTTCTGACGCATGTCAGCTGTAATCATGTCATTAAACAATTCAGTTCACAAGACGTGTGTAAGCATCTACACACAGCATAAGCGTTTCCTTGCAAGAGATGGATGGGTGCCAGTGGAGTTTGGTACATCGATCTTGGCTTGGAAAGTAACAACAATGAGATTTGCTCTTGTTCTTGTTCCAAAAGGTAGAATCAACCATTTTAGTTGTTCTTATATTTGGGTTTGATTAGATTGTAAAGGGATAAATTACGATTTATTTCAATCGATCGTTTAATAGAATAATCTTTACACTCTTGTTGTCAGAAATCAAACTTAAGTCTTTACCAACTGAGCTATTTGTGCGAGCAGATTTGCTCTTGTTCTTACTTATTATGGAAGTGTGACTTTTGATCATTAGACGAAAAGCATGAAACTTTCAGAGTTTCGTGGCATTCCATAGCAATTTTATATGTTATCTTGTGATCTGATGAGCCTTGAAAGGCAAGCAGATTTTTTTGCTTAATTTATGTTAGGTGACATATGCACTGACCCGAAAGGACAGTGCACGCTCTTTCCTTATTTGGTGTCTTTACTCTTCAGCTTTATTAGTATTTTATTGCGGACTTGTATTAATTTAAGTGAAAAAAATCCTTTCTCAGTATGCCAATTGCAGGCTTTTACGAATCGGCCACATGTTGCACTATCTGCGTTTTCTTCAACTTTTATTCTGCTGTCAGTTCAGAGCCATAACCAAAACTCAAGAAACCATCTAATCTGGTTAAGCGAAGCGATAATGAAGGAGGAGTACATCATTACTCATTGAGATTTTAATCCTGAAAAGTGTCGTCTTCTGGCCTTTTTTGGGATCTATACTTGAAACTTTCCTAGGCTGGTACCGAGCTAAGTAAGCTAACCGATGATCGAGCCGAGGCTTTTCACTTCTATAATAGTCATCTAATTCACGAATCACTGCTCTAGTTTCACAAGGGTCTAGTACTTGGGAAATCTCTGGGCAATGGAATTGAACTTTTGTTTTGCTGAAACTGAGAGAGTCAATAATTCTGTTTCTTTCAATGTAAGAGAGAATGTCAATGCCAAACGAACCACGCACAAGTACAACTTTTGAGCTACAGGCATGGACCATGTGTTGATCTTTTCGCTAGGTGAAGGCAAAAAGAGAAGGGCCTATGCACACATAGATTTAATCAATCCAGAGAGCAAAACAATTTGAATGGACCATTCGCAAACTTGTTCTAAAAGGTTGAATCTCCAATTTTAAGGGCCCCCAATTGCAGGTTCGATCATTATTGGAGGATTGAATCACGGTATAATCTTGGTCAACTTCCTAACAGAACGGTCTATTGCCTCCCGTTATCAGGAGTCGAACCTAAGACCTTGTTTCAATTGACCTTGTTAGTTGGCCAACCAAGCTACCTGTGCGGGCAAACCATCTGCAAACTTGTCCTGCTTAAGAGTGGACACTGCCTTACCCAAGACTTTTCGAGAGGAAACAGATAAAAACCAGAACTTCCCCCCTTTTTCTCCTCAGTTTTGAGCTCGTTTACAATGAGACCAAGATGGGTTATCTTAAATCCAAAGTCCAATCCTCAACTTCATCACTTATGTTTGGAATGGCAATTGTTTGTTTAAGTATGAGAGCCTACCAACTAGTATGAGTTGAAGGCATCTTTTGTCTCCACTGGTTTCATGTTCAAGATAGAGGTAATCCCCTTTATGCTGGATGAAGCTAAAGTGAATGTAACAAGACAGGCATCATGTTTCTGTTCATGGAGTATACTTATAGTTTAAATCAATGGATGAAATTAACTTAAGCATTTCCTACGAGTTAATGCAGCTAGATTGCTTTGGATATGAAATGATGGACTTAAGCATTTCCTACGAATTGATGTAGATTGCTTTGGATACGAAATGATGGGACTTAAAATCATTTCCTATGAGTTAATGTAGATTGGTTTGGATATGAAATGATGGACTTACTTTCTAATGGCCATATCGTGTGGCGTAGAAAACCCTTTCTTTTGACATTATTGATCTATGAAGGCGAAGCTATTTTGTCCACGTCCCAATTTTCCAAGGTTGATTAGAGTATATTAATAGATTGATGTTGCTTGGCTTTTGTCTTTTGAGAATTTTACACGAGAACAATCCTTAAAGTTATGTTAAACATGTCTTAACATAGGGATAAGACTCTTTTCAAGATAGAGAGCAAGATAATTCATCCTCCTGTCTACATCTCTCTTTCTTTTTCAATCGAAGCATATAACTTTATTTTATCTTTAATTGTTATGATAAGAAGTCCTTGAAGATTAGAACCTTAAATGCAGTCAGTCCACAAAATCATATATATATATATAGGTGGGGAATCAAACAAGTGTCAAGGTGAAATCTAAGATAAGTTGAACTTGAAATCAAACATGGTGAGGCCAAGGTCTCAAATCTTCCTTGCAGATCAGGGCCACTTCAGGTTTGGTAATTTTCGTCACCTGAATTTGACCTCATATGTACAACAGATGTCTTGAAGGTTTTCGATTTTTTCATTTCCTAATTTTAGACAAGGAGAAATCTAAAACTTGTACTTGGTACGTATACATCTCACCAACTAACAAGCGTTGTGGTGATCAAACTAGTTTATTTACTGATTTCGTTGTTCAACAAGTGACTTATAACCTAAAATATTATATGCAAGTGTTGGCGACTCTTTAAAAGTTCAACCAAATATTAGTAACTAAAATATTTTGCAACTTCAACCAGCGAATCAGTATAAGAATAAGAAATTTAATGAAACGAATACTAAGATTTACGTGAAAAACTCTTCAATTTAGAGGAAAATTTATGAGCCAAATAGATAAGTAAATATACTAAACTCAAATATGGATTCACAAAGTTTGATATCTCATTCCACAACAACAATTTGTCTCGTAAGGTTTCAAGATTGAAACCAAATTTGATGTAACAATCAACAGATTCTTAAACAAATCCAAATAATACTAAAAAGAGATGAGAATGTTGAACTATTTGTCCTCTCTAAGTTTTGCTTTAATTTTGGACGTTATATGTACACTCCCATGCAAAACTTAAGTAATTTTCTCTTTTATGTCACGAAATAAATTTTTCTACACCATACACGATCACATATATGATCATGTAAGTGATTGTATTTCTTCGGTACCATCTCACTAGCAGATGTAAACAGTCACAGAGAGATACACAATTGTCACACACTGTCGTGTATGTCATGAACATAGGCGTGTATACAACCATATATATCTTTGCACTTCATGTCCTTCTTCACACGGTTCTAGAGACTTATACAATTGATTCACATGGTTATGTAAGTGTAGAATATGGGTATGTGTCACTCTACACTAGTGTGTTCTTTACACGATTGATATACACGGCCATATAAGTTAAGGACACTATTAAAGACTGATTCAAAATTCAATTTATTTGTTCAAAATTTTCAAGATTCTATTGTTGCTAACTTTTCACTCAAGTTTGTTCCTAATATCTCTCACATATGGTTGAGGAAAAATAATGATTTTTTTCTATTGCTGCTATAAGTGCCTATTTAAAGGCTAGTTGACTCAATAAAGAGGTGTATAGGTAGAATTTATTACTTGCAGTTTTGGTCTATTAATTATTTCCGATACTACATATTTCTTTCTCATTCTTTGGGATGATATACCTTGTGTTTCAGCATTGTGGTATCGGAGCCAGTCGAATGCCCACTAACAACAATGCAGTAAGTGTCACTCTACCGCAGATCCCTATTTTCAAAAGGAAAAATTATTTGTTCTGGTACATCAAGATGAAGAACCTGTTCAAATTGCAAGATCTTTTGGGAGCTGATTGAAAGTGGATACCTAGAAACTAAAGATGAGGATAAGCTGTGAGAGAACGGAAAGAAGTACTTCAAGGCACTATGTTTTATGCAACAAAGTAGTAGATGCGAGTATTTTCTCTTGAATTGCAACAACGAATAACATGTATTAAAAACAGAATATCAAGGTGATTCAAAGGAACTAGCCATTAAACTTCAAACTCTTAGACGTGAATTTAAGAATTTACAAATGAAACATGGGGAATTTGTGCAAGATTTTCTATTTAGAGCCTCAAATATTGTTAATTAAATGAAAAAATTTAATGAACAATCTCTTGATAACATAGTTGTGGCTAGAGTATTAAGGAGTTTAACCATGTAGTGGCAGGAGGATATCGAGGCCAAGGTGTTTGTGGACGAGGGAAAAAGCAATCCATCCAATGTTATAATTGCAAACACTTTGGTCATATGATAGCAAACTGTTGGGAAAATGAGAAGTAGGAAAACTATGCTGAATAAGAACCAGAAGAGGAGGAGTTGTGGTTATTTATGGCAAAGACTGATGATGTGCAGATCTATAACAACATTTGGTTATGTGATAATGGTTGTTCTAGTTATATGAAAAGAGAATGATCATCGTTTAAAGAACTTGATGAGTCATACAAAGTTATAGTGAGAATTAGAGATGATAAGAAAGTACAAGTTGAGGGTAAAGGAATTGTGGAACTCATCAGTAGTCATGGTAATGTAAAACTTCTTTATAATGTTTACTTTGTCCTTAGTCCATTGCAAAACCTTTTAAGTGTAGGATAGTTGCCAGATGTTGGATTTTCTATTCTATTTGATGATGCTAAAAGTGTGATTAGACATAAAAATTCAGTTCAAGTAGTAGCTAAGGTGTTTATGACACATGACAAATTGTTTTCACTTGATATGTCTAGAATTACAAATTATGCACTTATAGTCAAAGATATAGATGAGTCAAGATTATGGCATTTAAAATATGAGCATTTGCACAAAAAGGGGTTAAAATTGCTCTTTCAAAAGGAAATGGTCCATAGGCTACCTAAGATTGAATCCTTGAGTTTATATGAAGGGTGCATTTATGGAAAAAAGTAAAACATCATTTCTTGTAGAAAAGTCTTGGAGGTCATCTTGTTGCTTAGATCTTGTACATGCTGACTTATGTGATCTTATAAAATCTGAATCCTTTAGTGGGAGTTGATATTTCTTACTGCTCAAAGATGATTTCAGTTGTATGAGTTGGGTTTACTTCTTATAAGACAAATCTGAAACATTTAAGACTTCAAGAAGTTCAGGGCACTTGTTGAGAAGCGAAGTGAAAATCAGTTAAAGATTTTATATGCTGACAGAGGGAGCGAATTTTCATCACATGATTTTAATTTGTTTTGTAAATAGCATGGTATATATAGGTATTTAACATCACAATACACACCAAAACAAAATGGCATAGCATAGTGCATTAATCATACAGTAGTAGAGATGGCAAGGAGCATGCTACAAGCTAAGAATCTTTTTAATCAATTTTGGGAAGAAGTTATTCCTACAACAGTATATCTGCTGAATTTATCACCAACAAGAACTGTGATGGATTAAACTCCATATGAAGTTTAGTTAGGTAGGAAGCCCTTGGCAAGCCATTTGAGGAATTTTGGTTGCATTGCTTATGCCTTAATTGATTCACAAAAGTGCAACAAACTTATGAGAAGCCTTTCAAATGTACTTTTATGGGCTATTGCTCTAATTCCAGAGCATACCAGTTGTATAATCCTATTAATGGTAAAGTAATCATTAGTAGGAATGTTGTCTTTGATGAAGAAGCAGGTTGGATTTGGCATGAAAATGAAGAAGGTGTTCAGCTTGAGGATGATGAGGCACCAATAGCCACAACTCAACAACAATAAGCTTCACCAAACTCTCCTACTTTGTCTTCCGCAACATCACCTGATTCACCATCATCTGATGAGACGTCTACAAGAAAATTCAGATCATTGAGAGAAATATATACAACTACACAAGCTACGTTTTTTGTTGATCCAACTACATTTGAGGAAGCAATACAAAAAGAAGAATAGAGTAATGCAATGAAGGAAAAACTTGCAACAATTTAGAGAAACAAAACATATGAACTTGTGGATTTTCCTAAAGGAAAGAAAGCAATTTGCCTCCTAAGGATGTGAGCCACCCACCCATCCACTTCTTGGTCGAAGAAATCCACGTCCCTCGCGAGCGAGGGAAATTGACTTCAGAAAGCTTTCGCGCATAGACAATCTCGAATGACGTGTAATCTTGATGCTTCATGTTCATAAGCATGGCAGTTGCCATCCATAGTGAGCTTACAAGCCAAACGTTGCTGATTTGTCAACAGTTTGCCTTTAGCTAGAAGTCAAAGAAATGCTCTAATCCGCTGGAGCCCCGTCCATTTCCAGATAGAGGATACTCTTAATTTTTGTATCATTTTATCATAGTAAAAAAGAAATTTATCTTCTTGTCTGTGAAAGTGGGTCACATTGATCGAATAATCTAAATTATGCATTTGCTTCATTTATTTTCTTTCTATCCCCATTTTTTAGATGATAATTGGTATTAGAGCTTAGAATTTCTTTGTGAATCTAGAGTCTTTTGTTAATATGTCTTTTTATAAATTCAATATTGAAAAATTTAGTACATCGAATAATTGCACTCTATAGATAATGAAGATGTGGATGTTTCTTGTTTAGTAGAGATGCATAACAACGTTAGATTGTGAAAAATTGCAATAAAATTTGGGGACTCTAAAGATGGAAGAGTTCATGTCAAAGGCACATAATATTGTAATATTCAATTTAGGAGACAAAGTCTTAAGAAAGGTGGTTGACGAAACAACTGTTGTATCATTATAAAAACAACTTTAAAGTAAATATTAGAATATATTATTAATGAATCATTTATTTCGTTTGTAGATCTTAATGATGATAGAAAATATACAAGTGAAAGATCACATTAATGATTTTCACCAAATCATCTTATATTTATAAGTTGTTAGGAATAATATTAAAGATGGGGATTAAACTATAATCATTTTTGTGTATGTTCCTTATCTAATTCATTTAAAAACTTTGTTAATACTATGTTGTATGATAGATATATTATTTTTGTTAATGATATGAAGGATGTTAAGTAGTCTAAAAAATTGAAGAAAAAAGATTTCTAACACATATAAAGATGGATTAGATTTAAGTATAGTTGTTAGCAGAGATCATAACAAGGAAGAAAATATTGAAAATATGAGTAAGTCACATTCTAAATCGAAGCCTATAATTGTTTGATGTTTAACTGTGAAAAAGGGAGTGTTATAATTGTGATGAAAGGAAAGTTGCATCATAGAATTTATTTATAAACAAAAAATATAGTAATGGATCAATGGTTATCTATTAATGTTTAGGGTAGAATGATGATGGCATATAATTTAGCATCATAGATTGAATTATATAAGTAAGCAAAAATTTGAAATATTAAGAACAAAATTATTGTTGGATGGAGCTATAATTGAAAGGATGAAATTATAAGTCTTGTGTTCTTGGCAAGCAATGCAAGGCCAAATTCGATTATGGTAAGCACACTGTCATAAACATCCTTAACCATATTCATTCAGATTTATAAGTTCATTTCAATCTTATGAAAGATGCAATTACATTATTATCTTTATTGATGAGTATTCTAGAAAAAATTGGATGTTTCTTAAAAACAATCTAAGACTGAAGTGTTTGGAAAGTTCAAGGCATAGAAGACTATAGTTGAAATAAATATAAAAGAATAGGTTAAGACATTAAAAACAGATAGGTTAAAATTTTGTAATAAACTATTTCATGAGTTCTACAAGAAGAAAGGTATAGTGAGGCACCATTTTGCACATTATACACTATAAAAGAATAAACTTGCAAAATGAATAAGCAAAACACTCAACTAACATACTTAATGTATACGATTAAATGCTATAATTTTGGACTGAAGCAATTAACTCTATTGCTTATTTGATGAATAGTTCTCCTTCAATTACAATAGATTTTAAGATTCTTTAAAATTTATGGTATAATAATCCTTTTGATTATTATAGTTTGCGTATATTTTGTTGTCTTACTTATATCAATGATCGTAAACTGGAGCCTAAAATAATGAAATGCATATCTATGGGATATGTTGTTGGAGTTAAATGGCATAAATTATGGTGTATTGAAAAATGATAGAACTTAAAATTTATTATTAACAGAGATAATATTTTTGATGTGTTTGATATATTTGGCTAGAGAGAGGAGCTTGATAATCCTACATATATAAAAGATCTTGGTATTGAACATATTGAAACTTCAAATAAGATAGTTAAATATCAATTCATAGATGTACAGAAGAATAATTGCAAGGTATAAAAGTAATGAGAATAAGGTGAGAAATTAAAAGAAAACTTATTAGGTATTTAGAATGTGTTGATATGGTTGAAATTGATCTTGTCGTATATGTCTTGGTACTAGATGAGAATATAGACTATGATGAATCATGGATTTATAAAGAGCATTGAGTAGAAAAGAAGCATCAAAATGGTTGATTTCTATGAATGAAGAGATGCATCTTTGTACATAAATGAGACATATGAACTTGTGCAACATTAAGGGGTGTAAATCCATTGAGATTCAATTGGGTATTTAAGAAGAAAGAAGGTATTTATAAGGTTGAGTTAAGTAGGTTCAAGGTATGACTAGTGGCATAAGATATTTCATTAAGGAGGGAATTGATTATCATAAGATGTTATCATTAGTTGTGAAACATAAGACCATTCAATTTATTTTAGCTATGGTAGGCACATTCGATTTGAAATTGGAGTACTTTATTATGAAAGCTACACTTTTGCATGGAAATATAGAAGAACAAGTTTATATAACATAGACAGACCGTAAGAAAAAGGTCCAATATAAGCATGGACTAGACAAAAAAGAATCAAAGTTCCTTTTTTAAATCCGTCCCATATATATGGAATGAGGGAAGCTTTAATAGAAAAAATTAAGAAGATTGCCATTAGTTTTCAAATTTGTCAAGTAAACATAGCATTTTTTACTTTTATAAGAAGTATCATGTGTGTTTGTTCAAAAATTCTTAAATGGGTTGAAACAACCACTAAGCAAATGGTACATGAATGAGTTTGTGATAAAGAATTTGGGTGCAATCAAGAAAAATCTTCGGCAGATAGAAGAGCACGCCTGTTGTACTTGTTGTAACAAAAGTTTATTTAAAAGATACTATAGTCATTTTACATGAATTAGTCAAAGATGTTTTATACTCCCTTGGTAACATATTTTAAACTTGATGCTAGTCTATTACTTAGTTCAGATGCAAAGAAAGGTTGCACGAAGCAAGTTTTTTACTAGAGTATAGTTAAGAGTTTGATGTATATCATGGTATGGACAAGACTAGATTTCGTACATGTTGTTAGTATAGTAAGCAAGTTTACGAGAAATATTAGGAAAGCTTATTAGAAAGTTATTAAGCGGATTATGAGATACTTGAAAGGTAAAAGTGATACTTGCTTGGTTTATAGTTCAAGTGATTTAATTGGTGGTATTGTTGGTTATATTGATTTTAATTATAGTTAAGATCTCGTAAGAAGGAGATCTTTCACATGTTATATCTTTACTCTTTTTGACGTGCAATTAGTAGGAAAGCAATAATTTAGTCTAAAACTAATTTGTCTATAACAGAAGTATAATATATGTCATTGACGGAAGGTGTTAAAGAAGGTATATGATTATGTTGTCATGTTGATAATTTAGGTATGGATGTGCAAAATTATGTCATTTACTATATAGTCAGAGTGTATTGAATTTGGTTAACAATCCTATCTATCATAAGAAATCAAAACATATTAATTTTGGGTTAAACTTTATTCAAAGTATAATTAAGGATAAGGTATTTCTATATAAAAGATAGCCGCGGTTAATAAAGTGGTTATATGCGAAAGAGTTCAGTCTTGGTAAATGTTAGCATAGCTTAAAATCCTTAAAGGTATGAATAGTCGGGAGTGATTCTTGATTTAATGTTGGAGAATTCAAATTAAGATAGAGAATTATTAGATATGCCTTGAATTTATAATAGTTGACCTAGTTTATAACTCCATTCAAAATCTTGGATGCTATGATCCAAATATG
This sequence comes from Erythroxylum divaricatum, assembly GCA_025434745.1. Taxonomy (NCBI): domain Eukaryota; kingdom Viridiplantae; phylum Streptophyta; class Magnoliopsida; order Malpighiales; family Erythroxylaceae; genus Erythroxylum; species Erythroxylum divaricatum. Next base: position 2,271,832 of record JANTPM010000001.1, read on the forward strand.
ATGTCATTTGAGGAATCAAAGAAGAATCAACATCAATATAGGACATAAAATTGGCGTCAGGCTCGTACAAATTAGAGATAATTGAGAAGTCAAAATGATGTCGGTGATGCTGTCAATAGTGTATCAGACACGAGACACGAAACTTGTGACACGAAATCTGAAAATGCTTGAAAATGTAATTCCACCAACTTAAGTGTCTTACAAGTAACTTTAGATAATAAATACCTTGATTAGGGTTTTATGTGAGGTTTAGCAGGTGATATTCTTTAACTTTTGTAATGCTGTGTCACAATAAATTAGGATTTTATTTTTCTATTAATTTATGGATATAAGTCATATTGACTGAACCATGTAAATTTTGTATTTTTACTCCGTTTATTTTCTTCCTATATCTTCTATTTGTGTGACAAATTACATGTTCATGTGCCATACGTTGTTCAATCTGAAGGTTTATTTGAGCTAAAAGATGCAATTCAGTCATACACAGTTCGTAAATCTTCAATTGCAACTATAAAGTCTGCTATTCTCCAGAACTTGCGGCTATACAAGCAAAGGACTGCTGCAGTTGACCCAACAAAGAAGGTCATTGCGGATATGGACAGGGATTTTGAAATGGTATATGTTGGACATGTTTGCTTGTCCTGTGAAATTCTCCACTGGCAATACTGCAAAGTGCGAGAGCTGCAAATTTATGATTCTCAAGGTCTTTATCAATACAATCAAGTAGCTGGTGAATTTCAGTTTTTTCAGGCCCTTGTGGAAAGATTTGTAGAGAATGAGCCATTTCAAAGTCCCTGGGTTCAAAATTATGTCAAGAATCGATGTGTTCTTCACAGTCTTCTCCAAGTTCCACTCAGTAAAGGTGAGATAGACTGATAAAACTAACCATCTGCAATAGTTGAATGTCATGTATTAATCTACAATTCACTATAGATTACTCTTAGAACTTAAATTTTATTACGTTGCAGATGATGATGTCATGGGTATGGGGAAAAGAGCAGATGGAGACACCATAGCAATTGAAACACTGGTGGATATCATCGAGGGCTCACTGCTAGTATTCTGGGAATTTCTTTGTGTCGATAAAGTTCGAAGTAATGTAGCCTTGGAGGATCGTCATCATTTCCAGGACCTAATAAATCCTGAGCTTTTACTGGAAATCCAAATCAATCTTCAAAAGGTCTCTTTAGAATTATAGAGTACTCATTGGTACATATCATAGACTCCAGCTTTACATGTATGAGATACTACTCATTTCTTGCCACTTTATGCAGAAAGACAAAACAATTAGAGACATACTCCGAATCCGAAACTGCATAGTGAAGAAGTTTCAAAAGAATCAACATGATCAACTACATCAGAGTCTGCTTCTTGCTCAGGTCAATCTGAAATTGGTCTCAAGGGTCTTGAACATGTCCAAACTAACAACAGATCAACTATTATGGTGTCATGAGAAACTAAAGAAGGTAAATTTTCGTAACAGGAAAGTTTTAGTAAATCCATCATTCTTACTCTTCCCTTGTGGTGATGAACATTTGCCGCTGTAATTAGTTCTCAAGCAAAGAATTAGAGATGCATACCTTACTAACAACTTTTTATATCTACAGTTGTATAAGAAAATATAGTTTTTGTATTTCACCTGATTATTAAATATTTTAATCTCCAATAAACTCTTATTGAAACATATTAAAAATCAATTTAATTCTTCTAGTTTTTAAAGCCTTCACCAAAATAAGTAGTATTTTTATTGCATATTGTAATAATTTAATATATGATAAATATTTTTTCGATCTATTTCATTTCTTTGAAAAATTGATTTGTTAAATTATCCTCTAGTAATTTAAACTATATAATTTTTTCTTTCACCATAATACTAAGATTTAAACTTAGCCATTTGGTTTCATTTCTATTATTGTTTTTAATTTTTAGTTTTAGTTTTAGTTTTTTATTTTTCTTTTAAATAAAAAATAGTTATATTTTTATCATCGATAATAATTAGATATTAATAAAATTTAAAGATAAACTATTTTTAATTAATAAATTTATTTTAATATTTTATATAATATTTCTTAACAAATTATGGATAAAATTATTTTATTTTATTAAAATAAATAATTTAAAAATTAACTTTCTATTTATATATTAATATTTATTTCAAATATATTTAAAATATTTTTGAAATATATAATATTTAATTAAATAATTAAACAGTTAATTAATATATATTTAATTAGTAAATCAGATTATAAAAAATAGAAATGAAACCAAAAACAATTTTTTATAATATTCATAATTTTTGAAAATATAAAGAAACCAAAACCAAAGATTAAAATTAAAAACTAAAAAAAAACTTAATTTGAAAATAAAAATAAAAAAAAGCCCTTAAAATCGCGAGAAGCATTTAATTTCCTTGCATATTATATGAATATGAGCTTTTGGGCTTGTATTTGGATTGTATTTCCATAATCCAGGAGAGATTATACGGCCCAAATCCGAATTGCAATCCAACCATCAATTTTTA